>CAWVNO010000050.1:610000-1210000 GCA_963930645.1 Salticus scenicus
TCTACGGATACATAACAGGCATCGTTGCGATTATCGAGATACCAACCCGGTTTCATGATTCGAATCGCATACAGAAATCCGAAAAATTCATCGTAGGGAATCGACCAAAGATTAGGATTTGATAATTTTTTGTGAAAATCGGGTGATTTTAATAACGTTAGTTTATCACGAATAGCAATATAGTCATTAAAAAGAATTGATAACACATCATTATTTAAATCAAAAAGGGTAAGTGGAGAATTTTTACTAGACATACTTAAAACATATTTTGGTATTCTTTAACGATATAAATGATTATAAAATATATTTATTTCCTATAAATATATTATTTTATTAAAAAAAAAAAAAAAAAAAAAAAAAAAAAAATTTTTTTTTTTTTTTTTTTTTTTTTTTTTTTTTTTTTTAATTATTGAATGTTTAAATAATTAATCGGGATTTTTTCTTTTGTCTTTTTTACATCTATAAAATTATATTTTTCTCGGAGATATTCTGAAGGATCCATCATAGCTTTTTGACAAAAACATGTATTTGGACCTTTATCTGCAAAAATGCATCTCTCACAGTCCGTCAAGTGCCATTCTCCACTTTCAGAATTGCAAATCACGTTAATTTCTTTTTGTTTTTCCATTTCTCTCACTTTTATTTCAAATTGTACAACATTCTTTCTAGTTTTATATTCTTCGTACCACTTGAACACATTTTCTCTATCCCAAACACAACGATTGTAAAAATCTCGTATATTCTCAATTACATAGGAATCGAAATTATTCGAAAATACCAAAGGTTCAATATACGAATGTTTTTCCTCGTATAATTTTTGTGAGTTTTTCAAAAGCATTTCGTTAACTAAATATTTTTCTGGTGATGTTATTGCATGAATGCAATGACACGTATCGGGTCCCTCAGTCGCATCGTCCTGAGACCATACGCAATTGTTTAAATGTAATTTATCTCTCTTGTTCAAAAGAAATTTCAACCGACTATTATAACGACGAGATAATACTTCGAAACGTAAAATATTGACTCTACGATCACAAATTGTATAAATTTTTCGCAGAGTATTAATATAATCTGCGTTCATGTTGAATATGATTTAGAAACGAAGAATATTGATCAAATATATATATACCGGAGAAGGAAAAAAAAAAAAAAAAAAAAAAAAAAAAAATTTTTTTTTTTTTTTTTTTTTTTTTTTTTTTTTTTTTAATTGAATGTTTAAATAATTAATTGTTAATAATTATTTCTTTTTTAACTTTATACGGATCATTTTTTTTATAGTGACCAAAAAATATACTATATATACTAGAATAATACCAAAAAGTATCAACGGGTAATACTTTTTTTGGTTTTTCGTTTCTATAAAAACATAACCTATTATACAACAATGCATATTCATCATAAGATAAATGATTGTTGATTATACTATAATAATATCTTTTAAATTCTTTCCAATAACCTTTTATGGGTAAAATATTATATTTTTCTTTTTTAGAAAAACATTCATTTTTGTAAAAGCATGTTATATTTATTTTTTCATTTTTTCCCCATCGTATCAAGTAATTCAATGCATTATTGCGAACAGTTATACATTTTCCTTTGAAACGATAAATTTTAGGTGGATTTCTAAGCCATTCAAAAGCAGACCATTCGGACGGACAGAGTATGGGACTTTCGGGCCAACGGAGGGTTTTCGAAGAACGGTTCACGGCGACCGTGATCTCGGGAGACACGCGATAAAATCGAATGTCTTCCATCTTATCGACCGGGAAATATAATTTTGGAAATGTGTCGCGAATATAATGATCGAAAGACGTCCATCTCATTTTTTCACTTATAATACTTTGTATAGTATATTTATTTTCTTCTTCGACACCATCTTTTATCAAATCGTCTAGAGACGGATAAGTTTCATTTATTTTTTTAATATTCAAATAATTAAAATAACGTACGGATAAAGACGCATTTTTTTCATCTACGGATATATAACAAACATCGTTGTGATTATCGAGATACAAACCCGGTTTCATTCTTCTAATCGCATATATAAATCCGAAAAATTCGTCGTAGGGAATCGACCAAAAATCAGGATTCGATAATGTTTCGTGAAAATCGGGTAAATTTAGTAACGTTAGTTTATCATGAGTTGTAACGTAGTCGTTAAAAAGCATTGATAATACGTGATTATTTAAATTCAAAAGAGTAAGCGGAGAATTCTTATTAGGCATACTTGAAAAATATTTTGATATCCTTTAACGATAGAAATGGTTATCAAATACATTTATTTCTTTTAAATATGGTTAAAAAAAAAAAAAAAAAAAAAAAAAAAAAAAAAAAATTTTTTTTTTTTTTTTTTTTTTTTTTTTTTTTTTTTTTCAATTTCAATCTTCCATCGTTGAATATCTCATAATACTATCATTTATAAGGAAAATAGTTTTTTTAACTTTATATAATTCATTCATTTTGTTTTGATTAGAAAATAAATTATATATACTTTTATACAATTTACACTCATTCAAAATCATAGATTGATCTTTATGCAGCACATTTTTTTGTTTTTCCTCTGTACAATTATATTGATTATTATACCACGACTTATATTGATCAAAAGATAAATTATCATCGACTGTAATAATACTATATTCGTACCGCTTATACTCTTTCCAATAACCGTTTACAGGCGAAAATTTAAATTTTCCTTTTCTACATAAACATTTTCCATCATAAATACATTCCCTGGTTATTTTATCCTTTTTTTTATTCCAACCCATTAAGCAATGAGGTGTCTTATCACTAAACACGGTACACTCTTCTCCAAAAGAATATGTCTTGGGTGGATACCAATCAAAATTGGAACATTTTAAGGGAGGGGGGATACGGCTTTTGGGCCAACGGAGAATTTTTAAAAATGGATTTACAGCAATCATAATGTTATGCAATACATAATAAAATTGCATGTCTTCTACCTTATCGACCGAAGAGTATAATTTTGGGAAGGTATGATGAATATAATGATCAAAATCCTCCCAATTAAGCGGTCTCTGTATTCCCATTTCATTAGAATATATTTCTGTGATATCACCTTTTATGAGATTATCTAGAGACGGATAATTTTTATTCGAATCTTTGACTTTTAAATAAGTAAAATAACGCGCAGATAATTTAGCATTTTTTTCATCTACGGAAATATAACAAGCATTGTTCTGATCATCGAGATACCAACCCGGTTTCATTATTTGAATCGCTTTTATGAATCCGTAAAATTTATCGCTAGGAATTGACCAAGAATAAGGTTCTAATAATAAATGTTGAAAATTTGGTAAATCTAATAGTATTAGTTTTTCACGAATAGAAATATAGTCTTTAAAAAGATTTATTAATACATCATCGTTTAAATCATAAAGGTTAAGCGAAGAATTTTCACTAGACATACTAACAATTATTTTAAAGTTTTATTATAATTTTTTTTATGTAATTTTAAAAATTGTTGAGTAAAAATAACGAAATAAATAATTTAATTACTTTTAAGTTATTTTATTCTTAATATTTAAAAAAATACAATTTTTAAATATTAAGAATAAATACAAAAAAGTGAAAAAATGAAAATGATTATTTTTATATAATAAGTTTTCAAAATACCTTAATTAGTTTTTTAAAAATACTATTTTTACTTTATTTTTTTCGAAAATTCAGTTAAAATTTTTTTATAATCAATGTGTAGTATGTCATTTTTGAAAATTTAACTTATCTGATAAACATCGTAAATATATATTTTTATAGATGAACTTATCTTATAAATTTTTTAAATGTTAAAAAAAAAAAAAAAAAAAAAAAAAAAAAAAAAAAAAAAAATTTTTTTTTTTTTTTTTTTTTTTTTTTTTTTTTTTTTTTTTTAATTAAAGATAATATTCAAACATAATAAAAATCCAAGATTATTTATCTTAAGAAATAAAATAATTTAAATTCATTTAATTTAACACTTTTATATTTTTAGAAAAATACAAATCTTGTGACGAAAATATATTTTGCTCAAAGAAATCATATAAATTTACTATTGATTTTGAAATATAATCTTTTTTCTGACTTATATTATTAAAATGATAATAACTGTTTTCTTTTTCTATTTTATTATAAGTAATCTATACATGGAAGGAAAAATAAAAATAATATCATCCTATGTAAAATATACTGCATGGATAGAGAAAATCATCATGTGGATACGACACTGAACTTTTACATACTGTTTTTCACAGGTAGAAACAAATCGGGGGTTTTCACTAATTAACTTTGAATGCTTTTGTCTTTAAAATCATCATGTGGATACGACACTGAACTTTTCCATACTGTTTTCAGGGTAGAAAACAAACTAGGAAATTTCAAGTGTGATACCGATTAACTTTTTAGGCAGAGTTTTTAAAATCATCATGTGGATACGATACTGAACTTTTCCATACTGTTTTTCACGGGTAGAAAACAAATAGAAATTTTCAGGACTGACACTGAAAGTTTGAAAGAAAAATAATTGAAAAATCTTGAAACATCATCTTGAGGAGAGAACATTAAAATTAACTTTGAATGTTTTTTTGTATTTTTATTTACTTTTACAGACAATCAAAGAATACCCTTTACATACATAACTGCTTGAATGTAACAAACTCTCTTTGTAAGTCTTTAATAGATTTTTTAAAATTCTCATTCTGATTACTTGCATGAACGCGTTGCGATTTAGAAAACGCAATTCTGTATCTAAAATTTCTTGTCTAAATTCATATATAGGAAAAACCGCTTGAATGTAACAAACTCTCTTTGTAAGTCTTCAATGGATTTTTTTTAAAATTCTCATTCTGATTACTTGCATGAATACGTTTCGACTTAGAAAAACGCAATTCTGTATCTAAAATTTCTTGTCTAAATTCATATATAGGAAAAAACTACTTGAATGTAACAAACTCTCTTTGCAAGTCCTCAATAGCTTTTTTAAAAATTCTGATTACTTGCATGAACATTGTTAATACGATCATGAAACTTCTGTTTGTTGATTTTCAATAAAAAATTTTAATGTGATAAGACTCAGATAATTGTTATGTTTTGATTGATAATATTATTTTATATGTTTAGATTCCAGATTCCATTGGTTTTTCAGGCGAATTTACAAAATTTTGCTGATAAATTATCGAAGATGTTTTAGAATATACGTTTCTAACTCCACGATAAAAAATATGAATTTGATGCGGTAAAATATCAGATTCTCCTTTCAGCGGTTCGCCCATTTCCATTTCAAAAATTGAAGGTTGTTCAGAAAAACCAGTTGAAATTTTCTCTGTAATATTCTTATCCGAATACTTATGAATATTATTTTTTTCCGTAACTGAAAAATCGTCGTCGGGAAAATTTTCTACAAATTTTCGAATCCATTCTTGTAAATTCAAACCTTCTTTTCCGACTTTTAATGGAAAAGCAACCGAAGGACAGTATGGTCGAATAGAAGGAAATATATCGGGTACACATCCGTACAACCACAATGCTTTTAATTCTTCGATGTTTTGTTCATCGAAAAGAGTTCGATGACTCCGCAAAGTTTTATGAATGACGGATATCATTTCTTCGAAATTAAATACTCGAATACTTTTATATTTAAATGTATCGGCGATCACTTCTCTCGTCGAATATCTCGAAGCAAAAGAAAAAATGCACGAATAACCCAAAAATTTTCCAACATCGGATGCTTTGAAATAAACATCTCCTGATTTTGATATTATCGCATACAAAGAGGGCCTTTCTGGAAAAAAAGTAATTCGCAGCCACATTATGTTTTTTAACTCAAGGTTGTAAAAAACTAACAGGTAAAAGTTTTTGTATAAAACAAAATAATATCTTTTCTCGTGAAGGAAGTCATCGTTTTTATATGAAAAATTCTATATCTTAATTAAAAAAAAAAAAAAAAAAAAAAAAAAAAAAAAAAAAAAAAATTTTTTTTTTTTTTTTTTTTTTTTTTTTTTTAAGGATTTACATTATAAAAGATTTTTTTCGATTCGGTCCAAGATGCAGATGTTTTCATTTTTTGAAAATTAATTAAATATTAATTTATAATTCAAAAATGAAAACATCTATATCTTGGACCGACAGAGTAATTATGATTAGTTTTTGAAGTCTCTGCGACCGGATTTACATCACTAGTTTTTTTAGTTTCGTTTGCAGTAGTAGAATCAGTCTGATAATCTGGATAAGCCCCCCAGTAAAGGTAGCGGCAGTTGTTTGTTGATCACTACCGACAGGAACATTATCGCTATATGCATATTGGGCTTGAGTAGCTTAAAAAAAAAATTTTTTTTTTTTTTTTTTTTTTTTTTTTTTTTTTTTCCGAGTCCGAGATGTAGTTTTTTTCACTTTGTATAATTTGACAAAAAAATTAATTAGAATTAAAGCATTTAAACAAATTAAAACCATATGGATACCAATGTATCCATTTTAATATTGTATCATCAGAATAGTATATGATGGAATTATTTAATTTAATCAATATACAATTTTTGTCTTCAAAATCAATATACAATTTTTCATCGTTTATATAAATCCAAGAATTTGTTTTTTTGTTTACATTAGAAACAGGTACAACGATACATGGTGATAAATCAGTTTTTGAAATACAATTATTCTTTGAATGATCCTCCAAACAACAAGTTTTTATCTTAGGCGGAAACTTTTTATAACAATAACTACATATAGCTTTGTATAAATGATGTTCATTTTCTACACATGATAAAAAGACAGAATCATTTATGAAGTGTTTTGGATACCAATTCATTATAGATAATTTATACACGTTGTAAAAATACCGTTTATCTATTTAAATAACAAAAAATCTAAACGTAAGTGAAAACGACAAGTATTAAAGGTATGAAACATTTTAGTTGGAGCAACTCAATTTATATAAAAAAAAAAAAAAAAAAAAAAAAAAAAAAAAAATTTTTTTTTTTTTTTTTTTTTTTTTTTTTTTTTTTTTACGAAAATTATGATTGTGTGTAACTTTTAAAGATAAGGGACATTATTTTAGATTTTTAAATTTGACATATAAAAACTTTTTTAATTGCAAGTTGTATATATTTTTCGCTTTTTATTTCTTTGAGATTTTAATTTATTCGGAACATTTTTTAAATCAGAATCTTTTAATTGTTTTTCCAAATATCGAACTGACATTCTTAATCCATTTTCATTATTTTGCAATGTTGATAATATAGTAGTTATTTTTCTTTTCAAGTTTTTAATTTTGGTAGATGATTTCATATAAACTAATATATTTTTTCTTTTTAATTCGTTAATTTCATTAAATAACAATTGATTTAAAGTAGATAATAGTTTATTTATTCTTTTAAATTCGTCGTTTTCCCGTTTCAGTTGAGCATTATCTTTTTCAAGTTGTTGACGATAAGAAATATTATCCGTTTCCGACAAATGGGTATTTTGCAATAAATCATTTTCAAACAAGATATAATTTATTAAAGAATCGATATTAGTATTTTCTAATAAATTTACGTCATTAGATTGTATCGGATTTTCTATATCATCTATAGGTTGAGCATGAGGTAAATCATGCTCGGGATTAATCGTATCATCTAATGACAAGAGAAAATTATTATTTATAGGATGAATAAAACGGTCATAAGACATATTTTATAAGCAGAGTATTGTGACTCAATTGTATTTTCTCAGCGTTGAACAAAGCTTTTATATACCAAACTTTATCAGAAAAAAAAAAAAAAAAAAAAAAAAAAAACTTTGACTCGAAGGAAAATTCAATTTAGAAAACCTTTTCTGACAGGAAAAAAAATCTTTGACTCGAAGGAAAATTCAATTTAGAAAACCTTTTCTGACAAAAAAAAAAAAAAAAAAAAATTTTTTTTTTTTTTTTTTTTTTTTTTTTTTTTTTTTCTCTCAGAAAAAGGTTTTCTAAATTGAATTTTTCTTCGAGTCCAAGATGTAGTTGTTTTCATTTTTCAGTTTTTTAATCTAAAATTAAAAAAATAAAAATATTTGATGTAATATTCTTAAGAAACATATTTATTTTTTATAATACTTTTCAATATTGGCTATGGGTTTAATGCAAAAAAATGGGGTTAGACAAGGTATTGTTAACTAGTTTTAGTTAACAATACCTTGTCTAACCCCATTTTTTTAATAAATTTTCTTTTTATAGCATTGTACTATAAAAAATTTAACTGCATTTTATATAAAAACAATACAAAGTTTATTAAATTTTCAAAGTATTTATTATTTTTTTCCATAAAATATATTTACATTTTCTTTTTAATATAAAATATTATTTTAAACAGTGTTATAATATTATATTTAAACATAACAGTAAATACAATTTTCTTTCAAACATTTCAAGATTTGAAGATTTTAACACAATATGATTTTTTTAGAGTCTGTGAAACACTAAAATATATTTAAAAAATTTTTACACAACTTTTTTTCAAATCTCGGATCACCCAATACAAATTTATGTACGGGTATCGATTCATATATCTGTTCCTTATTAACATATATTGGAATCGGAGGACGCCATAAATCAATACTGAATTCTTCAAAAATAGTTTCAAGTTCACGCTCTTCAAGAGGTGCATCAAGAGATTTTATACTCTTTGGAAATATAAACGGTTTTGGCAATCGTTTACTCATATAATTTTTATCATACTTCTCAAAATAAAAATACTGTTTCGAAGATGAAGGATTTTGACACACACTTTTTGGAAAAACAAACGGTGGTTTACTCATATATTTTTTAAGATCATATTTCTCAAAATGCCGCTTGGACGATGAAGGATTTTGACACACTCGTTCCTTTGGCATGGTGTCGGAGGAAAAAAAATATAATCTGTGAAGCCGCCGAAAGTGCGACTATATATACCAATTGAATGACCTCAATTTAAAATGAGTTCAAAAGTTCAAGTGGGATTTATATAACAAACCGATTAAATTCAAGTGGATCAAAGTATAATTTATGAGAGTTTAGAAATACTGAGAAAAGATTGCTCAATATGTAATGGTGACATGACAAAGAGTTCAAAAAGTTATGGGAAAGGGGGCAAAGTACAATTTATGATAACGAGTTCAAAAAGAAAAACAAAATTCTAGAAAAGATTGCTTAATATGTAATGGTGAGAAGATAAAGAGTTCAAAAAGGTTATGGGAATAAGGCAAAGTTTAATTTATAAATGCGTATCAGGTTTATTGTATAACAATAATGAGTTCAAAAGGAAGGATGTAATTTCGAAAATGACACACTTTTATGGAATGAGTTCAACAGGTTATGGGAATGAGGAAAAATTATTTTGATTTTCTTTAAGTGGGTTAGGTTAAGAATGTAATGTGACCTCCATTCTATATTTTTTTAATTAGATTCCTGCTTGAATAATTATTTAGGTAAAATATTCTTTTTTTATAAAACTTTGAAAATTATTTTAATTTTTACATTACAACTTTGAAAAATTTTTTCAACTGAAAATTTATATTTCTTTGTTATTAAAAATATAATTTTTAGAAAGTTAATTATAACTTAAAAACAATTTACTTTCTAAAATCTTCCTATTAGAAAAATTTATTAAAATAATGAAAACGATTTCAATATCGATAAACAATAATTATAAATTAAAAAAAATTAATAATTTTTCATTTAATATTAAAAATCTATAACTTGTAAATAGAACTTAGTCTCATAACATTTAAAGTTAATTATTGAAAATTCCCGGTTTGTTAGTTTTTTAAAAATCATACTATTTTCATAACATTTTAAAATTCAGTTAAATTTTCAATAATCGACACACACAATCTAAATCATTTGTTTTTGAAATACTACTTGATCCGATTAGCATTTAAATATATTTTCTTCAACTTCAATATTGTAAAAAAAAAAAAAAAAAAAAAAAAAAAAAAAAAAAAAAAAAATTTTTTTTTTTTTTTTTTTTTTTTTTTTTTTTTTTTTACAACTTTAAATATCATCAGAAAAGATTTTCGAAAATTGAATTTTCCTTCGAGTCCAAGATGTAGTAATTTTAATTTCTGAAAATTAATTAGTTAATTAATGATTATCTAATTAACTTAATTAATTTTCAGAAATGAAAATGACTGTATCTTGTACTTGAAGAAAAATTTAATTATTGAAAATGTTTTCTTATAAAGAAATAAATAAATATAATAAGAACTATGGTTAAATAAAATATAATAACTGAATTTGATATATTTTTAAATGTAACGATTTAGCTTGTGTGTTGATTATCAGAAATTTAATCGAATTCAGAAGAATGTGGAGAAAATAGAATTATTTTCAAAATTAATTATGGGATTTTGAAAAATTACAATATAAAATTAATAAAATAAATAATTTAATTATATTTAATGTTTTATTTAAAAATATTATAATTTTTTGAATAAATATAAAAGTATAAATATTTTATTAATTTTAAATGATAAACTTATAAAATATAATTATAATTATATTTTATTTTTTCAAACTTGGTTGAATTTGTGATAATCAACAAATACGAAAATTTATCCAGTTCCTTTTTTTAAATAAATATTATAGTGAATTATATTTAGAATGATTATGTTAATTAAAAATTACAAATTCAACTAGGCTTTTAACCAAGTGGGGTTAAAATTTGTGTTTGGGTATTTATTTTTAATTTAAAAAAATTGTATAAATTGATTTTTGCAAAAATTGAAATAATTTTATAAGTTTGGTCATTTTATTGTTTTTTGATAATTTTATTAAATTTATAACTATAACGGGTTAATTAAGTTAAATTACAAGATCTTATTAAGAATGAAATATATAAAAAATTGCAAGTCTTTTAACCTTTAACTATAAAAATTCTAATTACATATAGTATTCTCCAAGTTATATTTTTCCGCGTCAATATAAATATATGGTAAAGAAAGGTGTTAGGAATTTCAAACTAGTAGTAATTACAAAAAGACCAAGATAAATTGTTATCGCTTAATTAGGATATTGTTCTTGAAATGTCTTCCATTTTTGAGCGTTTCTTACAAAAAAGCTCATTTACTTAAGAAAAACAAAAAAATATTATCTGGTTTATCTCTTTCTCATGGACAATAAAAATATTTATCGATACATGAAAAAATTAAATGAATAAAAGATCAATGGGTCAATAAGATTATCTATTGATTAAAAACTGATAGATAAAGTTCAAGGAAAATTCTAGAAAATTTTTATTTTTAAAAACATGTTATATAAGAGATTAATATATCGAGATATAAAAATTGAAAACTAAATTGTTTTTATTATTTTCTTATCGGATTCATCTAGAAAAAGAATTATCTAAACTTTCTCATAGATATTAAAATCCTTGACATGAGGTCAAGTGACTCTTATATATTTCTTGCAGAACACGAGGAGAAAATATTTTGCAAGCGTTTCAAGATATTAAAGTCAAGTGCCAATTGACCCGATAACTTAACTTGTTTAAGTGTTTTTTTCACCTTTTGAACTTGTCTGATGCACTTAAAAAAATTACTTTGAACCGTTACGAAATATCACGCGATGTTTTTCCGACCTCCTTCTCAAAACCTATTGACCTCACATGAGATTATTTTCCTCGTGATAAAATATCATTTGTTTTTTTCACCTTTTGAACTTGTTTAAGCGTCTAGAGATATCGGGGTCAAGTGATTTTGAAAAAACGTATATATAGAGAAGCATTTTGCTCATAAACTCATTTTCCTGCTGACTGGCTGCTGTGTCTGTTATTAGTGTTCCGGTGCTTCTGGTTAATTATGCTTTGTTGCAATTATTGCAATAAAAGTATTTTCGATAATAAAGTGATCGAAATTTGTGGATACAAGTTCCATGAATATTGCTATATATACATTTACGATATTCCAAAATTTCAAAGTCCTGACATGATTCATCATATCAAAGAGGAAACGACTGTCACCCATCCAAGATTTCAGAGTCCCGACATAATCCGTCCGATCAAAGAGGAAACGACTAGCAACGAGGACGATGTCACCAATTCCAGATTTCAGCAGAGTCCTGACCTTAGCCATTCAATCGAAACGACTGCCAATGAGGATGATGTCACGAATCCAAGATATCAAACTCCTAATTTTTCATCTTCCGAAAACATTTCAAATAACGAACTTTCAACCGCCTCTTCAACAAATGAGATTTTGCAGCCAGAAACATCTGTTTGTCATCGAAAAAAACCAAGATATTTCACCCGACAATCCTCTTCGGGTATTGTCAAAAGGTATGTGAGTTTTGATCAAAAATTAAAATCTTATAGGTTAGCCAAAAAAATTCAAAAAAATTTGCAAAAGTCTATTTCTTTGCTTAAAAATGTTAGCTTAGATACTCTTAATTTAATATCCAATAGTACGGATAATTTTAGTTATAATCATCCAGACACACATAAATTAAATTTCTTGTATTATAATTATCAGAAATTGCAAGAAAAAAACTTGAAATTTTTAACATATTTTGATGAAACTTTTAATGAAACTTTAACAAAATTTTAAATTATATAAGTATATATTTGTATATTATTTTTTTTTATAATAGACGCATTTTTATTATATTTTACAGAATTATAAATTAAAAAATTTATATATTAGTATTTTTCTATTAAAACATATAAACTTTTATATTATGAGTAAAACTTCAATAAGATTTTAAAATGTATATTTCTTTTAATAATAGAAACATTTTCTTTTGTTTTTCAAAATTTAAATTTAAAAAATATAAATTTTTTAAATAATTATCATAACTTACATACCTTGCGACAATTTTACCGAAAAATATTGTTTATGATAATACTTTTGTAAATTTGTAAATATTGTATATATTTTTGTAAATATTATTTGCATATAATAAATTTTTATTTTTATTATATTTTTTTGTTTGTTTTCTTTCTGTAAAACAATTTAATATTGAATAAAATATTCTTAATAGAAAATTTTTATAACATAAGTTATAAAAGTAAACATATTAAGAGTAAAAAAATGGAGTTGGGCAAGGTATTATTAACCAGATGGTTAATAATACCTTGTCCAACTCCATTTTTTTGCGTCAAACATTTAACCAATATTGAAAATATTTCTTAAAAATATGTTTAAAAAGATTTATTTAATTATATTTTTTGTAAATTAAAAAAGTTTTTTACTTTTTTCATATTTGAAATGAAAAACAAAAATAATAACTTGGCAGGTATGGATATATAATTATTTCGTTATAAAAATTTTAATAAAAATGAGTTTGATAATGAAATTTATTGTAAAAATATCAAAATAATAAAATGACTAATTTAATTGTTTTTTAGAAATTTTATTTTTAATATTTTAAAAAATTGATAAATTTTTCACATAAATTCAAAAACATAAAAATTGTGATCATTTTTAAATTTTATACAATAAGTTTTCAAAATTTCATAATTAAGTTATAAAAATACTATTTTTAGTTTATTTTTTTAAAAATTCAGCTACATTTTTCTATAATCGAATCAGTTTAAATCATTTTGAAAATTGAACTTATCTGATCAATATCATAAATATATATTCTTTTAAATAAATATAACTTATAAACTTTCAAAAAAAAAAAAAAAAAAAAAAAAAAAAAAAAAAAAATTTTTTTTTTTTTTTTTTTTTTTTTTTTTTTTTTTTTTAATTTTGTTTATCTGTCAGAAAAGGTTTTTTAAATTGAATTTTTCCTTGGAGTCCAAGATGTAGTCGTTTTCATTTTTGAAAATTAATTAATGATTAATTAATGATTAATTAATGATTAATTAATTAATTTTCAAAAATGAAAACGACTACATCTTGGACTCGAAGGAAAATTCAATTTAGAAAACCTTTTCTGATTTAAAAAAAAAAAAAAAAAAAAAAAAAAAAAAAAAAAAAAAAATTTTTTTTTTTTTTTTTTTTTTTTTTTTTTTTTTTTTTAAGGTTTTCTAAATTGAATTTTCCTTCGAGTCCAAGATGTAGTCGTTTTCATTTTTGAAAATTAATTAATTAGTTTTTTTTTTTTTTTTTTTTTTTTTTTTTTTTATTAATCTTTTTTTAATATTTTTAAAATAAATGCAAAGAAGTAAAAAAACATTAAAGTTGTGATTAGTTTTTTGAAAATTTGATTGATTCTTTTTATAATGGACACGCGGTTAAAATCATTTCAGATAAGATCAATTTTCAAAAATGTTGATTTAGATTAAGTTATCAAATTCGTCAAAGTAAATTAGAAGGTCATGGCATAAAATATAATCTAGCAACACAACATTCTTTCTTAAAAAGTTATCAAATTCGTCAACACCTATCTTTAATCATGTTAAAGAAATAAATGATTTTTTTAGGTCATGGTATAAAGATAACCTAGAAATATGACATTCTTTCTAAAAAAAGTTATTAACTTTGTTGACATCCTTTTTAAGTAGGTTAAAGTTTTTTTTTTTTTTTTTTTTTTTTTAATCGTTTGAACATATATAAATAAGGAGAAGTTGATCAATTTTAAACCTCATTTTTACATTTACCAATTTATTTTCTTACAATTCCTACAGTCTTGCAAAGTATTTTTTGTTTTATAAAAAGATAGCTTTTTATTAAATATTTTTATTAAATATTTGTGAGAAACAAATGAAAATAATTGTCTACTTTGAAAAAATTAAAACTCATTATTTGGAACTTAAATTTTTTTTATAAACTTAAAAATATTTGAATATTCCCGAAAAAGTTTTCGCCGAAACAAGTTAAATTAAATAATTTGACTTTAATTAATTTTAGATTTTAAAATTTTTTTAGATGGATCTATCGAATACTGTTATTAGATACCATGACATCAACAGTAAAATTATTTCTGACAAGTCTTTGATCATTACTGAAAAAATTGACGGATCGAATATTGGAATTGGATTTATTAACGATTCACTTAGAATACAATCTAGAAACATGATTTTAAAGGAAAATTCTTGTAATTTTGGTTTAAATGAAATTATAAAACCGTTAATACAAAAAGTACAGTTAATCAAAGATATTATAAAATGTAATTTTATCATTTACGGTGAAATATTTGGTCGAACAAATAATAGAATTATATATTATGACTCTGAATCGGAATCTGTGTTTGGAAGTAAAAAAGTGTTTTTTCGTGCATTTGATATTTATAAGTTGGATACAAAAACATTCATGAAGTATAGCGATGCCATAAAAATATTTCAAGAAGTAAAATTACCTCATGTGCCAATTTTAAGTTTGCATTATGAAACAATAGGTGATTTATATAGTGAAGTAGAAAAATTTCCTAGTAATTATTCAAATTGTCCATTGGAAGGATTTGTGTTGAAGAAAGATGAGGAAGAATGTTATCGTTCTAGAAATATTTTTAAGATAAAACGAGAAGAGTTTAATGAAAAGGCATTGAATAAATACAAGATAAAAAATTATGTAAATTATAACAGATTTGTATCTGCTTATTCAAAGATTGGTGATGATATCGAAAAAATTAAAGAAGAAATGATAAGGGATTGTTTACATGATATAATGTCGATGATCAGTATTGACATTAAAAATGAAGTAGATAAAAATATAAATGGTTTTTTAAAAATGTATAATAATAATAATAATAATAATAATTAATTAATTAATTAAAAAAAAAAAAAAAAAAAAAAAAAAAAAAAAAAAAAATTTTTTTTTTTTTTTTTTTTTATGCGAAGTCATTTCACCCGTAATTGATAAAAATGATGCTTAATCGCCGCTAAGTACGGAAATGAGCAAACATTTTATAGTTTTTTTTTTGTTCTTGGTATAAAATATTATATTTTCTTCAACTTTATTTATTATGTCTTTTCTAATAGAATGTGATTACTGTCCAAAAGTCTTTTATGATTATTTGAACTTTCAAGCACATATCGATGAGAGACAAGACTTAGATAAGGCGAGGTGTATTTTATGTAAAGAAAAGTTTCCTGCTGGTACAAAAAGATGGATTTTTGAAAATCATGTACAAACTCATTACAAAGATTATTTTCCAACATTTACAGGATTAAAAAAGTTATTTCTTCCACTGTCAGAAAACAATAAAAAAACAAAAGATTGGCTATACGTAGAGGGCGAAAAATTCTATTTTGATTTTTTACAAGAGAATTTTTCAACAATTCTGTATAAATGGCCAATTTTTCATTATTCTGATGAAAAAGTTTGGAATTTAATTCGTTGTAAATGTTTATGTTGTGATTCTGAAGATATTGAAACTTTAATTTCATCTTTGTAATAAAAAATATAGCTATTTTATATTGATTTTTTCCCAAAAAATTTGGTATTTTTTTAGAAAAAAATAATTATATTGTCTTCATATCGTAAAATTAACAGTATTCTTTGTTTTGCAGTACTTAGAAGGTATGAATTAAATATATTTATTTTTAAGAAATAAAAAAATATAATTTTATTATAATATTTAAACGGACGGTCTTCATACTGTAAATTTAAAGGTAGTCTTTATTTTGCGGTACCTAAAGGTATGGAATAAATTTCGTATTTTTTTATTTTTACTTATATTTTCACTTTTAACTAAAACATGTCAAGTAAAAAATTTAAAGTTTTAGAAAAAAATTTAGTAATTTGTCAGTATCGTGTTCGCGTTTTACATTTTGAAACGTTGTCTCATCGTTTCAACAGTCGATTAAAATTTATTTTAAATGAAAAAGGAAAATTTCATTTGAATAGTTGTGTATGGTCTTGGGACAAAGTAACAGATGATACGGCTCCATGTTACTGTTTCCGAGCATTAAATTCTCCAAAAAAATATTTGGAAAAAGAAATGTTTTCTAAACGTTTTGTGACGCTGAACAACAAATTTAAAAATATGAAAGAGTATACCTTTCCAATAATGAATTATTTCGGTAATGCTTATCAATTGGAAAGCTTACAAGATTTTTATAATTGTTGCATTTGTGAAAGAAAAAATGTATTTAAATGGTATGAATTGTATAAAATGAAATTAAACGTTTTAGCATTCAAGATAAGAGTTAGAGAATTGAAAAAAGAAAATGAAATTGATGCGGTTTATAATTCAGTCAGCAAACAATGGCATTTGAACGATTGTATGAGATTTGTTAACCAATATAAAGGTCCGAATACTTGCTCTTGTCAAAAAGCCATGATGGATCCCCCCAAGTATTTTAGAGAAAGATATAATGTCAAAATAGAATAATTGGAGAAAAAAAAAAAAAAAAAAAAAAAAAAAAAAAAAAAAAATTTTTTTTTTTTTTTTTTTTTTTTTTTTTTTTTTTTTATCTTTTGTATATTTGCTATATATATAGTTAGATTTTTAAAACAAATTTAGGATTATTTTTAAAATCATTTGGGAAAATGTCTAGTTTTTCAAATTTTGCCAATGATGATAATGTATTGTCTCCTCAACCATTTCGTCCAGCTTTTACTGATGGAAATATGCCTCAACCACCACAATCTTTCGTAAAACATTTTAGTTCAACTACAACAATTAACAACGGTGGCGTGTTTGTTCCACCCGATGCATATAAAAGCTTATCCCTACCCTATCCTGGACCTTATGGAATGTATGGACGCCCACCTTTCAATTATAGATGGATTTGTCCACCGTTTTCAGATATGTCTAATTTTGTTTCATCTAATTCAATCGGTAGTACCTTAGAACATGATAAAAAGTCTCAACAATTTTGTGAGGATAACGACGGTGATGTTGAAATGATTGATCTTTCAATGACGAATGATATTAAAGATGAAGTCGAAAATTTTCAGTTATCTGATTATAACGAGAACGATGTTGAAATGATCGATCTTACAATGACGAATGATATTAAACGTGAAGCCGAAAATTTACAATTATCTGATTATAACGAGAACGATGTTGAAATGATCGATCTTACAATGACGAATGATATTAACCGTGAAGTCGAAAATTTACATCTATCTGATTATAACGAGAACGATGTTGCACACATAAAACCTCAAAATTTGAATGAAAAAAACAATATTGAAATGTTTGATAATGCATGGGAAAAACTTAACAAAAATATTATAAAATTTTAAAAAATATATTTCTTATTTAATTAAAAAAAAAAAAAAAAAAAAAAAAAAAAAATTTTTTTTTTTTTTTTTTTTTTTTTTTTATGTAAAAAATATATATATATGATATGAATAGAAGAATATTTCAAATTTTCAATATGAAAAATTATGATTATGCTGTTCATGTTACATTTATTAAGCAATCCAATTCCTATATTCCTTGGCGCATTACGTTTACATCAACGTATTTACCATTTAAAACTTATATAATAGGTTTGAATGCAATAAATATGATTTTCAAGTATGAAGATTTAGTTTGTACCAGAATGATGGAAGAAACTTTTCCGGCAGATTATTCAACTCATGTTAACTTTTATGCAAAACTATCCGAAATGAGTTATGCTTTGATAAATCTTTATCAAAATCTTCAAAATAAAACAAACGATGGTTGGAATATAATAGTAGGAGCTATAGATTTACCTACATATTGGTATATTAAAGATAAGATACCAAATGTTATTTTGATAAAACCAGAGTTAAAAAGTCTCGATAAAACTTTGTCATGTGTTTATAAAAAATATTTAAAAGAAAAAAATTGGTATAACTAAAAAAAAAAAAAAAAAAAAAAAAAAAAAATTTTTTTTTTTTTTTTTTTTTTTTTTTTTTTTTTTTTTAGTCTTTGGGTTATATATTTGGGTAATGGAATAATATTTTCAAATATAATATTCTTTTCAAAACCAACTTTTCAACAATGGCTGAATTAGAATATTCATATACTGTTCATATTTCGTTTATTCGAGTAAATGATGAAATGATTCCATATACTATCACTTTGACATCAACCAGTCCACCATTTAACACTTCTAGAATTGGTTTATCGACGAAAAATTTTTTATGGAAAGACAAAGACTTGGATTATAACAATTTTATCACAGATGATTTTAAGAGACCCAAATCTTTAAAATTGGATTATGAAATTGATCTCGATAATTTAAATGTGGAATTTAATCGCATTTATATGAATTTTTTTTGGAAAGATGGTTGGACATATCAAATGGCGGCTGTTGATAGACCAACCTATGATTATTTAAAAATAATTAATAATTCAGTTATTTTATTAGATTTTACATTTTTAGGAGAAGATCGAACCTTAGCTGCGGCGTATAGATTTCATATGTCAAAATATAATAAAGAAAATTAGAAAATCATTATGAATCAAATAAATTGAAACAGTTGATATAATTGAATATTTTTGTATTATTGGTCAATGCATAATGTTAAAAAAAAAAAAAAAAAAAAAAAAAAAAAAAAAAAATTTTTTTTTTTTTTTTTTTTTTTTAAAGTATTATAAATATATAATATAAATTCATTTCTGAAATGTTCAGTTACTTCGATTTCTTTTCACAATATGGAAATTGACAACGAATCGTACGACTATGCGGCACATGCTACTTTTATCAGTCATTATGGTAGTTATGTCCCTTGGTGTATTGCGTTTACTTCAGTTATACCACCTTTTAAAACTTTCACCATAGGATTAGATGCAAAAAATTTTGAATTTACATATGAAGATTGTTTATTTAATTATAATGTAGATAATTTTGCAAAACAACGTTCTTCAAAGATTGATGTCTATGTTGATAATTTATATGAAATGGAAAAAGTATTATCTGATATATTTCAATGTAACAATGTTAAAGGTGAAGATTGGAATATCGTTGTGGGTGCTCTAAATGAATATACATATTGGTGTTTGGAAAATGCATTGCCAAAAGTAATTTTAATAAAATCTAATTTTATAAGTAAAGATTTAACTCTGGCTTGTGTTTATAAAAAATTTCAAAAAGAACAAAAATTACAACGTTTAAATGATTAACGAAAAAAATATGATAAAAATAAATTAATATTGATTGTATAATGATGTTGCATTTTTGAAAATCTAACTCATCATATCAATATTATAAATATATATTTCTTTATTAAAAAAAAAAAAAAAAAAAAAAAAAAAAAAAAAAAAAAAAAAATTTTTTTTTTTTTTTTTTTTTTTTCATATTCGTTCTGTATAAAACAAGTTGTTATCCTTTCATTTGAAAATAGTTATAATTTTTTGATAGAAATCATGGATCCTGTCGAAATGCTTATTGACAGTGCTGTTCAGCATCAAGTCTTAGAGAATCGTAATCCATATCTTACTATGGAAACTATCATTTTACGTTTATACAAAAAAATTTTTCAACATACTCGAGTCTCCTTTCAACAGAATGAAAAAACTATTTTATTTTCTCGATGGCACGATGAAATTTTAAATATTTACGAGTCCATTAAATCTAATATGTCTTATGAAGAAAGAGCTTGCGTTGAACGTATTTTGTCTAAAGATTGTCCCCATCCTTCTGAATTAACAAAATTTGCTTGCTGTTGGTACAAATACGATCCGTTAATGGTTTGTAGATGGTTTGCGGTAGATGGAATTATCGGATCGCATCCAAAATTTTATGTTCAAGAAGCTTTTTCTCTCAATTTCGAAAAACATAATGCTGCCGTGAGAGCCTTATATAGTCATTGTTCGCAAGTCGAAGAAGTAAAAAATATTGTAGAAAAAGCTTTGAATCTTCGAAATGAAAAGGACATTGATAGTGAAAATGAAAAAACTTCTGATGATGAGGCAGATAATGTGATGAATATTCGAGAAATGATCGAATTTTATATTGAAACAGTAGGAGAAGAAGAAATGGAACGAGTGGCTTCAGATAGGCGATCGAAATTGTATGCTCAGCAACAACCGAACAAACGAAGTAGAAAAAAAATTCTTCCACAACGAGAAGAAAAAAAACAATCGCCCCCTCATTCTCCTAGATCAGAATCACCGCCGTCTCACAAAAGTAAACAGTCGCGTAGTTTTTCTCCAATATCTCCACCTAGTTCGCCTGTTTAAAAAAATATATAAAATTCTATTTTTTAGTTATTTTCTTTTCCTTACAAAAATATAAAATTCTATTTTCCAATTATTTACTAAAAAAAAAAAAAAAAAAAAAAAAAAAAAAAAAAAAAAAATTTTTTTTTTTTTTTTTTTTTTTTTTTTTACAACTAATTTTATAATATAAAACCTTTTGATACTTATAGATATTTACAAATCTTAAAATTTTCTTGACATTTTATGAAGAAATATGAATATGAAATTTTTAGTTTTTATTCTAAAACATATTTTCTTTCCAGTATTGGTTTTTGGTTTAATTATTAGTTTTGTATGCATTGAAATTTTTTCATTTATATTAAATTCTCTTTTTGAAAATGAAATGGCTAATATTTATATGAATGAATGTTTTCCAACATATATGAAACTTCGCCCAACGAATTTATTTACTTTGAATTATTTTTTAAAATAATAATATATAATAATAATGTTACTAAAAATTGAAATTTAGAGTTAAGGATTTTCCTTGATACTTTGAAAAAAAAATTGTGTTATCTCAAGTTAATATTGATATTTTTCTTAGCTATATAGATGATGCATTCAACATAAATGTTGGTCCAGCTCTTGTATTTAGTTATGAATAAGATAAATTGAATTTAAGTGACATTCGAAATTATATTTTTATTTGATAAAACAGACTGATGAAAGTCCAAAAAATGATGACAAAATAGATAAAATCTTTTACGTTGCTATTTGTAGATGTTATTTATAATCATTTGATTTATCAATAAAAGATGATGACGGGAAAGTGGTATTTAAAAATAGATCAAAGAACATGATTAAAAAAAAAAAAAAAAAATTTTTTTTTTTTTTTTTTTTTTTTTTTTTTTTTTTTTTTTTAATAATATTTATTTTCTAATATATATATATATATATATATATATATATATATATATATATATATATATATATATCGTTATTTCCTTCGCAGTTTTATTTTATCAAGAGTCATGGATCTTGATATATTGAATAAATATTTCACTACACATAATAAAATAATGGGATTACATTTAATGCCAAGATATTCTAATTTAAAACAAAAAATTGATAGATTAAACACTTTTAAAAAATGGACCGCATCCTATCCCGATCCTATGATTTTAGCAACAAACGGATTTTTTTACACGAATTTAGAGGATTATGTTTTATGTTACTGGTGTGGCGTTTGCATCGGAGAATGGAAAAAAAACGATGATGTTGCTCGAGATCATGCTAAACATAAACCAGAATGTTTTGTGGCTCAACTAATGCTTTTGACTACGATTTTAAAGGAAAGGAAGAAATCGGAAAATATCTATTATAATTCTTTGAATTTTTTGTCAGAAAAAAATAGATTGGCTACGTTCGACGGATGGCCTTTTCGTCAAACGGTAAATTCAAAAGAAATGGCCGAATTAGGTTTTTTTTATTTGGGATATAAAGATTTTGTACAATGTGCATTTTGCAAAATAATCTTGCATGACTGGAAGCCATACAACGATCCTTTGAGACAACATGTAGTTAAAAATTTAAAATGTCCATTTGTATTAGGTAAAATTTCAAATATGAATGAAAATGATAAAGATACAAATGTAAAAGTATTTGAAAAATTTTTAAAATACTTATTTGATCTTATTTTTATGACACGATCTAATAACACGGTAATTGAAAAAGATACCACTAGATTATTATGTAAAATTTGTTTGTATAATGAATGTGAGATCGTGTTTTTAGAATGTGGACATGTAACATGTTGTTACACTTGTTCTGAGAAAATTGAAAATTGTCCCATTTGTCGAAGTTATATTACAGACAAAAAGCGAATATACATATAATATTTTATTTTGTTGTTGAAACTTTGTTTTATTAAATAAAAAAAAAAAAAAAAAAAAAAAAATTTTTTTTTTTTTTTTTTTTTTTTTTAATAAAGACTATATCTTATTATTAATTTTTGTTTTTCTGTTACAATTTTTCATTCTTATGATTCGGATAATCCAAATTATTATAAAATATATACTTTTGTATTTCAATTTTTACAAAAATATGATCAGATATATTGATGAAGAGGATATTGAAAAACTTTTTAGACATCTCCTTCGAGAATGCATTTACTTAGCCAATTGGAGATTAAAATCTTACAATTTTACTGATGAAGAGAATAATATAAATTTATCCGATTTTGATGAAGATTTACTTGCTGTGTATCGTTTCATTTTTAATATATTAAATGAATATTTTACAACATATTTCGGTATCGGTAGAATTTCAACTCCTAGAAAAATGAAAAACATTGACTCAGATTTATATCAAAAATTGAAAGACGTGGCAAATAAACGACATGTTTCGATACGCTTATCTCATATATTAGAGAATAAAATTTTCAAATGTAGTAATAATAAAAATAAGTCTCATTCTTCAGAAATTTATCAATTTTGGGTTTTGGAATGTTTAATATATTCTGGAATGTATGCGGCTATGTGTGTGAGAAAGTTTAATAATTCCAAAGAAATTTTTGACATAGTTTCCAAGACATTAATAAAAGTTTTAAAAATGGAAAATGTATGTGATTATATGTTTGATGATATATATTATCAAAAATCTAATCCATTTTTATATCAAAAAAAATTTTAAAGTGTTAATTTTTTTATAATATAAGAAAAAACATTTGTTTATTCTTTTGTTTTTTATAAATTATTTTATAGTATTTTTAATTAAGAGTCGGCATAAGAAACTTTGAAACGATAACGTTTATTTTCACTCGAGTCTTTTTCATAGGGAAGATATCGTCGATGAGAATCATAGTTTCTGCAGACGCGTCTGATTCCGGCGCACACGGCCAAGGGAAAATTTACGTCCGTGTCGTCGCATTCGTCGTTCGAAGGATTGATGGACAGCATGGAAACGTCGGAATCAACATCTGAAATTTCTGCATCCGAATATTTTCCTAATTTTGAAATATATTTAGATTTTTTTAAACGCCGTTTTTTGTGTTTAGCAATATTATTGTTAACACTACTACTACTACTACCACCACCACCTAAAACTTTATTTTTAGTTATAAAACGTTTGGCATATTTACTATCGACACTTTTTTTAATTTTAAGTTTTTTAGACATTTTTAGAACACCATTCCAATAAGAATTAGAAACATGTATATTTTGTTTATATTCTTTAAAAGTTTTATCATCAGCGAAATACTGTCTGAGATTTTTTATTGGTATTAGCAATTTATCGCCATCGGTATGTTCCATTAATTCATTATATTGTACTTCATCTTGAGGTTGATGATATCCGCGATTCGTTTTATTTAATGTATCATAAGCATATAATAAAGGAATTTTTGTAGGTTTAGTCATTTCTCTTTTTCTTCTTTTCTAAAAAAAAAAAAAAAAAAAAAAAAAAAAAAATTTTTTTTTTTTTTTTTTTTTTTTTTTTTTTTTTTTTTAAAGAAAGGAAAATATTCTTAGGAAAAAATATATATTAGGGTAAAATTAATATTATACTTTAAATATTTCTCTAATAATAAGTTTATTGTCATTTTCAAGAATCAATACAATTTATAAATGATTTGTGTATATAAATATATATTATGGACACAAATCAATTTTCTATTAAATCCGTAGTTCAGATTAATCATGAGGATCCAAAAAAAATTATCGATAAGTGTTCTGAAAGTTTTGAGCGACCCCTGATTTTTACTGATAATGAAAAATCAGATATTTGTTTTTTTTTTAATCAATGTGGGATTAAAAAAATACTACCTGAAGGAAAATATAAAAGATATGATTATCATATGATTTTACACAAATCAGCATTTGAAAAATTTCGAGAAGTTTGTAAAAATATATCCGATTTATATATATTTAAATATCCCGAATGGTTTTGCGGCGGCGACAGAAAAGACCACATTCATTTTGTTATTGTTTTACTTGAAGACATTAATCTAAATGAATGGAAAACGGTCGGTTTCGGTTTAAAAATACAACCTCTAAAAGATCGTATCTCAGTTTCATATATTTTAGAGTTTTTCGTCGGAAGAAGGTTTTATTGTAACGTTGTATTCGATTTTCCTTCCTTACAGGACTTGTGTTTTTCGAAAATTTGGACTCATTTTCCAGATTTTCACGACGTCGAACGCTTGGCGCTTTATTTGCCCAAATCTATTTTCTTACAAGTTATCCGAAAGAGTCACCAATACGTGACGATACCGATAGTGAATAAAAAGACTAATTTAGTAAAAGAAATAGCTAATGATGAATTTGATTATATAAATTTGATCGAATCCTTTTCAAAAAGAGATTTTGTTTTTAATATAAAAGATTCTATAATTTTTAAAATAGATTATTTTATATTATCAACATTGTATGACTTTTTTAATTGTCATCTTAATAATTTTAATATTATTTATTATGTATTTTTAAAAGATAATTGTCTTTTCAAGATGTGTACGAAATGTATACGACTCTATTTTTATAATGTGACATGTGAAATAAAAAAATTTTCTTATATACTGTCCCATCCTTCTTCTGATTATTTAACATTTCTTATTCGAAATCCTAAAGAATGGTGTCATTTATGTAAACGTGTACCTCGATTTCAAATAGTATCTGATAGATACTGTCAAAATGAAGGTTTTAAATTAAATCATGATAAAATTGCTTGGAAGGGTGAATTATATAAACTTGAAGATAATGAATTAACATTGATAAAAATTATTGGTAAAAATTTTTTTAGTTATATTATATAAATATAGAAAAAAGTTCCACACTCGCTATTTTTTGAAAATTAATTAATTAACAATTAATCAATAATTAATTGCTAATTAATTAAATTAATTAGTAATTAATAATTAATTAATTTTCAAAAAATGAAAACATATACATCTTGAACCAAATCGGAAAAAATATTTTATAATTAAATCTTAAAAAAAAAGATTCTTTCCGGGGCAGTCTAAAATGTAGATGTTTTCATTTTTGAAAATTAATTAATTAGTTAATTAATTATTAATTGCTAATTAATTAGTGATTAATAATTAATTAATTTTCAAAAAATTAAAACATCTACATCTTGGACCTAATCCAAAAGAATCTTTCATAATCTAAACCCTAATAATTAAGAAAAAAAAAAAAAAAAAAAAAAAAAAAAAAAAAAAATTTTTTTTTTTTTTTTTTTTTTTTTTTTTTTTTAATAACAAATTTTTTAGATAAAGTATATATTAGGGTAAAATTAATATTATACTTTAAATATTTCTCTAATAATAAGTTTACTGTCATTTTCAAGAATCAATACAATTTATAAATGATTTGTGTATATAAATATATATTATGGACACTAATCAATTTTTTATTAAATCAGTAGTTCAGATTAATCATGAGGATCCAAAAAAAATTATAAACGAGTGTTCTGAAAGTTTTGAGCAATCCCGAACTTTTATTAATAATGAAAAATCAGATATTTGTTTTTTTCTAAATCAATGTGGGTTTAAAAAAAGACTAAATATAGGAGAAAATAAAAAGTATTACTATCATATAATTTTACACAAGTCAGCATTTGAAAATTTTCGAGAAGTTTGTAAAAATATACCCGATTTATATATATCAAATTATCCCGAATGGTTTTGCGGCGGCGACAGAAAAGACCACATTCATTTTGTTATTGTTTTACTTGAAGACATTAATCTAAATGAATGGAAAACGGTCGCTTTCGGTTTAAAAATACAACCTTTAGAGGATCGTATCTCAGTTTCATATATTTTAGAGTTTTTCGTCGGAAGAAGGTTTTATTGTAACGTTGTATTCGATTTTCCTTCCTTACAGGACTTGTGTTTTTCGAAAATTTGGACTCATTTTCCAGATTTTCACGACGTCGAACGCTTGGCGCTTTATTTGCCCAAATCTATTTTCTTACAAGTTATCCGAAAGAGTCACCAATACGTGACGATACCGATAGTGAATGAAACTACCGACATATTTTTAAAAGAAATCGCTAATATAAAATATTCTTCTATAAATTTGATTCAACCTTTTTTAAAAAGAGATTTTGTTTTTAACATAAAAGATTCTTTAATTTTAAAAATATTTTCAAAGTGGCATTTCTATTTTAATTATTACCCTTTCACTTCTAACAATCTTAATATTATATATTATGTATTTTTAAAAGATAATTATCTCTTAAATATGTGTACGAAATGTATACGGCTCTATTTTTATAATGTGAAATGTGAAATAAAAAAATTGTATTATATAAAGGCCAATTCCCATTATAGATGCATAACATCTTTTATTCGAAATCCTGAAAAATGGTGTCATTTGTGTAAACGTGTACCCCGATTTCAAATAATATCTGATCGGTACTGTCAAAATGAAGGTTTTATATTAAATAATGAAATTATTTGGATAAGTGAATTATATAAACTTGAAGATAATCAATTAACATTAATAAAAATTATTGATAAAAAGAAATTAAAAAATTATTGATTATTTTTTTTTAATAAAAATGTTTATATCTTAAATTTAAAAAAAAAAAAAAAAAAAAAAAAAAAAAAAAAAAAAATTTTTTTTTTTTTTTTTTTTTTTTTTTTTTTTTTTTTTTTTAATTTAATAATATATAAAGTTTATAATGACATATAAATCTTTTTTAAAATCAATTTTTGGTAATCAGTTGCCGATACACAGTCCATATTTACACGGATTAAATTTATATTGTCTTTTTGTAATTACGTTAACCATATCGCTTTGCGTATACACTCTTCATCAACATCAATACATTTGCGATCGAACCTTTAAAGATAGAGTACATGAATTACGAGTCAAATATGCCGCAACTGAACGTCCCGGCTATGATTGAACCAATGTTATATAATTATGATATGCACGTTAACAATTTCATTCAATTTTTAAAAGATAGGTTACAAAGTCATCTCATTTATGAAGGTCCGACCAATATACAACAACACATTTTACAAAAAACAACTTATACTTGTTCCGTTTCTTATAATTTACGTAAAAAAAATTTAAAAGATGTTTTTCCTATCATGATCGGATCTCGTCTCGATTTATTCATTCGTCACAAAAACATTCGGTCTTTTCAAACACCTTTCGATCTCGTTTCCAGCAGGTCGTCGTCCGAATTTCCTTTTCAAGAATTAGATATCGGAAGAGGATTTTTTATCATCGGAGGGTTTTTACGCCATCTTCCCTACGTATATACGAACGATCCGACCAACACGCATGTCATACAAAGAAAAATCGTTCGGGTTTATTCTTACAATAAAGACGATCGTGGAAAAGAATTGAGTTTTTATGTAGCCGATTCGACAAATAACAACAAAAGAAAATGCGGTGATATTGTCATTGTTCACAACGACGGTTCCGAAACAACTTCAGATCCAAATTTTTTTTCGCATTGTCCTTATCGCGTTGATTTAACGGCCTATATGAATCATTTGTATAAGGAAGAACATTTTAACATTGATCATTTAGGAAATAAAATGGTTGTCAGTCCCGGACACATGTTTACCAAACTTTTCATCAAATACTTATACGGACCTCTGAGAGATCATGATTCGAAATTGATTAAATCGAGATTATCATTGGTGCACAATTCGATCGAAAACGGTTATTTGTTGCACGTTTTGTCGCGCAAAACAGTGTATCAAAAAGAGGCTCAGTCTGCCGGTAAAATGATTAATAAACCGCAAGAATCTCATCGAGAAATTGCGGCAAATGGTGAAGTGTTTAAAGAAAAAAATATCGGTTGTTATCGAGAAATTTTAACTCAGTTTTATCCGTTAAACCCGTATCTCTTGTACCTTCTCGTTAGACAAATATCTAAAAAAGTGAAATCGGTCGAATCCTTTCATCCGAGTTATTTACATTATTTATGTATCTTGGGTGTTTTCGAAACGAAAAATGTAGGACGTACGACCATGATGGTGAGAGACACCATCGTATCGACTTCGGATGATTTGAATCCCGTTTATTACGAAAACGAATACGACGAAAATTTTTGGAATGCGTTGAAACTCGAACAGCCGCAACAAATAAAAAACGGTGGTCGTGATTCTTCTTCCTATTATGTTGTCGTGAACGAAGCTTGCATACCG
Source organism: Salticus scenicus (assembly GCA_963930645.1). NCBI lineage: Eukaryota > Metazoa > Arthropoda > Arachnida > Araneae > Salticidae > Salticus > Salticus scenicus. The sequence continues at coordinate 639,103 of CAWVNO010000050.1, forward strand.
GTCACTAAAAAATGTTTTGATGAAATCGATCTTTTAAAACTCAAATTTAAATTTAAATCAATAGAATGTTACGAAAAAGGAAAATTTATAGTCATTCGTTATAAAGCCGGCCTCATTATGAAAAAATTACCCGAAATTTCGATCTGGGTGACTCCTTACGATAAAAAATATTGGATGCGACGCATATTCGGAAACGAAAATGTATACGATGGTTGTTTTTCCTACGTTACCGGTTATCACGTAGATTTTAATCAATTTTTTAACCACACCGCTTTTCCGAGAGACATATTAGCCTTCAATGCTATGAAAAATGCCGTTTTAGCTACCGATCCGAAATACGCATTTTATTTCATGGATACCATATCGGCTTATTTTCGAGCTCCCACACCCGATCATAAAACTTTAATACCTCCGGTAGAAGATGGCATTTCAAATCATTTTGTTTTAAAAATGCCTCAACCTATGGTCAGTTATATGAGTTTTAAAGGATGTACGCAAGAAGATTGTATCGTCAAACGCCGAGATTTTCGCTCGTTTGATTGTTGTCGATTTTATACCTTACGATTTAAATTAGAATCCGAACCCAATACATGGGTTAAATTTTATCCCGTTTACGGTGATGAGGATCCCGAATCTGATTTATTAGGAACGTTAATTAGCGGCAAAAATTTAAAAGTCGAACCTTTTTCTATTCACGTGAAGGTATATACAATTTCTCCGTGCGAATATCGCATTCATTTCAATAAGTTACCTTTCCGAATTATACAGAGTTTTATTACGGAGGATAAACTCTTGATCAGTTTGGAACAAGAACATATTTGTAATACCGGAGATAAATTGTGTAGTTTACACGGTCAAAAAGGCGTCATCAGAGTCCAAGATAAATTGCCGACGTTAGATGGAAATGTAATACCCGATTTGATTATTAATCCTTATTGTATGTTTCGGATGTCTCCCGGACAAATATTAGAAAGTATCCGGTTCGGTGGTGGAAAAGACGCTGTGCGTGTAGAAAATTCAAACGGTGTTTTAATTAAAAATGCAAAAGCTTTTTACGGAAAAACATTTTATTTTTCGGTAGTTTATTTAGCATGCGAACATTTATACGCTCCAATTTCTTGCGTTACGGACAGAGTGACAAATCAACCCGTCAAAGGAAGAAGTCGAAATGGCGGTATGAAAATCGGAAATATGGAACTGAATGCATTACGTGGAAACGGGATTTCATTTTGTTTCGAAGAAAAATTTTTCGAACATGGAGATCGCGTACATCAAACACCCACCGTCGCAATTCCTAAATCCGTAAATGTGGTCGTCGAAGATGCAAAATGTTATAAATATAATTTAGAATATGAATGTTACCCGTCTATAGAAGCTGACAATTAATTTTTCAAAAATGAAAATAACTATATGTGTTAAAAAAAAAAAAAAAAAAAAAAAAAAAAAAAAAAAAAAATTTTTTTTTTTTTTTTTTTTTTTAAGGATTTAGATTATAAAATATTATTTTCGGATCGGTTCAAGATGTAGATGTTTTCATTTTTGAAAATTAATTAATTATTAATTAATATTTAATTAATATTTAATTAGTAATTAATAATTAATTAATTTTAAAAAATGAAAACATTTACATCTTGAACCGAATCGAAAAGAATCTTTTATAATCTAAATCCTTAAAAAAAAAAAAAAAAAAAAAAAAAAAAAAAAAAAATTTTTTTTTTTTTTTTTTTTTTTTTTTTTTTTTTTAATGGGAGAAAATAATATATATAATCAGACACAATAGACAAAAATTACATTCAAACTTTTTCTTTCCTTCTACATTTAAGAAAATTAAGAATATTGTAATGGTTTCTGTTCCGGGTTCTTATATGATTTCTTTAAGAGAGGTAATTGATAGCATAATAAATTCTTATAATGAAAGAATTTCAGAATTGGAATTTTTAAATGATGGTGATATTCAAGATAAAGAAAAATTTACAAAAGAGTTAGATTTGTTGAAAATTAATATTGAAAATTTAATTTCTAAAGACAAAGAAATTTTCGCCATTATCGATTCATTTAAAAATTTAGATCAAGCAATTAATCAATTTGATAATGAATCCGCTGACCTTCATATCGAAGTGAAAGAAAATATCGAACGTGTCGAAAAACTTATAGAACAAAAATCCAATCATTTATCTGAGGTTGATGAATTTATAAATAAATTTAAATTATTTACAAAATCACTATTAAATTATTATAGAGATGCAGAAAATGATTTACAAAAACATATATTTAATAATGCTATTGATAATAAACAAAAAAACACGTAAATAGTTAAATTATGATTTTTATAAAATGTTTTACACATTTTTATTATAATATTTGTTCATTAGAATTATTTTTAATAATGTATATATTCTTCTAATATATAATAATGCCAAAAAAGGAATAAATATATATCATACAATTTTACATTATTTTTTGTCTTCATAAGGTATATAAACATACTTTTTAAAAAATCGGTTTTTTCTAATAAATCTAATATTTGCATTCATTTTTTCTAATTGTAAAGTCATTTTCCAGAGTTTCACTTCCTGATTAGAAAAAACGGGTCGAAATAGTAAACTTATTAGAAAAAATGAAAGTGTTAAAATGACAAAAAATATATTAATTTTTTTTAAAAAAAATATTTGTTAAGTGACATCATTTTATTTAAATGCTAAAAAATACAGGATAATAAATTCATACAAAAGTGTATGTTGAAGCGCTCGATCGCAACATGAATCAAAAAAGTGTGACAATACCAATTCGTGTAAAAATGTATATTGAAGCGCTCGATCGCAACATGAAGCAAAAAATGTGATAATACCAATTCGTGTAAAAATGTATATTGAAGCGCTCGATCGCAAAATCATGACAATACTAATTCGTGCAAAAATGTATACTGAAGCGCTCGATCACAAAATCATGACAATACTAATTTGTGCAAAAATGTATACTGAAGCGACCGTTCGTAACATGAAGCAAAAAATAAGACATCATGCATTCTTGCAAAAAAGTACATTGAAGCGTTCGATCGTATCATGAAGCAAAAAACATAACATCATGAATTCGTGTAAAAATGTATATTGAAGCGCTCGATCGTAAAAAATGGTATTCATCAATTTCTGCAAAAGTGCTCGATATAAAATATAAAATTTGTTAAAAAACAACAAAAACTTTACAAAATAATGGTATTGTCAAAATCAAGCAAAAATGCTTTATATAAGTGATACTTTTAATTTATCTAAAAAGACAAAAAAAAAAAAAAAAAAAAAAAAAAAAAAAAAAATTTTTTTTTTTTTTTTTTTTTTTTTTTTTTTTTAATAGTAAATCAAGTTTTAAAAGTTATGGAATATCAAAGTTTAGTCTTAGATCTTTTAAAACAGAAAAAGTATCCAAAGTTAGAAGATTATGTCGTTATCGATATTTATTTTAAAATGATTCCGATGGATTACGCTTCTTCATCTTTTGTTTGTTACGATCGACGATTTGATAATCCCGAAGATGTTTATTCGAGAGATTCTAAACCTTTCGGTATTAATTTTATGATATGTGTGGGTGAATATAATTTTTATTTACATCATGTAACTGAACTCGATATTAAATCTTTTCCGATGAAATGTATTAGAATAAAATTGAATCGATCTCATTTAGACAATGCAATACTGTATCACAAAAGTGATGATTTTGAAACCGAAATTTATAAATTTTTAACTCTTTTGAATTACGATGTACCTCGAATCGCAAATGTGTTGAATATGGAATTTTTTGCAAGTACGCGATTTTTACCTCAAAGAATTAATCTTTGGGTTTTTAAATATATTGCAAAAGATATTATTTATCAACCCGTTAGTCAAGAAGATCAACTTCGTTTCGGTCCTCCCACTACACGGGAAGAAGTTATACCTATTCGAATGGTTTCGGGTCGATTGTCTGAATGTAAATCTAGATTTAAATTACTTTCTCTCAACAATGATATAAAATCATCATTACCTTTAAATTATACGCAACATTTTTCTACCGATTATCAAACTTTAATTCCCTTAGCCTATAATCCATTAGAAAACCCAATTATAGTTTAAAATAAATATTCGTTTTTTTATTAAAATAAAAACTTATCTATAAGAAACTTTGAAGCGATAACGTTTCTTTTCACTTTCATCTTTTCCATAGGGAAGGTATCGCCGCTGAGAATCATATTTTCTGCAGACGCGTCTGATTCCGGCGCACACGGGCAATGGAAGGTTCACGTCCGTGTCGTCGCATTCGTCGTTCGAAGGATCGATGGAGAGCATGGAAACATCAGAATCGGCATCTGAAACTTCACCGTCCGAAAATTGACCCAATTTCGATATGGTTTTAACCTTTTTATTAGAATGACGACCTCTATCGCTACCAAAATTGTTACGATTTAATCTTTGTGATTTAATCAGATCTCTATGGGCTTTACTCATGAATCGTAAAGCATAACTTCTAAGTGCGGGTGATTTTTGGACGACTTGAATCCAATGTGCATCGGGAACGGATATGCTGTTTTTGAATTCCTTGTAATTTCGAGCTTTATTAAAATGAGGTTTTAATTTAGCCACGGGTACTAATTGTTTATCATCGGATATACTTTCCAATTCGGATAAAGAAATACCATCCGGTTTGTTAGCATATCCTCGATTCGAATTATTTAATACATTCATAGCATAACTAATAGGTATTTTCATTGGTTTCGGCATGCTTGCTTTATTTATTGTGGTACACTATTTGACCATAAAAATAAAATTTGAAAAAAGGCGAATCTCTCATGTACAAATGCGTATCGTAATGACAATGTTCATATTTATCGTATGCCTCCCAATGAGCCAACGCATGAAGAGTATAAATGAACAATAAGTGCCAACAAGTCATGGTTCTAAAGTATTCGGCTGGATTTTGTTGTTCGTTTTCAGCCATCAATGACATATTAATAGTTCCACGTGCTTCATTATAATGTATTTGAGTCGTTTTCGTATAATCGCGACAATAGCGATTTTTAATAATTTGAAACTCGTACAAGTTGAAAATAATATAAACCGTTATTGTTTCGTCCGTTAAATTTTCATCCATGTATAATTTAATAATTTCTTTAGGCCCATTGGGTTGATTAGAATAATAAAAGATGGGTTCATATCGATTTAAATGAAGAATGGGTTGATCAAAAATCCAATTTAAAATGGGAACCCAACGTTCAAATACACAATGAAATTGTTTAAGGTCTATGAGAGTAAATTCTTCTACAATTTTATGACAAGCCATCCATGCATCTCTCCATTTATTAACTTTATTAACAGGTCGAAGATTTGTGGTTGAATTACGTTTTAGTTCATATTTATCGATCGGTCTTTCACTATTTGTCATCTTGACTTAAGCTGGGGGAAGAAAAAAAAGCATGTTTCATACGTGGATCGTGTTTTTCTTGATGTGGTTAGCATACGCATGGATATGGAAAAGTATGCGAACCGAAGATCGTGATATTAAAAATATGATAAATATTCGAACTGAAGCTCCTACGTTTCGTCAAAATTGTACCACTAAAAATATTCCGTGCATAGATGATTGTTCGTTTCTTTGCATTGAAAAAAATGCCAAGTGTATTAACGGAATATGTCAAATTGAATACGAACCCGTTCCGTGTAAAGAAGATAAGGGAGGTGTCATGATGATGGTAAACGATCCAACACCCCATTGGTCATGTATTTGTACTAATTCGACATTTTTCAGAGGTGAGGATTGTGGAGAACTGAACAAAGATGTTTGCGAACAAGGAATATTTTTATATAAAAATCGAAAAAATTTTATATGTTTGTGTTTACCACCTTATGAATTGGTCACTGTAGATGAAAAACCACATTGTGTAACAAAGGCAGAAGCGCAATTTTTGATAAATTAATTTTTCAAAAAAGAATAAAACTATACCTTCGTTATTAAAAAAAAAAAAAAAAAAAAAAAAAAATTTTTTTTTTTTTTTTTTTTTTTTTTTTTTTATATATATATAATAGAAACGTATATATTTAACAGTTTCTTTTAAATGTTTTCTCTTATTTTGGTTTAAAAAATATGAATGTTTATTTAAAAAATGATAAAGGAGATGAAATTTATCCAAAAAACAGAAATGGGTGTGAGAAATATGTCTATATAAAAAATAAAGTTATTTTTGCCAAGGATAGAAATGGATTGTTTCGATATGCTCGAGATGCTGAAAATAACGAACTTTATCCTAAAAAAGGATATCCCGATGTTTTTATTTTAATAAAAGGTGTTCCAATCTACGCCAAAGATAAAATGGGTAATGAAATTCTACCCAAGTGGAAAAAATGTGAATTCATTGCGAATGATGGACATATAGCTCGTTTTAAAATGGGAAGAGAAAGATATCCGTTGGATGAATACGGTAATGAATATTTTCCACGAAAAAATGAAAAACCATATTATTTAAAACTAGAAAACGGTATTTTTTACAAACCCATCACAGTAAATGGTTATGAAATGTCTTTAGATGCTGAAGAATTAAAGGAAACGGTTTATAAGAAAAAAGATAAAATGGGTTCAATATTTTATACGGAAGATTATTATATGCGTAAAAATAACCATTGTGTTCATATATTAGAATGTATGTGTATAAGTGGAGTTTTAGGTTTCGCTTTATGTTGCGCTTTTATATAATATATGTTTTTTAAAAATCTTCAAAATAATGATCGATTTCTTCATCTTCTACAGATGCTATCCAATCTATTAATAAACCAGAAGAGATTATTCTGTTTGAAATTAAATGTCTATATTCTTTAATAATATCCAATAAATTTTTTTTGTCGCTTTTACAAACAAGCGCATGAGTCTCATCTGAAAATGCGTGACCATCTTCTTCATTTAAAATACATTGTTTACCCTTTTTCTTTTTTTGAAAAAATTTTGGAAAATATAATTTTAAATATTGAATAACGCGTTTGTTCGTTTTATTTTTCATAAATTTTTTCCATTTTTTCTTATTAAAATGTTCTACATTATCAACGATTCGTTCTCTATTATCTACATTATTTTTTCCAATATCACATAAAACCGGATGTGTTTCTGTATATAATATAGAAAAAAATTTCATATCAGGTGCATAACCTCCTAATCGATGACAAGTAGCTATAAAAAATATAATCATTGTAAAAACAATTTCAATAAAATGATTTCTATTAATTATATGAGGTTGATACAAACCGATATTTTGACGAAACATACCAATAGTGTAACCGGATGATTCTCGAAAATGGCCAGCAAATGGAAGGACATATTTATCTCCTAAAATTTTATTCAAAACCATCATATCGTAAAATAATTCGGGTATATCGCAAGACTTTGTAAGAGAATATGAACGCCATTGCATAGCTTTGTAATGAAATAAACAATGAAATCTTTCTAAATTGAAATTATTAAGTAATGTTAGACACGGTTTCTTAAAATGATAAACGCAGTTGGATACAGCGTAATAAGGATTTTCTTTTTGAATATTCTGAATTATAATATTAATCGTATCTGAATGACCACTACTCGAACGTTTCTCTTTAGGTCTCATTTCTTTTTTTTGTTTTTTTCAATTCAAGCGATGATCGTAGTCGTATTAGATATGGATGAAACTTTAGGTGTTTATAAAAATAATATATTTTATGTGCGTCCTAAATTAGATTTTACTATAAAAATGTTACGAGCAATGGATATAGAAATTATTTTGTGGAGTTTAGGTGCAGATCATTATGTTCATAGAGTAGTTAATGGATTTTTAAAACCTATTCGGTTATACGCACATAAAATATTTGCTCGGAACGAAGCATACAATTCGATGAATATGTATGGATTTTACAAAGCATCGGAACATATTCGACGAATGTACACCGAACCTATATTTTTAATCGGAGTAGATGATAAAGCAAACATTAATATGGATTCTGAATATGATATTAAAATACTCGTAAAACCATATAAAACCCCCGAAAATAACGATCGACAATTATTGGACGTATGCGAAAAAATCGTCGAATGTATTTCTTTGGTAAAAGATTTAACTCCGCCTCAGTATGTTACAATAGATTTTTAATTACAAAAAATAAAGTATAACGAAGATGATATCAATAGGCCAGAAAGAGATAAATGATTTGAGAACCGATATAATGAACCGAAAAAAATTGAATGAAAAAATGGTTGAAGCAAAATTTCGTGGGAGAGATGAATCTTCTTCTGAAATAGATATTAAAATATTGAGTTATTTACAAATGAGACAATATATACGAACTTTAAGGAGATTAAGTCAATTGTCAAAAATTTACATGAAATTAGATAAAGAATTAATACTTTATAATGACGAAAAGCATCTTTTGATTTCTCCTTATATAACAAATACGACACCAAACAGAGGTAAAGTTCATATATATATGCATGTTGATAATATAAAGAAAAATGAAGGAAAACGAATAGCTCAAGAAAAGGAAGAGGTAAAATTAAAAGATAATGAAGAAAAACCGATGGATGCGGAAACAACTCAAGAATAAAAAAAAAAAAAAAAAAAAAAAAAAAAAAAAATTTTTTTTTTTTTTTTTTTTTTTTTTTTTTAAGCAAATATATAAAAGAAAGCAAGTATATAAAAGAAAGATACATTTTAAATATTAATTTTTCATTTAGGATTTTAAAATGAATTTTGAATCTCCTTTTTTACATAAAGTAAATAGTAAAATTGAAGTGCCCCCTGAAGCTTATATTATTTTAAATATTAACGGGGGTATATTTTGGATTTCACCTACAGATTATCCAAATTTTGTTTCAGTATGGATCGGTATAACTACGCCTCCTTCTTTAACGATGGATTTATCATCGGCCGGCATGCATTCCATTTTTTTAGATTTTGATTACAAAATTTCCGTTCCATTTTCTTTAAAATCAATTTTAGATTTGATTGATTGTATACTTAAAACAACTTTATTGCCACACGTACAAAATTTTACTTATATTATAGCTATGAGAAAAGAAGGGAAAGGGATACATATTCATTTGCCAGAATTTAAAATTGCACATGATGATTATATAATATTTTGTGAATTTTTACAACATAAATTTAAACAAGCCTTGATGGGGAAAGATGTATATCGATTAGATATAGTACAAAATATGATGTTAACCGGAGCCGCTAAACCTAATACTTATCCGTATAAACCGGTTAGGTTAATTTACACAGACGAACGAAATAAGTTCGTTTTGAATGTTTTAAACTATCACAACGATGATTTACAAAGACTGAGAAAAAGTTTTCCCAAACGAAAAGATAATGCAAAATCTTTATTTCGAGAAATTTTAAATTTTTCCAAAGATTTTATTCCTTCTAAATTAAAACAATGCATGATGCCTATCGTCGTCAATATTCAAACTCATGCGCTTTTTTATCCTACAACCATCGGTAAAAAAAGCAATAATTCGGTAGATATGCAGGATGTGGCATCGTTTCTTTATAAAAATTCTAATGAAATGGGTTTTATTACTAAAAAGAAAATATTAGCTTTCAATAATTGTAATTTGCTCAAATCTTATCACTATTTAAAACTGAATTCTGTCACTATTAAACAACTCGAAACAAATAACCATGCTATAAAAATGTGGTTCGAACGTTTTAATCGCGAAAGGATGCTCGAATCGAAATGTTCTCAAATTCCAGAATTGTTTCGAGATTTACATCTGTCATTGCAATTTCAACACGCATTACTTTTCAATAACCCTAACCCCATTAAAACCATCATGCAATTTAACGAAGGATATTATTTCATACCTATATTTTATGCTTTGTGTAAACATTATCAAAAAGATTCTTTATCGATGGCCAAAGAATTATATTCAATTTTAGACGAATCTTTTCATTCTCTGCTAGACAGAATTTGCTCTTTCAAGCCAGAAATTATACAATATGAAATTACGGATATTTCCATCAATACCATACATTTTTGTGCAAATAATTTATATTTGGAACAACATAGAAGTTATCAGGAAAAATTAAGATTTATCATTGAAAATAACAAACGAAATATTTTGTCTGTGACGACGCAAGATCAAATGATCGAATTGATTCGAAACATACAAGACAGACATTTACCTATCCGAGTTCTTAAATTGAGAAACGCTTTGAAACGGGCGAATCGGTATGTATGGAACGCTCTGAAAGAAACTTGGCAAGAAATTCAGCTGTCGGGTGAAATCGTAGATCATATGAATAATTTATGGAATAAGATTAAACAATTTATCAATGAATATAATGCATCGGGAGGTTTAGGGGGTCCCGATCAAGAATTATTAAATAAATTTAATGTTAATATCGTCATTTCGGCCATTAATAGCGATACGAGTATGGAACGAAAAACCATTCAAATGGATTCGCACAAATGGTTTATTCGATTAAATAACGGAGTTTTAGATTTGTTGACGGGTCATATTGGTGGCGTCGTTCCCGATTTTTATCTTTCCGATAAATCGATAAATATTGGATTTTCGAGACACGAAATGATTCAATTGTGTCATACTTCTTCGACTTATGCTGCTTTGTACGAAACGTTGACTGATAAAACCTTTTTTCTCTATTATTTAAAAAATTTATTTTTAGACGAAACGGATACTTTATACGATACACTTTATAAACTCGTTAAAAATGTGTATAATGACATAGATGATTTATCGAAATCCATGCTACATTTTTACATAAATCTTTGCAAATGTATGTCGTTCGAATACGATGTGTTTATGTATATGTTGGATATATTAGCGAGCGTGTTTATAGCGACAAATTATGAACGAAAATTTTTTGTTTGGAAAGGTTTAACGCGTAATGGAAAAAGTAAACTCTTTGAATTGATGGGTCGAGTTCTCGAAGGGTATTATCATTCGATTCAATCTGAAAATTTGTCTCCGGGTCATTCTTCAGTCAATAACGCTACACCCGAATTAGCCTCTACGTTATTTTCTTGTCGAATGGTCACTCTCGAAGAATTGGAAAAGAAAATCGATGAAAACCGCGTCAAACAAATTACGGGAAATTCATTCGTGACTTTCCGAAACATGTACGAACAAAATTCTGGCGGAATACCTACGGCAAAATTATTTGCCTCCACGAACAATTATCCCGAATGTAAAGCTTCGCCGGCATTTAGAGATCGTGTGGTGGCCATACCTTTTGATGCCGAATTTACCGATTATGCTCCGCTATTAACTTCGAAACAAGTCGAAACCAACACGTATAAAAAAGACGTGTATGTCGTAGAACAATCCTATAAAGGATGTTTTTTTATACTCTATTATCATTTAAGAAAATTTATGAATTTAAAAGAAGGTGAATTAAAATATAGGCAAGAACCCGAGTATGTAATCGAATTTACATACGATTATTTATTTCATGCGGATATTTATATTCAATTTAAGCAACATATGGATATACAGCTAATGTCTGGAACCATGACGACCATGAATGACGTGAAATCGGCCGTTCGACAATACTTAAAAACGACTAAAAATACATCGTTTCATGAAAGTGATTTAGTATGTAGTTTTCAAAAAGAATTTCATCATTTACGCCGTACCGATATTAGCTTAAAAGTCGACAATTTTAGTTACATAAGTATTGCGGATCAAGAAGAATTATCATCACCACCTCAAAAAATATCAAAGTCGGAGGATATGGTAATGGTTTATTATGAAGGAGTTGTCATTAAAAATTTAAGACGAACGAATATAGATAATTTATAAATCAAGATATATACATATCAAGCTATATATAAGAAAATAAAAAATGTCTTATAAACTCGAAATGGAAAATTTTAAATATTATTACGATTTGAACCTTTTGAGTAAGGCAAATCAATCAATAGATTGTTTGATTGAAAAGGTTTTAGTAAAAAATATAAATAAAATCAGTAAACTTCGAGAACAAAATAAAATATGGAGTATGTTTTACAATATCACACCCAAATTAGTCGGAGCCTTTAAAAAAGAAGGAGAACAACATATAAAATCGATAAAAGAAAATAAAAGCATTTTTGGATATTTCTACTTTTTAACAGATAACAAAAATTATTGGTACAATGCTCCGCATTTTGATTATGAAAATTTTCCTTTTATGACAGAAAAAGAATTTGTGTTAAACGAAATTAGAGAAATTGCCGAAAAATTTTCAAAACCAGGTACGTTAGAATTTGACGCTACTTGTTTGTATTTAGTCTATTTTTATAGTTTGTTGGTAAATCCTCATACAAATTGGATTACTATTGATTATATAGCAAATGGTAATCGTTATCATCAATTTGGAACTCGCTTGACGGGTAAAATGAAAACATGTGAGAAGAAAGTTTGGATGACATAAAAAAAAAAAAAAAAAAAAAAAAAAAAAAAAAAAAAAATTTTTTTTTTTTTTTTTTTTTTTTTTTTTAAATAATATTTGTTAGAAAATGTTTTCTGAAATTGAATTTTCCTTCGAGTCCAAGATGTAGCCGTTTTCATATTTGATAATTAATTAATTAATTAATTGATTGATGATTAGTTAATAAACTAATTAATTTTCAAAAATGAAAACGGTTACATCTTGGACTCGAAAGAAAATTCAATTTTAGAAAACTTTTTCTGACAAAAAAAAAAAAAAAAAAAAAAAAAAATTTTTTTTTTTTTTTTTTTTTTTTTTTTTTTTTTTTTAAATCTGTTATAAAAAGGTTTTCTGAAATTGAATTTTCCGTCGAGTGTCCAAGATGTAGTCGTTTTCATTTTTGATAATTAATTAATTAATTGATGATTGGTTAATTAACTAATTAATTAATTTTCAAAAATGAAAACGACTACATCTTGGACTCGAAGGAATATTCAATTTTAGAAAACCTTTTCTGAAAAAAAAAAAAAAAAAAAAAAAAAAAAAAATTTTTTTTTTTTTTTTTTTTTTTTTTTTTTTTTTTTTTTTTTAAGTTAGCATATAAGAGAGTTACGTTGTTTCAGAAAAACTATAATTTTTTCTGCACTAAAATAACGATATTATGGCATCTTTGGAAAATGTCGCAAGACGTTTGCAATTCGATTACTCAAATACAATGATGTATTTTAAGAAATCGTTAATTGATGGTACAATTCACGATTTTAATTCATTTGAGGAAGAAATAAAATCTTTAGAAAGGAATATTGATAATTTAATTAAAAAAGATAAGGAATTTATTCGTATTATTGATGTTTTTACTCTTATGCATATAATAATTGATAAATGGACTAATGAATATCATAGTTTTCATTACGCAGTTCGAGAGAATGTTGCCAGAATAGAAAAACTATCGACAAAATCCCTTGACACAGATATTACTAAAGCGGTTCAAGATGATTTATATGAGAGTAAAGAATATATGAATAAATTATATTTGACATTAGAATCAATAGGGATAGATTATTTTAAAATGAGGCGTATGGTAGATAATATGATAAAAGATAATTTTATTAGCAATAATGAATATATCGAAAGATTAAAATCTTCAATAAATTATTTAGAAGAGTGTTCGCGTAAAATATTTATTAAAAATATTTATTATTATTAAAAAAAAAAAAAAAAAAAAAAAAAAAAAAAAAAATTTTTTTTTTTTTTTTTTTTTTTTTTTTTTTTTTTTTTTTACTTACTTATTCAGTAGAAGGTTGCAAGTTTAAATATTGTACCAAATCCTTGATATTTTTCATTCCCATGGTTCGATTGTACATGGAAACACATTTAGCCAAAATTTTAATATCCATCTCATCGTTTTCTGTGAAATTTGGATCAACTGGTAATACGACTCGTGTCATTTCATCTATACATCCTCTCACGACACGATAAATTTGTTTAGTAGGTTCCGGAATATTTTCTTCCGCCAATAATTTATACATTTCCCGAATAGTTTTAACATGTAATTTTAAAAATTCGGGTTTATTATCAAAAAGGGTTTTAACAGATTGTTGTTCTTCTTTTTTATCATGATAATATTGTAAATTTTGAATATAATTTTCTCGTCGATAATCAGGTAAACTTACAGAAGAATCTTTTTCCTGGCCACCACGATGACTTAATAAACCATCTACGGCCAGCAAAGCATCGATATTGAAAATTTTCTTTTCTGAAAGTAATTCTAATATATGGGATAATTTTTCATTTTCGACTAATCTTTGAGATAACATACATTTAATTTTTTCACGATCACCATCGTTGAGAATATCTTCCATCGTGCTCATAATTTTTGCAACGATATCCGGGTGAACAAATGTATGAGTCTCTAAAAGTTTCAAAACTTGTGACAAAGTGAATCCCAGTTCATTTAATACATGTCCTAAAAATTCTAATTTCAATGTCTTCAAACTAACGGTATCGTTCTTTTTAATATCACAAGATTGGATATTAGATCGAAATACGTTTTCAATTTTTGCCGAAGAAGTAAGTTGTTGTTCCATCTTTATTTTAAATTGAATCAAAATGTCTTTCATCTTTATTTTTTTTTTGATGATTTAGAGATTGTATAAAGTGTAACCTTTTGTTAAAAATTCGTTTATTGAGTAAATTACGATAATATCGAGATAAACCTGCAGAGCAGTGTTATAACGAATTGCAAAATTAAAATTAAGGATATTGGAATGGTTCACGAAAACGAAATCGCTCAATGGAAAAAGAAACTAGAATCTGTAGAAAATGAAAACAAAATATTGCGAGGTAAACTAGAAACTGCCAAAAACGAAAATAAAATATTGTATGTGGAAATCAGACGTTTATGGGAAAAAATAGATCATTTACAAAATAATGAAAATACTAGATTGAATGTCGAGAATGATCAATTAAAGTTAAAAAATAACGAGCTTAAAACAGAAATTGTTAAACTAAATGCCGAGAACGATGTTATAAAAACAGAAAATACCCTATTCAAAACTGAAAATATCAGATTAAATGTAGAAAATACAGAGTTTAAGACAGAAAACTATAGATTAAATGCAGAAAATGCTGAATTTAAGACAGAAATCATTAGATTAAATATGGAAAATGCTGAGTTTAAGACAGAAACTATTAGATTAAATGAAGAAAATGCTGAGTTTAAACAAAGATTGTCCGAGTATGAAAAAACATCTTTAACTTAAAAAAAAAAAAAAAAAAAAAAAAAAAAAATTTTTTTTTTTTTTTTTTTTTGTGTGTTGAACTACAAGTATATATAAACGTTTGTTTAATGAAAAATATTTATGCTTTGTATTTTAAAACTTTTTGTATACAATCCCTTTTTACACAATTGTTATATTTGATAATGAATTACTTTGATTCTGTCAAGAACATTTTTCATCACCTACTTCGAGATTGCGTTCATCTTGCAAATTGGGATGATACGGGTGAAGCAATGTTGGTCGACCCCGCGAATCATATGGACGATCCAGATTTAAAACCGAGAGAATGTAAATTTGCCGCTTCCATTTTGAGAATGCTTGAAGTCTATTTTCAGATCCCATCCGTGCATACGGGTATCAAAGTCGACAAGTTCGAAGAAGCTATTCCCAAATTGAAAGAAAAATTAAAAACCATCGTCGATTCTGATTTATCATCTCTATCTCCTAGAGTTCGAAGCCTTTTTGATGATAAAGTTTTGACATTTCGCTGCTGGAGAAACCATAATAACTATCAACCTTGGGTCATGGAATGTTTGATCGTCACCGGATGTTTTATCGGAGAGTGTGCGACCAAATTCGAAGACGAATTGGATTCTTTATTTGATTCGGCATCCGAAACATTTATAGAATGTATGGAAAACTACGGTTTAATAGATTGTATTAAAAGCGATTTATCTTGTAATAAAGATCCATTTGGCAAATAAGAGTAAAATCTGTATTGGATTGTAGTTAGTGTGATTGAACCCGAGGAGAAAAAAAAAAAAAAAAAAAAAAATTTTTTTTTTTTTTTTTTTTTTTTTTTTTTTTAACAAACTTTAAATCTTTATAAATCTTTATATTTGATAGTTTTAAGCTTTTATATACAATCATTTTCATACAATTTTCGTCTTTGATAATGAATAATAATTTTATAACCAGCAAAAAAATTTTACATTATTTATATAATGAATATAATATTTCTCATAATATTACCGAAATTTCTAAATTTGTAGAATGCGATGAACAAACTACAAATAAATTATTATATGACATGTTGGAATCTGGGTTAGTTGAAAAAATGAAAGATGGATTTTGGCGATATAATTCTACATTTGCTGAATTGATGAATGATTTGTTAATTAAAGTTGAATATAATATCAAACGTAAAAAAAAAAAAAAAAAAAAAAAAAAAAAAAAAAAAAATTTTTTTTTTTTTTTTTTTTTTTTTTTTTTTTTTTTTTTTTATAAAAATAAATTTATAGCAAACTATAAATATAAATTATATTTGTTGCATTTATATCATTTAATTTCATATTTTTCTATTGATAAAAAACTCATGAATAGCAAAATATACAACGACATTTTAGGCTTTTTGATTTCACAACCCAATACATCTTTTTCCATCGATAATATTTATAGACATGTTGAATGCGATAAGAAAACTGCCAACAAACATTTATATGAAATGTTAAAGAAAGGTTTGGTTGTTAAAACAAAAGAAAGTCTCCCGCCTTCATGGCAATATTTTGCTTTGGCCTCCATTTGGATGAACGAAAATATAATTTATAATACAATTTTGCAATTTTTAAATGAGCGTTATAATACTCATAATACTATTGGAGAAATTTGTAATTATGCCAAATGTGACAAACGAATTGCTAATAAATGTTTATATAATATGTTAAAAAGAAACTTGATTATTAAAACTAAAGAACATAATCCACCTTCATGGAAAATTAATAAATTTTAAAAAATATATATTTAATCTAAAAGATGGTTGAATCAAATCACGTTTGTACCGTCCAAGTTTGTTTTGTTCCTTTTGAAGATAAACAAATTCCACAATATATTACTCTGACGTCGACCAAACCACCATTTAAAACCATTAAGATTGATTTATTTGCAAAATATTTCAAGTGGAACGATAAAAACCAAAAGTATGATTTTGTACAATTCGATAATTGTGGAAATTTGTCTATGAAATCGAATGTTGAAATCAATTCACTCAATTTCAAATCCCTACTTAATAAAATTAATGAACGGAATAATTGGAAAGATGATCCGGTGACTGAGTTGGCAGCCGTTGATGTACAGACTTGTATTTATTTAGAAAAATTTTGCGATTTTGTTTTTTTGTATGATTCGGAATATTATGGAGAAGAAAATAAGACTTTGGCTGCTGCGTACAGATTTGAAACGGAATTTATTCCTTGGAATCTGTCTAAAGAAAATTATAATTTAGCCGATGCGCGTGAATTTTTTTCGGATTTTATACCTAAAGAAAAGGAAAAATTATGTAATTGGTTAAATTGAAAAAAAATTAACCGAAAAGATTTAACTAGAATATTTTCTTAATGAATTTAAAATTTTGTAATTTTATATTTGGAAATTTATGAATAAATTTCATCTTTTGAAAAATAATTTAATTTTCAAAAAATGAAAAACATCTACATCTTGGACCGAATCGAAAAGAATCTTTTAATCTAAATCCCTTAAAAAAAAAAAAAAAAAAAAAAAAAAAAAAAAAATTTTTTTTTTTTTTTTTTTTTTTTTTATTAAGGTATTTAGATTATAAAAGATTCTTTTCGATTCGGTCCAAGATGTAGATGTTTTCATTTTTGAAAATTAATTAACTATTAATTAATAATTAATTATCGAAAATGAAAACAACTACATCTCGGACTCGAATAAAAATTTAAGTCTCACAAATCTCTCATTTAAAAAAAAAAAAAAAAAAAAAAATTTTTTTTTTTTTTTTTTTTTTTTTTTTTTTTTTTATGAGAGATTTGTGAAACTCAAATTTTCTTTTTAAATCCAAGATGTAGTAAAAATTTTCAATAATGAAAATAACTACATCTTGGATTTATAAAAAAAAAAAAAAAAAAAAAAAAAAAAAAATTTTTTTTTTTTTTTTTCAATTTACGGATCTATATTAAAACTCGTTACAGTATTTTTTGAATCCATATCGGTTATGGAAGCATCTTCATCGATATTCGTATTTGGTTTTGCCATAAATACCAACAATGCTATAACATATTCGCTCATGGCTTTCATTTGTTGAGTGAATCGACTATATAAAGGATTCGGAATTTTAACAGTTTCCTGATTTTCCAACATTTCTTGAATGCAATATAAAAGACATTGTAATTCTACTACCGAGACATTTTCTTCCGTTTTGGAACAACATTGATATTTATTGTATGCAGTTCGTAATTGTTCGGAGGATAAAACTTTAATCAACGCCGGCGAAACGACTTTTTCGTGAAGATAACGCCAAACAATCTCGTTTACCATATCGAAAACGGCATGAAAAGCTTTGATTTGTTTTAAACGCATTTCTGATTGAATAACGCTTTTGGCAGCGGTAAACATGTATTCGAATCCGTTTGCTTTTTTTCCTTCTCCCGTCGTTTCTGCAAGTATGCTCACTAAATTTTGACCCATAGGAATTTTTTCCATGAGTCTTTCCATATAAATTGTAAAGTATTGTTTTTGGGTTTCAAACAAACGTTTTTCCATATGTTCGTTTAAATTTTTTCCTTTCAATAAATTTGTTTGCAAATTTTGTAAAATATCCGTTTCCACGGGTGCGGCTTCATCTTCATTTATTTCGTCTTCTTCACGCGGGCGTTTCATTCTTTAATTTTACTATATTACCATCCGGAACTATATCTAAACATTTTTATCTACATCATGCCCGCTTCTATCATTTCATTGATAAGTGATCTGCCTACCATTTTAACTTCATAATATGGAGCATTTGTTTCAATGGAAGAATAAACATCCATTTTATATTCGTGATCTAAATCCAATGTCCAACTTCCTCCTTCGGTCATCGTATCATCCGTTTTATAATATAAAACGAATGCGTTGAAACGGTGAAGATGGGAAAATTCTTTAAACGTCAAATGTTGTGGATTGACTATAACTTTGTTCCGAAACATGAGGGGAGCCATTCTATCATTATAAACTACTCGACATACGGGACTCTTATATAATAAATTATATGCATCTATGCGCGAATTACGTTCGTTTTTCCAAAATTTTGGAATTTCGTGACATTTGGCGGGTGAAAAATTATCGTTATATAACCATTCGTTTACCTCTTCGATTCCAAAAATAGTATAAGTTTGAACGGATCTGGTTCGGGCGCGAAATTTAGAACGAGTATCGAAAAAATATTGAGCGTAATCGTATTGCCAAAGTTTTTGACCTAACAAAATATGATTGTTTCCTTTAAATAACGGAATTAATCGACTATTTTCATCATCGTCTCCATCTTCTGTTTTTTCATTTAAATTTTCAAAAAGAATTACGGATACGGGGTCTCGTTGACCCAAATAAAAATATTTTATTAATTTAACATCGATAGGATCGTTGGAAACGGAATCTTTTTGAAAAATGCTCGCACATGCATCGTAACCGGGCGTATTCAAATATTTCTTATTTTTTCCTTCTAACGCGACTCCAAAAAATCCATAACGCGGATCACAAACACAACCCCATCCGTCTAAAAATTTTGTTTCTCCTCTCGCCGTCCGTTTAAAAGGTCTTCCACTCAACGCATCGAACGAACAAGGTCGTTTTACACATTTGATTTTGGAAGAAGCTAATCGATGAATATAATCTGGATGAAATCCATCGGCCGGTGTAATATCCGAAACTTTTATTTCATCGTTATTTTCATCGCAAGGATTTAAATTTACATACTCGACAGCCGGTAATTTTTGACAA
The DNA here is from genome assembly GCA_963930645.1 of Salticus scenicus. Lineage (NCBI taxonomy): Eukaryota > Metazoa > Arthropoda > Arachnida > Araneae > Salticidae > Salticus > Salticus scenicus. The sequence goes on from CAWVNO010000050.1 coordinate 659,014, forward strand.
GTTAAACCGACGGCTTTATAACCCGGATCGCACTCGCATGTTTTTTTATTTAAAAGATATCGACCGTGGACTCCACAACCGACATTCACGTCACAATTACCTCCAAAAAATTTTTGATTCACCAAATTTGGATTTAAACAAACGCAAATTGCAAACGTGACGCCTCGATAAAGATATGAAATCCATTGTCCCGTTTGAGGATCGCAATCGTGATGAATTTCTTTGAAAAGTTTTGGAACACATTGTTTATTCAGACACACGTGGGTCGATGGACAATCTGCGTGATTCTTACAAATGGAAATACTACCGACCCTATCTTTTTGAGGTTCAACGGATAAAATGGGCCAAGGCGAAATTTTATCGTTTTTACTCATGGTCGTAGTCATCGCATAAAGTAAAGTTAAAGCAATGTATAAGATCAAAAGAAACCAAAACGCAATTAACATGCTTTTTTTTATTTTTCTAGTATATATGAACAATTTTTAAAACACCTCGTTGATATGCTAATCCGATAGAGGAATCGATCGCATTTAACTTTTCTAAACATTTTGAAAACCTCAATTTAGTTTGAGGATTTTTTATATGTGAAAGTAGAGACTGTACACTTAAATACATTTTAACTATCTTAATTTTTAAAACTTTTAAAAATGAAAACAACTACATTTCGGACTCGAATGAAAATTCAATTCTGAAAAATATTTCATTAAAAAAAAAAAAAAAAAAAAAAAAATTTTTTTTTTTTTTTTTTTTTTTTTTTTTTTTTTTTTTTAAGGATTTAGATTATAAAAGATTCTTTTCGATTCGGTCCAAAGATGTAGATGTTTTCATTTTTTGATTATTATTTAATTACTAATTAATTAGTGATTAATTAATAATTTATAATTAATTAATTTTCAAAAAATGAAAACATCTACATCTTTGGACCGAATCGAAAAAAATCTTTTATAATCTAAATCCTTAAAAGAAGATAAAAAAAAAAAAAAAAAAAAAAAAAAAAAAAATTTTTTTTTTTTTTTTTTTTTTTTTTTTTTTTTTAATTTAAGGATTTAGATTATAAAAGATTCTTTTCGATTCGGTCCAAAGATGTAGATGTTTTCATTTTTTGAAAATTAATTGATTATTATTTAATTACTAATTAATTAGTGATTAATTAATAATTTATAATTAATTAATTTTCAAAAAATGAAAACATCTACATCTTTGGACCGAATCGAAAAAAATCTTTTATAATCTAAATCCTTAAAAGAAGATTAAAAAAAAAAAAAAAAAAAAAAAAAAAAAAAAAAAAAAATTTTTTTTTTTTTTTTTTTTTTTTTTTTATCTTTTAAGGATTTAGATTATAAAAGATTCTTTTCGATTCGGTCCAAGATGTAGATGTTTTCATTTTTGAAAATTAATCACTAATTAATTACTATTTAATTAAATTTTAAAAAATGAAAACATCTACATCTTGGACCGAATCGAAAAGAATATTTTATAATCTAAATCCTTACAAGAAGATTTATATATATAATAAAAAAAAAAAAAAAAAAAAAAAAAAAAAAATTTTTTTTTTTTTTTTTTTTTTTTTAAGCTATATGTATATAAAGAGAAAAAGTTTATATGAAGATTTTTTTCATATTCTAAATTATGTATTACAGACGATTTAATCGACAATATTTAGATTTTTCAGTGGCAGATGAAATAATTACTCCGGAAGAAAGAGTTCAAATCGAAACGTTTTATGATTCGAATACGTTTATTCTTAAAGGTAAAGAAGCAGTCGAAAATCTCAGATCTGTCATTTCTGACATTGTTCAAGTAAAATACGATTCGGAACGCGATTTGTATTTCATGCGAGTAAAAAAATGGCCTTATATTAAAGAAATGTGTTTAAAAAATGCCAGGATAAAACCTCTGAATTGGAAATATACTCGAGAAGATGATGATCAAACTATATTCGAATATAATTTAGACAATTATTCTATCCAATTAACAAATTAATATTTTGTCCATTTTCCACGTTTTTGTAAAACTGCGGCTATTCTTCTTGGCATGGATCGGATGAGATTTTTGAAATAATCGTCGCTCAATTCGTTAAAAGCTGCCAATACATTTTCCCACAATTGATCGCGGTTAGTAGAATCTCTACGCGTTTTTCTTACGAGTTCACCCCATATATTTTCCACGGGATTCATATCGGGACCTTTCGGTGGCCAATCTTCCATTACATTGATATTGTGTGTTTCTAACCAATGTCTAGTTATTAAACTCGTATGGATTGGAGATAAATCATGCATAAATATCAGATCGTTTTCTACGAGACTTTGTTCGATGAGGGGTAGAATAACGGTCGTATAATATTCGGAATTTAAAGTTTTTCGTTCGATTTTATGTATAATTTTTATATTTTCTCCAAACGCCATCCAAACGCATATGGTGAATTTTTGACTAGAATTACTTTCAGACACGATATACTTTTCATCGAATCGATCGCTGTCTTTAGGCCTGTAAACTTTTAACGGACCTTTGGAGGAAGCACGGAATATTTTTTCGTCGGAAAAAACTACATTTTTCCATTCCTCGATACCCCATCCGATATGATTTACGGCAAATTGAAACCGTTTCTGAATATGTATGGGTTTCAAAAAAGGCTTGCGTGCTGGAATGCGACATTTCATACCTTTTTCTTTCAAACGATTTCGAACCGTGTCTACGCTGATATGAGGTGCCAAATCGTCCCGGATATCTACCGCCGTTAAAAAAGGATTTGTCATGGAAGCATTTTGAATATATAAATCTGTGACTTTATCTGTTACGCGAGGTCTTCCGATAGTAGGAGGTGATACGTCGGTCGTTTCTTTAACTAACCAATAATGTATCGTAGAAGGAGCAAATTTTAACCTTTTTGCAATCTGTCGTTCGCTAAGATGTTCGTCTTCGTAAAGTCTCTTAATTTCATACCTGTAATCCATCTTTGTTGTAGGGTTAAACGATAAAAAAAATAAAATTTCGATAAGAAATAAGGATAGTGGTTACAATGGAATCTCCGACTTTGATTTATTGTTCAAAATGTCGAACCCATACAGAAACCGTCGATGAAATAGATGATGTTACAAAAACGGGTAGGCCTATGTTGAAAGGCCGATGCAGAATTTGCGATACGCGAAAGAGTACATTTAAAAGAATGAATATTTCTAAAATTAAAAATAATAAAGAAGATGAATTTTTTGAATCTTATTCGGAATGATATTTGTTCTCATTTAGAAAATATTCGTTTAATTGTCGAAAAACCTTCGCCGATATTATATTGCGATCGATGTCAAAAAAATGTTTTAAATATTTATGAATATATTAAAAAACCTCCATCGGCTACAACCGAAAATGACTATTTTCGTTCCAGTCAATTAGCTCAGGCATTTTTCGAATGGACGGGCGATGAAAATGTTCCGATGACTTTTACCCTTATCGATTTAGAAGGAATACTTTCGAAAACCGTTTACGGACAATCTTTAAGTCGAGTACGTAAAAGTTTATGTTTATTAAAAGCTCTTAATGCCCCTTTTCTAAAAATGACTAATTATCAACAAATTATTGATAAATGTGCAGAATTTTCCGATCAGTTTTTAATCAACTTTTTAAATATTATATACGAACATCCAAACGACGAGTCTTCCGAGAGTCATCGCGCGCGAACCATGTTAGATGCCTTGATACGAGCCATGCATGATCTTTTGTCTGCTAAAGAAATAATGAATCCTTTCAAAACTTATTTTGAAGATTTGGTTCCTTTCGTGCAACAAAGTTTAACCGATTGGTATCCGTTGGAATTTAACGAGGATTATTATTCTTCTAACTTGGCTTTAGAATTACTCATACATCTTCAAATGTCTTCAAAAATACGTAAAGTATTTGGAAAATTTTCGATTCCTTTTGATGTCATACATGTCATGGTGAGCTGTTTTGCTTGTTCGGTCGATATGGATATCGTCGGTAATTTCGTGTTAGATTTCCTAGCGCGAGTCTGTCGAGGTGAATATTTTTGGAAACGGTATCCCGATAGTCCTTTCGTCCAAACCATGAAACAGATTATGCATCGCGAAATAAAATTTAACAAAAATACGCATTTATATAATACGTTGAGACCTTTGCGTAAAGGAGAATCCATCGAATATTATTCGACGATTTTGAAACCTTTCAACGAGTTACAAGTATTTTTGAAAAATAAATTTTGCGTGGGTGATAACAACGTCAAAGAAATAGCATTCGTTCAAACGTTTCCGGCCATATGTTTCCATGACCATGCCGATTATTTGGGTTTTGCCATGTCTTATAACTATTTAATTCAAATTATTAATCAAAATCACGGTAACGTGCCTAAAGGGATTTATAAAAAAGCTAAAAATATTCACGAATTGATTCAAAAATTTATCCGTAAAATTCAAGATTTCGAATCTTCGTCATCCTCATTACAATTACCACCCTCGCTCAAGTTATCGACGCACGAACAAAATAATGCCTCTCCGCCGTTATTATTATGGACTTTGGATACATTTAAATTGTTTTTAGCCAGTGATTCGGATTACGAGAAAGAAATATTTAAAGTAATCGAAACTCTTTTTGATGGTAACGATAAAAATTGATTAAAAAAACGAAAATAATAAAGATGGAAATCAATCACCGGGAAATACTTCACGAACAAATTCAAAAGCTTTTAAACACTGTTGTAGAAATTCAAAATGGAATCGGAGACGATTCGATTACCATTAAAACTATGAAATTATATGCGGTGGGCGAAGTTTTGGAAGCATTCGGATTAGGTTGGGATTTCATCCTAAAACTGTTTAAAACGCAAACACCCGTTCATCCTAAAATTGCCAGCATGTTACTTCGAAAAAGCGACGATGACACCATATCGTTTTCTCAGATTTTTGTTCGAAATGATAAACTTACTCGTTTTGTGAAAAATCTCGCTAACGCAGAACAAAACGGAACGGAAATACAAAAAATATTAGCCGTGGATGGTCTTTCGGGAAATATTACAAACGGTCCCAATTTCGAATTGAAACATTACATCGGTAATCTTCGATTTGCCAGCAAAGGTGAATCCAAATTCATGTTTGACGAAGAGAGTGATTTTAAACGACTTCATGTTCAAACGGTTAGAGAAATGTATAAAATGATGGAAGGAAGCAATATATCCGAACCCGAAAAACATATTTATGAGATTTTGAGAAAATGTTTCTATAAAATGATAGGAACTATTCTTCCAGAAAATAAAATCGAACCGGCATTGAATAATAAATTGGAAGAAAAAATTTGTACGATGTACATGAAAAGTATGGGAAAAGAAAACATTGCAAATTTTGTGAAAAATTTAAGATTTCGTGGAGAAAAACGACCCGCTACTGATATGGAAGGTACAGACGAAGATCAAAGCCCAGAAAAACGATAACTAAAAAAAAAAAAAAAAAAAAAAAAAAAAAAAAAAAAAAATTTTTTTTTTTTTTTTTTTTTTTTTTTTTTTTTTTTTATAAAAAAAATTTGTCAAATAAATTTCTTCTTTGAGTCCGACATGTAGTTGTTTCATTTTAGCAAAAATAATTAATAAATATCATCTTCGAGTCTGAGATGTAGTCATTTTCATTTTTTAAAAATCAATTACATCTTAGATTTAAAAGGCAAATTTATTTTCAAAAATCTTTTTATATTCTTAAAAATATATATACAATTATTTATATACAATAATAATTTTATTTTTTACAGATTGCATATCATTTAATGTTTTAATTTTAAATTTATGCGTCATACATAAAGAACATAACAACTCAAAATGCATGGCTGGATAACAATGTTGTCTTAACAAATCTTTTTTAGCAGTATAATATTTTTTATGTATTCTATCATACATGTCAAAATTTTCTCTATAATATTTTTTATTTAAAGTACAACAAGGAACTAAATATAATTCTGAAAATTTCGAAGCGCATTTTTGAAATATTTCAATTATTCGTATAGGTAATTTTCTACATGCATGAATAGCTATCCATACATTATATGGTATCACTATTTTTTCAAATTCACTATTATTAATGTCACATTGTATAAAATTGCATGTATCCATTTTTTGTAATAGTTTCATTCCATTGTATTGTTTCAAATCAATACATGTCATTTTAGTGTCTAAAAGATGAATTCCACAAGCATTTCCAGCACATATATTAAGTATATTTTTATTTTTTAAATTTATGAGATTAAATACAGACTGAGTTTCTGAATATTCTTTCATCAAAAAATTATGATCGAAACTACGCTTATAATAGTAGTCTATAAAATATTTTCGCTTTAAATTTGTAAACTTATTTAAAAAAAATAATTGATCAAAAATGAAAGTAGTGAGGCATTTTTGTAATGATTCATTTATGTTTTTATGTTCTAAATAAAATCCCATATAATGTCTTATACTCAATTTGTAAAATACATCCATATTTTGTCTATCATATTTACTCATGTAAAAGAAAATTATTAAAATTTTCACAATAGGATGTATTTTATACAAATAAGTTATAATGCAAATAAAATAAAACGTAGACCCTTTCAATTCAAAATGTTTATTTACATTTTTAGAATCTTCATATTTTACTAAATAACCGAAAAGTTTTTTACATTTTGAATTAGAAAATGATTCGTTAAAATTATACTTTAATGCATCTATATTTTTCAAATTATCAATAATTTTATCATCTTTATAATATAAATCATATAATTTATTCACATCTGAATAAATTAAAAATAAAATATAATAATAACGACATATCAACCATAAAATAACACAAATACATAATATTAACAAATCCATTTTTCAATAGTATGAAAAATAATATTATTTTCAGCATGGCAAGACTATTTAATAGAAGATTATTAAAAAAAAAAAAAAAAAAAAAATCGAAAAGAATCTTTTATACTCTAAATCTATAAATCTTAAAAAAAAAAAAAAAAAAAAAAAAAAAAAATTTTTTTTTTTTTTTTTTTTTTTTTTTAACAATTTATTAAAAAAGAATACAAGAATATTAAATATGAAAAAGTCTGTTTACATACCAGCAAATGAAAAAGTAGACTATTATTTTTATGAAGGAGATAAAAATCCATCTTCTTCAGATTGGAAACGTGAGTCATCCGATCGTTCCCGCAAAGAAAAATCCGTATTCGGTGATCCAGATACAAAACTCGGTCATGTCCAACGTTTAATTGCATCGTGGCGAAATTATGATGTTTGTATAGTATTTGGAAATTTAGGACGTCAACCGTATTTGTTAGATTATTATTTGGATATGTGTTTTAGTTATCGAGAAAACATAAATATATATTGTCCAAGGAAAATGGATTCTCTTTACCAAATTGACTATAATATCGGAGAAAAACAAAATTTTGATTTTTTATTTTTTGTAGAACCGCCCTTTGGACAAACTATATATAAACCGCGAGGAATAAAACATTTGATTGTTTTAACCAGTCATTTGAATTTATTTGTTTCAGATTCTAATAAAAAATATTTTTTTCTTCATCTTTCGGATATCGATAATGATGCACAACATGTTTTAAATAATATTAATCTTGAAAAAAAAGATAACATTACGGTATTTAAACCTCCGATATTCCACGAAACAATGACCGTACCCGAAAACGAAACGATTTCTTTAGACGTTCGAAATTCGAAATCTGCAAACGAAGCTTATCTCAGATTATTAACGGGAAAGGAAATGGTTCGTAATAGACATGTGGAAATTTTGATGAAAGAACGCGATCGAGACATTTTAAAAAAAATGTTGGCTGATACGAAACAGCAAATGGAACGGGTGATGATGAATACCGATGCCGAAAATGATAACATTTTAAATATGGCATTTTATTGTTCCATTTAATAAGGACATTGTTTACTGGGATTTTTACCTTTGCAATCAATAAGGTAATCGTTAAACCATTTCTCGAATCGTATGAGTGTACGAAATGTTCTAAAATTTAAATTTTGAGCATCCGATAATCTTTCGTCAATTAAATCACGAACCGTTATTTCATTTAAAAAAATTCCGTTTTCTAAAAATGGTCCTTTGTGTTGTTTATCAACAGGAACGAGTTGATGTAAAGTTTCGTTAGGTTGATCGTAACCCAAACACCAAAGAACGGCATTCGCGAAAAAATATAAAATTTTTTGTTCTTCATATATAAACATTTCATACAATTTATTATTATCTTTTAATATATCGGGTGTAAATTTAATATGAATCCATTTATTATTTGTCATCATACTTTTTTATACTGCGAAAAAAAAAAAAAAAAAAAAAAAAAAAAAAAATTTTTTTTTTTTTTTTTTTTTTTTTTAACTATATAAAAGATTTTTGTATTTTAAAATATAACATACGAGTATAAAACTTCACAATGAATATTTTATTAAATCCCTCTCAAAGAATTCTCGATAGAGACTGGAATAAATTTGTGGATGAATATTTCGAAAAATATAGTTGGCAAAAAAAGCAATTAAAAAATATTAAACATCATGTTTTTAATACGGACGAAGAAGATCTTTTAACCATTTTAAATTTTCTTTATAACGATTGTGGTTTTCAAATGAATACATCCATTAACCACCATAAATATGACTTGATTAAACGCAATTCAATTCGTTTATATTATTTTATTTTACGAAAATCGTCGTTTTATCAATTTTATAAGGTCTGCGTTGAAACCATTCGAAAAAAAGATCGATACCGAAGAAAAATCAAAACGAGAATGATTCTCTTAGAACATCCTTTTACGTTTTGTGGTAATGATCACATTCATTTCATGGCAGCCTCTCGCGAATACATAGATCTCAATGCCTGGAAAATTGTAGGTAAAGGATTAAAAGTACAATTAATTAAAAACGAAGAATATCTACACTTTAAAAAAAACTATATTGAATCTACTTTTTATTGCAACCTAACATTCAGCTCTAATTTATTGTATTCATTAAAAGAATTATGTCTCTCTAAAATATGGAAACGTGTGTCTAATGTACACGATATTGTGAATTTAGCATCTATTTTCCCATATTCTTTTGTTCGGGAAGTTGTTAGAGCAGGTTATCGATATATCACATTACCGATTGGTAAATGCTTACCTCTTACAAATATGAAACAGACGTATTCTTTTATGGATATTTTTTCACAAAAAGACGTAGTTGTTAATATGGATACGTTGATAGATTATGAGTTTAAAATTCCATCATTACATACGCCGATAATAATTTATTATGTTTATCTAAAAAATGATTGTGTTTACTACATGTGTTCAAAATGTATAAAACTATATTTGTATGGCTTGAATATTGAAATTGAAAGAGTTTACTATTATAAATATGTAAATTTTGATGGAAAAATTAAATTATCTTTTAGCATGTATCGTAAAAATTGGTGTCATTTATGTAAAAGAGTGCCTCTATTTCAAATATTAGAATCAATTGAAAATATTGATAACTATAAGTTATTTAAAAACGAAGGCTCAAATACTGATACAGCATACATAATGATTGAATCATTTAAACTCTACCTAAACCAACTGATTTTAACTGAAAGAAATTATAAGCAAATTAAACAAGATTTTAATTTAAATAATACTCAGTTTGATTAAGTTTTAGCTTAAAATTTAAGTAAAAGATTCTTTTCAACTTCTGAAAGGTAGTTATTTTCTTTTTTTGAAAATTAATTCATAATTAATTTTCAAAAATGAAAACATTTATATCTTGGAACTTTGATTTATTTTTTTTTTTTTTTTTTTTTTTTTTTTTTAAGGATTTAGATTATAAAATATTCTTTGTGATTCAATCCAAGATGTAGATGTTTTCATTTTTAAAAATTAATTAATTAATTAATTAATTATTAATTACTAATTAATTACTAATTAATTAATTAATTTTTAAAAATAAAACATCTACATCTTGGATTGAATCGAAAAGAATATTTTATAATCTAAATCATTAAAGTTGTTAAAAAAAAAAAAAAAAAAAAAAAAAAAATTTTTTTTTTTTTTTTTTTTTTTTTTTTTTTTTTTTTTTAGGGATTTAGATTATAAAAGATTCTTTTCGATTCAATCCAAGATGTAGGTGTTTTCATTTTTGAAAATTAATTAATTAATTATTAATTACTAATTAATTTATAATTAGTGATTATTTTTTTCAAAAATGAAAACATCTACATCTTGTATTGAATCAAAAAGAATATTTTATAATCTAAATCCTTAAAGTTGTTAAAAAAAAAAAAAAAAAAAAAAAAAAAAAAAAAAAAAAAATTTTTTTTTTTTTTTTTTTTTTTTTTACACTTTAAGGATTTAGATTATAAAATATTCTTTTTGATTCAATCCAAGATGTAGATGTTTTCATTTTTGAAAATTAATTAATTAATTATTAATTAATAATTAATAATTAATTAATTAATTTTCAAAAATGAAAACATCTACATCTTGAACCGAATCGAAAAGAATCTTTTATAATCTAAATCCTTAAAGTTGTTGTAAAAAAAAAAAAAAAAAAAAAAAAAAAAAAAAAAAATTTTTTTTTTTTTTTTTTTTTTTTTTTTTTAATGAAAAAATATAATAAAGTTTCATGGAACATATCGAAGACATATTAAAATCGGACGATCTCAACCCAGGTTCGTTTGCTTCTTTGGAAAAAGGAATAGCATATACCGTTATTTTCTGTACGAGCATACCCGTTCTTCTAATACCCTTCTTTTACGTATTAGCTTTTCGTAGTATTTATAAACTCACGTTTCTTTTGCTGATACTTTTAAGTATCCTGTTTTTTGTGGTACGTTTTCGATTTTCTTGGATCGTTTGGTCAAGCATCCATTTACAAAATTTATTCAATCGTTATAAGAACAGCATTAGTAGTAACTAAAAAAAGTGAATAATGATAAAATAAAAAATGCACGAATATGAATTTAGACTCGTCGTTCAACACGTATCAACATTTGAATCGTTTTTTCAAAAATTAGGTTATTCGATCCAAAAAAAAATAATATATTATGTCAAACCGCATTTTCGTTATAAAGATGGGAATTGGGAAACAAAACGAATCGTATCTATTCATTCCGTTTATCACGATGATTTATGGTTTAAATGGGTTCATTCAATAGAGACGCCTTATCGTTTATGGTCGCAATCTACATGTAAAGATTTTTTACATCAAATCGGTAATTTTCAAAATCCAATAACTGTAGAAACGCGAGATTTTGTTCAGATCGATTCTCACACTCAATTGTATTCTTTCAAGAGCAACGATAACTCAGAAAACAACGACGATTACGATTATTGTTATAAGTTGGTATTTGAATGGGAATATGGGACGTTTAAGGAAAAAAAACGACCATCCGATGATTTTTTCATCAAAATAAAAAATGAATTATTTGAATCATTGCATAAATACAAAAAAATTTATGATGCTATGAAAATCTATACCGTTTCATCACCATTTTATCAATTGACTCAAAAGAAAAATAACATATCTAGAAAACCGGTAGAATGCGTTTCCGAAATTCCAAATGGAAAACAATATTTATTCGCTCGTAAACTAGATGGGATTTTCGGATTAGTATATAGTTATCGAGATAAAATTAAAGAAAAATGGGAAGGATATGAGTGTGTGGTGAGGAACGATGTTTCATTAGGAGACGGATTTGTATTTGCTGCCGAAAAAATGGAAAATGGTCAAGTTTATTTATTAGATGTTTATAAAGTTCGAGGATACGATACGGCTAGTTGGTGCAGACGAGCGATTTTATCGGAATTTTTACCCAAGCTTAAATTAATTCCGGGATATTTTGTTCAAACTTATCATGTTTCATATAAAAAGGCACTCGATTCTTCCGCTTTTAAAACTTTAAAAACCGACGGTGTAATTATTCACGATGTAGAAATAGACCTTTTATATAAATATAAATTTGAACATTCAATCGATTTAGTATACTATAAAGGTTATTTTCATTTACCTAATGGACGTATAAAATGTTTAGAAAAAACAAATTTAGAAGACGGATGTGTATATGAAATTTCTACAATGAACGGGCGAGTTATTCGAAGACGATTTGATCGATTTAACCCTCTCAGCGTTTGAACCGGAATTTTGTAACACGAACAAACTCCCTCGAAACGGTTTGAGACTGATTCTTGTAATGTAAGAAATCTCTCTCTAAATCGTGCGAACCTGATTCTTGTAACTCTAAATAACTACTCCAAAATCGTTAGAGACGGAAACTTGTAACTGACCCTTCCCCCTTTTACCAACACGGATTTACAAGGGGCGGACAATGACGATAAGGTAAGCTGACAGTTGATGTGCTTCTTTGTTGAAAGAGAGGGTTGATAACAAAAGAATAGAATTGTGAAAAATGTTCAAGAAGAGCTGTTGATAATTTGTAAAATCAGTTAAAATACTGCTTGGCTAAACAGAACTTCGCATAAAAACTTTTTATTTTTTCAATTTAAATTATATCTTTTAGATGACGATTTTTTTTCATAGGAATCTTAAAATTAATAATAAAAGACATTATTGTTAGAATAAAATAATGACAATTATTTGTTAAATCAGCAGCTTTATTATTATTGTTATTATTTATGAACTAACCGAATATTCTGCATAAAACAGTGTTTTAATTAAATATTAATGTAAAGCATTTTAATATCCTGAAACAGGTTTTTCTCTTTTTATATTCAGTACCTGAATTACAGTTTACTTGGTTTCATTGTAAAAATTATTCATAGTGTAATACAATGATTCGTTTTCGGAAGTGTATTATATATATAAAGGTAACTATTTTAACGAATTTATGAGTTTACAAATAAGAAAAACAAAAAAAGGGAATTGCAAGCCAATGCGCAGAATTGCTGCAAAAGGAAATGCAAAACTTAAATATAGGAATAAATTATCAATGAATAAAATTAAATAAAACCCCCAACCCCCTCTCCCCCCCCCAATATATATATATATATATATATATATATTTGTTTCGGGGGAGCGCTGGCTACCAGTGAAATCTAATTTTCATGGAGATAAGACAAATTCAAATCGAACTATCATCGGTAACCCCTAAATCTAGCAATTTCCTAGAAAATATTCTTCTAGGTTTTGCGTTTACTAATATTTAAATCTGTTACCTAATAATCAGATATATTTTACGTCTTAAAAAAATTTCTAACACTATCTATATATTATATATATATATATTTACTTAAATTGTTCTAGCGATTTCCAACAAATCCAAATTTCTGTCATATTTTTTCCGGATTTAGTGCGAATTACCAGTGAACGATAATTCCTGAAGATCAAAATATTTAATATCAAAATATCGTCGAAAAAACACATAAACTCTATCTTTTTTTTTTTTCTAATCTTTCAAGTATTTTCGAAGAAAACGCAGTCTTAGCTACTTTTTTTTCCCCCTGACAAAACGCGGGTTTCCAGTCAACGCTAATTTTACTGAAGAAGAGCACAATTCAGATTAAATTGTAAACTCAAAATATCCCTAAATCTGAATTTTTATCAAAATCATTCAAGTAGTTTCTAAGAAAATCACGTTTCTGCCATATTTTCTCACGGACGAAGTGAAGGTTAGCAATGAAAAGTAATCTTCGATAAAAAGAGGATAAGTCAGATGTGTTTCTAATCTGGAAAAACTTATTTTAGTCACATTTTTCATATAAAGACATGCAGGAACTCTTTCATTCCCTAGCAACGGTTACTATATTCATTTCTTAAAATTACTTTAGTACAGCTTTAGCACAGGAGCCCCTTGGCAGTTTTTATATTTTTGTTTTCATTTTGACGATAAACTAAAATGGGTATCGCAATTACGTAAGTAAACATCTTGGTGAGAAGCGACCGAGCTATTTTGGTGATAAATTTCAAATTTTGCCAAGAGGTTCAAGCTGCTCCATTGCTTTAGCAGAATTTTTTCAATTTTATTTAATTATTTTTTTAACTTAATGCCAGAGGAGGGGGTGAGAATTATTGATCTAAATAGACAAAATATCTCCAGATAAAATATTATCCGTTTTTCATTCTGTTTATTAAACGAAAGAAAATGGCCAAAATAGTTTTTTTCAATATCGTTGACATCTCTATAAATTGAAATTAAAATATCCAGTACTTTTTAATTTCAATCTACATGCGCACTTTTTATTTTCTAAATTAAATATTATCTAAATCTTAATATACATATCAAGGTGTAATAAAATAAAAGGCGACAGCACAAAATCGGTGTCTGAAACAAATAGTCCTATCGTACTAAAAATAAAATAAAATAAAATAAAATAAAATACAAAAATAAATTTTGCTTCAGGTATTCGCTACATTCGACAGTGTTCCTCGCCGGTACTGCGTTGCCAAGATCCCCACTATCGTCAGTATCTTATCCGGACATTTCAATTTGGTTTTTTATGGAACAACAAGTAGCTCTGCTTTTATTCAAGAAGTGTAATTTTACAGATAACTATATACCAGCTTCTATTAAACATTTTAGTATTGGCACTATGTATTAGTAAGACATGATTGCACGTTTTTTCTAGATTTTGCTTTCTGATAATAAAATTTCATGTGCAAAGAATTACAATTATACTGCTATTAATTGTATTATAAATGTATAAATAAAAATAAATTTTAATTACATTTATAATTAAAATAATAAGTTTGATTATTTTCACTATATAACAATATTATTTCTATAAATACAATTAAATAAATAAAAATAATTAAATTGAATAGTAATCATTGCTAAATGTGAATATGAATTAAATAATAATAATAAATTAATAAATAAATAAATTATAATTTGATTGTGAGATGTAAGAAATGTGACGAATAAATTATTACTTTTTTTTTTTTTTTTTCGAAACATAAAATGATTTAATCCTACATGGCAAACATTTATTACTTTGTAACTTAGATTAAAATCTGCTTTTCTAAATTTAACACTTTGCCAGCCCAGACGCTCCTAAATGCTGTAAACATTGTCGCCAAATTTAGTAACACCTTTATTCAACTATCATAAATAATTCTGAGCAATAGCATTTGATATACAGAATGAACGAATTACCTTCGAAGGGATTAAGTAACCGTTAGAGTTAAAATTTTGTGGTGGATATTGAATAAAAATATCCCTGAATTTGTCAACACTGGTAAGAGGAGTGGTATTAAATAGGACCGGCAAAGGGTTATAAATAATTTTAAAATATCATAATCATAACAGTACCATTAAATAATTCTTCAGCTGAAAGATTTATTATTTTTTATTTTCCCTTTTCTTATCCCATAAAAAATACGCTAAAAAATGCCTATAATATATTGAAGGAATAGTTGAATTAAGTATACTACACTGAAAAATAAGAACTTTATTAGAATGTTTTTATATTTAATCGGTTTGTCTATCTGAAATTTTCTTTAATATAAATTAAATATAGAATTTTCATGGAACGTTATAGTTTTTGTTGTAAGCTTAAGGCAGATTGACTGCACTAGAGTCCTAGACATGTAATTGGAATGCCCTTCATAGTGATCTTCCTAAGGGGTCCTAACCCGTATTTACGCGAGTTTCAAAGAAAATCATGGATAACTCCGAACGACTAGTCGATTAGCGAGACTTTGGATCAAACCCAGCACTTTCTGTCTACCAGCTTTGAGCGCAGGACCACTCAACTGCTGGCCCCTCTTGGAATTTTCTAGAAACTTCATGAAATCTTCTAGATATTTCATGAATCTTCTAGAAACTTCATTGAAACATTTAGAAACTTCATGAAATCTTCCAGAAACTGCATGGAGCCTCCGTGAAAACATCTAGAAATTTCATGGAACCTTCTAGAAAAATTTAGTTTTCAAAAAATTTTCAGAATTTTCTAAAAGGTTCCGGAGTTACACAGCTAAGATAGTTTTTTAGCTATGTAACATAAGTTACACAATTAAAAAGTTAAAATAAAAGAAGAAAAAAAAAAGTGATATTTTAAATAGAATACGTTTATAGAGGAACCCTAAAAAGTGGAAAACAAAGAAAATTTTGAAAATTGTCGTCAGAATAATGAAAACAAATCAATCAATAGATAAAAAAATAAATAATAATTGAAAAGTATCTAAACTTGACGAAGGTATAGTTACGCCTAGACAAAAAGAAACTACTCAACCTTTAATATTTTGAAAAAAATTATTACATTTTTCTTGAATCTGACCATAATTTTTCAAAATTTTCTTATTTCTAATATTTTAGGAAACTTTTATAAATGTATTCTATTTAAGAAGTCTTTTATTTTATTTTATTTTTTTTTTATTATTTATTTTTAAAACTGTATTTTATTAATACTAATTCTTACAAAAATAGAAATAGTTTATGTATACCTTTTTTTTTCTTTTTTTCCCAATTACATAAATTAGGTACAATATATTTTTCATCTACTTGACGTATAATAAAACACCGAATATAACCATATATAACACTTCAAAACTAGTATTTGAAAGATGCAGAAAGGAAGCAAACACCATAAAATCGTAAACTCACGCAATAATTATTTTGGCCTAAAAATTCCTGGGAAAATTTTCGACAATTCATTCAGAAAAAAATCATGTTTGGAAATCTACATAGAAAATTTTTTTCTATGCATGCTGTATATTATATTTTTGCTTTAGTGCACAAAAATAAATAAATCAATTAAAATTACGTACATATTCTCAAAATATGCGAAGATTAGTGAATTAAAAGAATAAGCTGCAATGTTACTGACATGAAAATACTGAAAATAAATAAAATTCCGAAGTTATTCATTTTATTTTATTTTTTGTCTGAATATAAAAATAACAGTACTAGTTTTAATTACGACAGGCAACATTATTTAATGTATATACTCACTTTTTCAATGATTTTCCACCATCAGTATTTTAACTTTTAAGCAAAAGATTTAAAAAAAAAACAAAAAAAAAAAACAAAAAAAAAACAAGAAGAAGAAGAAAGGAAGGAACGAAAGACGAAAGAAAATTCTGTCAAAAAAAAAAAAAAAAAAAAAAAGAAAAGGAAAGAAAAGAAACTTATTTTTGCATGAGAGGCTTTTCTTTTATTGCATGTGGCCTGACCGAAGGTCTGTTTTATTCAAGTTAGTCTACAGAAAAAAATTACGACCAGAAAGTAGCAGAAAATATAGTGGGATTTTTTTTTTTTTTTTTTTTTTTTTTTAATTGTTGAAATCTTACATTTTTATGAAATTTTACATTTTTTTTTTTTTGTTACATATGTGCATGTCAAGTATTTATGGGATAAAGCACATTGTTCCACTTCGATAAAATAAGGGGGGGGGGGAGTAGAAAACAAAAGAACGCTAAATCTTGACAGATTTTGAAAGAACTGCAAAGTAAACCAAATGTCGTTCCTGTGATAACGTGAACAAAAAGGATTAAACAAAGAAATAGTGCCAATTTACTTAGCTATAACACTGTCAAAATGGATTAGAGGTATTATGTTAAAAAGATGACAAACATATTGAATATTGTGCTTCAAATGTAGAGACAAGCGATTGAAAAAATGTTTTGTGAAATCTGAACAAAAAGATGAATTTTTTTAATTATAATTGACTGCTTCCTAATGAACTTATTTCCTTCAGAGGTGAGCCTTAAATTTGGTTCAAATTGCCACATCAGACACTTTATCCTGGAAGTTGTACAGTCGGTAACAAAAGTGCCCGAACACTAGCAAAAATTCCTATGTAAAAAAAGTACACTTCATACGGTTTTATTAAATAAATCTTTATCGAATCATGTTCTTACACTGACCAAAAACAGGATTCCACAAGGATTTATTTAACAAAACCGTATGAAGTGTATTTTTTTTTTTTTTACATAAGAATTTTTGCTAGTGTACGGATACTTTTGTTACCGACTGTACAAGTTAATACTTTTTGCATAACAAAAATTTAGAATTAAAAAAAAAAAAAATGTATATATATAAATATAATAATTAATAAATAAATGTAAAAGGTTTTGGAGAAAATCTGTATGAATTATATATATTTTTAATAGTTTATAAAAGTATAAAGGTTGTAAAAGAGAGTCAGTTCACTGAAATCTGAAAGCGGATATCATAAAAAAAAAAAGAAAAAAAAATTGTTAAATTAAAAAAAGAAAGAAAAATGAAAAGAAAGGAAGAGAGAAACTTTGAACTTGAAAATTTTAAAATATCTGTTTTAGCCAACTGCAAATTTTAAATTTATTTATTTATTTATTTTTAAGGGAAAAAATAAATAAAGAAAGAAAAAGAAAAGTGGACTGGCAATAAATAACCATTTTAGCCGGCATGTGGTTATTTTTCATGCTATAAAACTTGTTTAAAAAAAAAAAAAAAAAATTGAGTTTGAGAAATCTGCATTCAGGAAGTATTTTTTATAGTTCAAAAATATGTTATTCTTTATATTGTTCTTTAAGTTTCTGAAAAATATCTTTTCTTCACTCAACAAAGTAAAAACATTCATGGAAATATTTTTAGACGAAAAAGCAGGAAATTTGCATCTACTAAGAGAATGAAAATTCGGATGTTGGTTTTCTCCAAATAAGTTAGTTTTCGAATTGCATAGAGTTCCTATAGATATATGGGATAATTAGATATCGAATCCGCTTAATATGCGCATAATATCAAAACTGGCTATTTTTCCCCCCTACTTTTATAGAAAAAAGAAAGCGCTATTACTTTTTCTAAATTAAAAATGTCGAAACATAAGTAGCACGAATTTTAGCCAGATGTAAAAGTAAGCACGAGTGCAGAACTAAAGCACCGACGTATTCATTAAGATGAAAATACAAGAAGTGTAACAAATTTCTATATTAATTTTAAGCCTGGTAAAGTGTGATACTAACTTATTTCGATTCGAAATAAATGTTGGATTCGTTTTTATGCATAGTTCTTATTCATCATCAGTAAAAACCCAGTTTATATATTATTTTGAAACACTCTGTATATATATATATATATATATGTGTGTGTGTATATTGTTCCTTTCAAATATATATAACAACAAAAATATTATTTGTAAGTCAGTAAGTAATAGTTACGCAAAGTTTAGCAAAAATCTGAAAAAAAAAAAAAGAAAGAAAGAAAATATCTATTTCTGTCTTCTGTCCAAACCCCCCCCCCCCCCCCCCCACTTTTTTTTTCACCGTAGAATCCCAACTATTTCTATTTTTGAACGTTTATTATTTTTTAGTAGGGAAGATTATTAGTTTCAAGTCTCAATCTACGGATTTTTACAATATCAGTTTTACGACAGTTGGACATTTATCGAAATCGAAAATTTATCGAAATTATAATTGAACAAGAAATCTCTAAATCAAGAACATTACAAAATTCATTTTAAAATACATGATATATCAAATAATTCTTTTATCATTATTGTGAGCTTTTTAACATTATTATGCTTTGAAGATAAAAATAATAATTAATTAATTAATTTTTTGTTGGTGTTGCGGAATAAGGCCGATTAACTACTCTTGGGTCCTAGGCCAGAAGGGGAGTACCTTTAATGTAGGTCTTTCTAAGGGATCCTAGCCCGTACTTACGCAAGTTTTGGAGAAAACCATGGAAAACTCCGAACTGCTGGGCCGACGAGCGCGACCTGGGATCGAACCCGGCACATCACGTCTACGAGCTTTGAGCGCAGAACCGCTTTGCCGTTGCTGTATTTTTTACTGGTTAAGTCATTCAACAACAATTACCCCCCCCCCCCCCGAAAAAAAAATATATATATATATGTATATATAAAGAAATAACATTATTCATTTTTTGATTATTTCAAGAATAATGTTCACATTATTTTATATTATTTATAAACTGATTTTTTTTTTTTTTAGTATTTAGTAATAACAAACTTGCACAAATTGCTTAAATTATTCAGGCTATTGAAAAGTATTTTCTAAGTAAATTTGGGAGATATATCGTCCAAATGACATCTGTGAAAAATAAATAAATAAATAAATAAATAAGAATAATAATAATACGTATTTTGTAAATGTTAAATAAATAAATAAAAATTCGTCAATTTACAATGCAATAGTTGGCAATTTCAGTGATCAGTAGAGAAAAAAAAAATCTTGTATGAAACAACCACACGATTTCCATTAACCGCTATTATATAGTACATTTTTTTAGAAATAATGTGATTAGAAGACATAAAACTGACCTAACGAAGTAGACACCTATCAAATTTCCTATAAGAGAAAGCTGATATGAATATAAAGACATGTAAAACAGAGTTTACATAGCGAGTTAAAAAATAATAATAAAATTAGAAAATCCAACTTCTAAACTTTTAAATTATTTATTTTAATTTATAATTATTACCAAAAAAATTTACGAGTTAATTTATTTTTCGACGTATAGAAAAATATATTTTAAAGCGAATAATTTAAAAAAAAATGTTTTTGAAAAAAAAGAAAAAAGAACTTTTTCGATAAAGTCTATTTCAAAAGTGCCTGTTATTTTCTTTTCTTTTCCTTTCTAAGAAAAGAAAGAAAAAGAAACAACGATTTTGATGAAATTCTGTCAAAAGCAGAATTTAGTTATATACGGAGGATTGTTAATTTTAATCAGTAAATTTTATTTATTTATTTATTTATTTATTTATTTATTTTTAATTTTTATCTCATTTTTTGACTGTTAAACTGGGCCACGTACTTTTTAAAATGACAGAAATGAATTAAAATGAGGTGTTATCACCTAAATTTCATACTTTTGTTAACAAAACAAAAATCTAGTTGTCGTGTCGAGAAACTGTTTGCACACCTGGACTAAGAAAAATAGCTTCGTTCATTTTGTACCAAATTCGTAACGATAGGACTGATATTTCTAATTTATTTTGGTGTTACACAAAGCTGATCTACAAAAACTCCAGATTGAAGTTAATAGTCTTCCGTCCTAAGGTTAACGTGCATTTTTCTAAACAATCACAATGAGAAATAATCACTTCGATACAATAAAATTCAGGGGGGGGGGGGAATGATTTTTATGAGTGTTTTCTGTACTGTGCACATGGGTTTGGGACCCGGTGCGAGTTTTTACCCGATGAAAAAATTTTTTTTTAATTTTATTTTCTTAATAATCAAAGTTTGAGTTGAGAAGGAATATGCGTGTACAGCGCACGTGGCACGTATATCCTCAAACGTGCGCGCGCACTGCGCATTTGTCTGCGCTGCCAAAGGCAGTGTGGTCCCGGTGTGAGTTTTTACCCGATGCTAATTGATATATATTTTTATTCATTTTCTTAAGAAAGAAAGTTTATGAGTAATAACACGGATTTTTGAGAAGTCATAAGGATGGTGAAGGAATACGTGCGCGCAGCGCACGGGTCTACGCTGCCGAAGGCAGTGGGTTCCCGGTACGACATATTTCCAGATCAGAAATTTTTTTTTTCTTTTTTTATCACATGATAAAAATTAATGCAATTTTGAGAATTCATTAATTATTGTGATTCATTTAAAAATAGTGACCAGCGAAGCGGGCGTAGCCTGCTAGTATATAAATAATAATAATAATAATAATAATAATAATAATAATAATGCATGTGTACCATTCTATACTGTCTCAGTTTTTTAGCACGATTCTTCTCAATTTTATTTTAATTATTTAAAATGAAATATGCTTGCAGGTTCCCCCCCCCCCCCTCCTTTTTGCTTTTCCCGACATAAAAATAAATATTTTTACTTCTTCATTTATTTATGTTTGAAATCACAATTTTTTTTCTTTTGATTTTAAAGTTATAACTTGCTTTTTATTTAATATCTCACGAATGAATATCCGATTGAATAAAAAAATACAGCATTAACTATGTTTCGTCCTGATTAATAAGTGTTCGAATTTTTGATAAAATCTAGTAATTCGAACAGATACGATGGCAATTTTTTAATTTTATGTATTTTAAATAAAACAAAAATATCTGCACGTTCATTGAAGGTGTAATACAATATATGGTGACAACTCATAGTCATTGTCTGAAAGAAATAGTACTACGAAAAAAAAAAAAAAAAAAGCAAAAGTGATTTGGATGTAGATAGATTTTGAGAGGATTGCAAATTTGTGAAAATGCCACCCCTCTGATATCGTACACAAATCGGATTAGACAAAGAAACATAACCAACTTTGTTTGTGATATCACTTTAAAAATGGATTAGGAGTATTATACTGGGTAAAAACATTTTGCACATTGCACTGTAAATTTAAAGACAGCCAATTAAAAAAAAAAAAAAAAAAAAAATGTTTTGTCAAATTTGAATAAAAATTCTGAAAAAAAAAAAAATATATATATACATATATATATATATATATATATATATATATATACATATATTCTTAATGATACCTGTAAAATGAGAGTAACCGAACATTTGTTTCAGAAGGAATTATTTAAACTAAATGCATTGCAGAGCTTTAAAAGGTATTGAATAGAAAGATAACAATCTGTGTACTGTGAATCACTGCGGTAAGAATCAAAAGCTTAAGTGTTAATCGCATACTCTTTTTTCTTTCATTTCTTTTAATCATTTGACAGAGATTAACTAAATTTCTTGCAATTACAAAGTCAGAGCAAAATGTGTAAAAACTAAATATAGTACAAAATGGTCAATTTTTCTTTAGCCATGACTAAATGTCAGTTTTTTTTTTTTTTCTTCTTCTTCTTTCCTGATTTATTTCTGAAATCATTTTTAATCGTAAACGTATAAAACTTGCAGGTATATCTGTTTTTTTTTTTTTTTTTTTTTTTTTTTTTTTTTTAATAGATAATTGAATTAATTTAAATAATTATAATAAACAACCGTTTTTCGAGAATAAAATGACAAAATGCGCGCATTAAGCCGGCTTATTACTTTCTTCCTATTTTTTTTTTTTTTTTTTTTTCAAATCTTTCAACTAAATTTTATTGCAAAGGCATAAAAACACTTGTAATTATGCTTGCTTTTACGACAAAAAAAATTAATGTTTTTTTTTTTTTTTTCTATAAAGACATGAGATTTTTGGGAAAAGATTTCAGAAAAGGTGACATGAAAGAATGTCCTTTTGAATTTTGTTATACTCACTGAAAAATAAAAAATGTCATTAGCTTATTTTGTATTTCATTAGACAATCCTCTAAATTTTATTTATTTATTTATTTATTTATTGGAAAAATAGGTATGACATGTTAAAAGAAAAAAAAAAAAAAAAAATGTAATTAAAATAAAAAATATATATATATATATGTATTATTTGCGATGAGAAAGTGAAGTCATAAAAATTTGAAGTACTTGCTATTAATAGTTAAAAAAAATAATGAATAATAAAAAAAAAAAAAAAAAAAAAAAAAAAAAAATCGTTTTTATTACGATTTTCAGCGTTTAGTGATGTGCTAAACATAGCTCATTTGATTCTATAATATCCTTTATAAAAGTTTCCAATTTATCATATATATTTTTTACAAATATATAATATACAAAATGATATGCAGAATGCATTAAATACGGAAATTCATAAATATAAACGTGAATTTAACAAATCATAATAGTATAATCATTTTCTATATACTCAAAAAGTTTCACACCATAAGTTAGTATGAAGGAATATGAATTTCAAACAAATAAAGTTGTAACAAATTTAATAAAGAAGCATCAATAAACTGGCGTTGTAAAAATTTTACTTACAAACTTTGAATAAACACCATAAAATGCAATAAACTCGCAACAATTGTTTTGGGTCGAAAAACACACGACCCTTCATCAGGCGAATAAAGTAAGCACGAGTGCTGCAGTCAAAGCGGCAACGCACGTGCGTTGCCGCTTTGACTGCAGCACTCGTGCTTACTTTATTCGCCTGATGAAGGGTCGTGTGTTTTTCGACCCGAAACAATTGTTGCGAGTTTATTGCATTTTATGGTGTTTATTCAAAGTTTGTAAGTAATAAATAAAGTTGTGTTGAAATATAGCCTAATACTTTTCCCAAACAGCTATTTATTGTTTATTTATTTTTTTTTCCCCTTTAGTAATTTAACTGAAGTGTTGATGTTTTGATTTATTTTAAGGAAATTCTTTATCATTTCCTTACTATTATTTTTGTTGTAGTTGAACTTTTGAGAGCTCCTTTCTGCGTCTGATCACGTATGTTGCTGTGTTATTATAGTTATAGTTAAGAAATAATTCATATAATGGAATAAATTTTCTTTGTAAATTGGTTATTAGTAAATTATTAAAAGAAAAAAAAAACATTCTTTTTTTTTTTTTTTTTTACTTAATAATTTTGCTAATTTTATTATATTTCATTATTTATTATATATTTATTGATTAACCAAATTAAGCTGTCATTGAAATTAACTTTACTAATTAATGTACGAGTAGATTAACATAGTTACAATTTTGAGAAATAAAATCGAAATATATACATTTATTTCTGTTCCTTATATCAACAGCATTTTTATTTTTATTATAATTTTAAAAGAAAGTGCAATTAAAGAGAATAAAGATAGCTGTAAAATATCATATAAATTAATTAATTCATTCAAAAAATAATAATAATAATAATAATAAATAAAATAAAAAAATAATTTAAAACATTTATAAATTATTATTATTATTGTTATGGTATTTGTATAAATAAGAAAGTTTTACAATTCATTTTTGCATACCATTTTAATTTAAAATATCTATAAAATTAGTAAATATTACGTTCAAAGTGTTTATAGTCTGTGCTGCATATAATTAATTAATCATTTATGATTTCTGATAATAAAAGTTATGGAAATTTAAATTTATGAATTGGAAATACAATGCAGACTAAATTTTGCGCTGCTAAAGCTATTTCAAATTATAGCTTTAATTTTTCTGAACTCATGTTTCTTGCCTAGAAATGATAAAGTCTGTTGCTATATTTCCAAAAGGTTTTTGAAATATCAATCCAGTTTCTTCTACATGTACATTCTCTTCCTAATACCAGTTTGGAAATATCTTCGGTCACAAAGAGCTTTTGTTCGAACGGACACACCCCCAGTTGTGGGGGAAAAATGTTCGAAAATTTTTGGTGTAACTTCAACGGACATGACAGGGGATTTTCAAGGTAGCTTCCTCCTAACAATAAGATTATTTTTGAAGTAGAAACGTGACATTGAGTCAAACGCTGAGAGGGTTAAAGGAAATTCGCTCGCTCAAATCGAAAAAGTGTTGGTAAATGGATGGTATGGACCTCCTATCAAATATAGAAAAAAATAATTTAAATTTTACGTTAAATATGAAATATTTGTATTATTTTAAATTAATTATGTTTGTGATATATCCAGACAAGAATTTAAAAAAAAAAAAAAAAAAAAAAAAAAAAATTTTTTTTTTTTTTTTTTTTTTTTTTTTTTTTTTAAGGTATGAGTATATATAAATGTTTGTAATTTTAAAAGTAACTTACTTTATAATTTATACTTTTTGGATACATTTTTTTATAATTTTACTATCATTTTATTTTATACTATTTTACTTATAAACAAGATAAAATAATTATTTTTTCTCACAATTTTTTCATAAAATAAGAACGCTATATACCATGGATAATAATTATAATGAACTTGTTTCGAATGTTTTGAAAAATAAATATTTGGGAAAGGCCGTAAAGGAATATACAGACGAACATTGTTTAAATCTCATATCTACCGACTGGTTGAAAAAGTTAGAAAATAATATAATTTATCAAGATTATATTTCTCATTCAAAATCTTTGTGGAATCCGAGTTATTCTACTTCTAATTATGAGTATGAAAATTCAAAAATTTTTAATTTTGATATCGCTATTGTAGCACGATGTAAATTTGTTAAACCTTATGATGGTAAACCCGTGAATCCTACTATAACGGTAGTTGATTCAGAGCCTTTAATGAAAATTGCTCGTGCAATGACGTCTGATTTAGGTCCAGAAATTCTAATCTCTGACGATTTTAAATTTTCTTTTAAAGAATGCAGTTTACAAAACTGTCACGATTGTGAAGAGAAAGCCGAAGTGTTTTCGGAAGCCGGATATAAAATAAATAGATTTGTTCAACCTTGCATTCTCGATACTAAAGTGTTTAACGGTCAAGACATTTATAATCGTTTTTATTCACATATGGAAATGACATTTCCTCAAACATTTTTAAGTATTTTACAATTGAAAATTAATTCTCGGTATAGTTATGCAAAAGATGTAGGAGGCGATCAAAAAAAGGTTTATCGTATAAGTGGAAGAGTTTTAGATATTATAGGATTTTTAGAAAATAAATTGGGACCGAGTAAAACAGTTAATATAGGACCTTTAATTTCTTTAGAAAAAGAGTTTTTATTAAACTCGGGTGATAACAATCTGTCGATGCAACAACCGCAAAAAATCGTATCAAAAGAGAGTAAACGCGAGACACAAAATGACAAAGAACTGAAAGAATTGGAGGAATTAATACAGGATATAGAACAGTTAAATAATAGCTCAGATAAAATGGGTGATGATGAAGACGAATCGTTGCTAAATTTGAAAGAACAAGAAAATGATATTGATGAAGAACTAGAAGATATCGTGCGAGTAGATCCTATTAAAAAACGAAAAGGATCATCCCAAGTTTCAAAATTGAGTACAAAAAAAATTAAATTTGAGGATGATTGTACGAATGATTTGGAAACCGAAGATAATTATTTAGTGGATGATATGTTATTAATTTAAAAAAAAATAAAGATGATGGATTGGATTACATTACATCCTGAAGACGAACCTCGTGTGTTTTATCAAAAACTTATTCGTTTAACAAATTTACAAAAAGAAATTATAAAATTTGAACGTTTCGAGAAATATTCTAAAATAATAAAATTTTATCATGCGCTTTTAATGAGACCAGAATTGAATTTACGCGTGATGTACAATGAAAGACACGGATGGCATTTGTCATCTTGTGAAAAAAGTGTAATGTCTGAAATTAAAAACAACGATAAAATTTTATGTACTTGTGATCAAGATTTTGAAAATCCTGAAGAATTTTTTAGAAAATTAAACCGGGAAATTTTGTACAGATGTAAGTTGTGTAAACGATATATGCCTGATTGGGAAGAGGTTGAACCGAATGTCAGTACTCGTAAAAGTGACACGAAATGAAAAATAAGTAAGATGGATAATCAAAAATCTGTAAATGTATTGGATATATATGATGATAATAAAACCCTTTACAACAAAATGACACAAATGTCTTTGGAGCAATTAGAAGGGGAAGCATATAGATTTAAACGATATGCCGACTTGTCTCAAATTATCAATTGTTTTTTACTAATTAAAAGACAGCCTGCTGGAATGAGTGCAAAAATGATGTGTAAAGGAGATAATTGGTTTTTGGATTTTAATAATCAATTGGTTTTGATTAATTTTAATCAATTTGAATTACCAGAAACTAATCGCTCTGCTCGAGAAGAACCAGGAACAGCATCGTTGCCAGAAATAGATGGTTCACCAATATATTAAAAAAAAAAAAAAAAAAAAAAAAAAAAAAATTTTTTTTTTTTTTTTTTTTTTTACACGAAGATTTACGTATATTATCTAACACAAAGATCCACCTTTAAAAGCTTGCGTTAGAGCATATTGAGAAGGCGTTTGATTTATATTATAATTTTTATTCAAAATATCTTTATTTATTAGTGTTACAAAAGCATTATATAAAATTTGCGTTCCTTTGGAATGACCGTTTAATACCAAAGGATGGGGATAATTGATATTTTCTGTTGCTACTACACCGATTCCTTCCACAAATTCACAATTATACATCAAATAATCTAAAAAATTTTTTTCTGTTGTATGAACTTGAAATTCGGAATTTATCATATTAAATAGAAGATATTGCATACAAAGCGAAAAATGTTTGGCTGTTATTTTATCTAATTTATCGTCAGTATATAAACTATTGTTTTCTAAAACCTTATATACGGGACGATCTCGTATATGAGATTCCGATATTAATTTTTTACTTCGAACAAGAGTACTCAAACCCGGATATTGAGTTTTTTGATTCGGTCCGGGATCTACATCGTCAGGAATCAAGTTTCGATAAATTTCGACTGCCAATCGATGTTCTACACTTTGACCTGCTACCATGCCGTACTTTCTCATGTATTCTATAATAATGGGATTCATTGTATAATCTCGATATTTCGCATCTTCAGCATTATATTCTTCCGGTCGTATAGTTCTATCAAAAAATTCTTTTGTCGGGAAAATAACTGTATTTGGGGTAAAATATGTCATATTTTTAATGGGTCGTAAAAATCCTCCGACGAATGCGACATTCAATGGATGATCTTCTAAATGATACCACATTTCTAAACCGTAAAGATTTTTCAAATGTGTTTCACATGCAAGCAAGTTTAAATTTGCTCTTTTCGGACCCTTACATTCTGATTTCACGGGATTAAATAAACACGGTGTCGATTCAGTAGCAACCATTCTTTATTGTATTTTTTTCAAAGATATAAAAAATTTTATCAATCAAGTTTTTTTGAAAACGCTATGATTTTGAAACGCAAATTTAATTTTCAACAACCTCGAGCTACGAGTCGTTTTAACAATTTCAAATTTGTAACGAGATCTAAACACGGATTAAAAACACTCGTTTCAAATAGTAAAAAATTACGCGGAACATTTAAAACCCTTTTCAGTAAAAAGGGTTTAGCAGTTGCGGCTACGGGAACGGCCGTAGGAATCGGCATAGCGAGTGTTTGGAATTATATAGAATCTAATTCGGGATGCTTTAAAGAAAAAGCCGATGGATCGGTATGTAAATATCGCGAATTAAGTTGTTGTCAAAAAGAACCTCTCGATAATATTCCGTTTTGCGACGATAATGGAAATGGAACGCTGATGAATGTATGCGATAATTTTGACGAGGAAAAAGAAAAATCTTGTTGTCGATTGTGTGACTGTCAATATGTAAATTGTTCGCCCAACGAAACCATGCGTTGTCAAAGACCCACTGTGGCAGACGCTTTAAATCATTTTGCGAATCAAGTCAGTTCTACAGTTTGGTCGGGAATAGAAGGTGTTTTTCCGTGGATAACGTATATCATTTATGGAATCGTAGTTTTATTTTTATTTTTGTTCATAAGTATGATGATTCGTTTTTATACATCTTTTTTTGGAAAAAAGAAAGATGTATGAAAGACTGGCGACGTGTCGATTACCCCTCGATAATTTGTTACGCGAATTATATCAAAAGGAATCTTTGGAATCGGTTTTGAAAACCATAAACTTAAAGCGCGGTAAATGGCCGATAGAATATTATATTTCTTTAGATTTAATGACTCATCCAAAAATTCTGGATGTGATGAGAAAATATATTTCTAAACTTTTAGAAGACAAAGAACAATACGGTTACATTTATTATTTGAGCGGTCAAAAATTATTAATACAACTATCTGTGAGATTTAAAGGAATTGAATTATTTACGGAAATTGTAGATAGAGATCGAATAGAGAAAATGATTGAAGATTTAGCAAGTGAATTTGCTTGTAAAGGAAGTCAAATGCATGAAATAACAATGATTGAAATTTATTATTTCTTCATAAGATTAATAAATCCGAAATTATCCTGGTTAGCAATCGAATATATGATTAATAGTATTAGACAACATGTACATTTATTAATATCATCTGAACGAAAATATACTTGGATAGAAGAAAAAAATAATTTGGAAAACAAAAATAATTTATTATTTTGTTCAAATTAGAAAAAAAACGAATAAATAAGTAATAAATATTTCTATATTTTACGGAAAAAAATAATTATTTTATTAAAAAAACAAGATGGAATATTCCGATTATAATGCTTTAGTGAATGGAATTTTATCGTTACCTCTTCTTCAAACTGAAATTCAAACGTTAGAAAAGAAAACCGGAGCTTTTAATTTGATTAAAACTTCTTGGTTAGAAGATTTGGAAAAATATTCTGTTTATCAAACGCATATGAATGGTAAATCTAAATATAATAAAGGGAAATTTTGTGGTCCTGAAAAAAAGGCGTTTGTGAAAACGCTTATTCAAGAAAATCAAATATATAATATAATAGTTGCTGGAGAATTTATTCTTCAAAAATCAGAGAATAATATATTATCGTTTGTTGTAAAAAAATGTAAACCGCTCGATATAATAGGAATGTCTTTAAGAGAAGACGATGATGAAAAACTTCATACAGGTGGTCGATTTTTTTATACGCCATGCCAACCGTTATTATGTCATTATTGTACTCATTATCATATCAAAGATAATATTAAAATCTCTGATCAAAATTGGTGTCTTTTAAGTTTAAAAATTTTCGATGGCGAAAAGATTACAAATATATATGCATCGGTACTTCAATCGACTTTATTATCATCTCCTAGTTTTTTAGGTATATGTCATATGGAAATTAGAAGTCGGACTTCGTTTGGTGATAATTCGTATAAAATTTGTGGTGAAATCAAACAAATAATCGTTTTTCAAAAATTATCGTTAAATACAGAAAATTTTATTTCTCTTCCCTCTGTATTAAATTATGCTATTGAGTATCCAGATGATCCAACAAATTCTCTTCATGAATCAATAACGGAAGAAAAAGCATAAAAAAAAAAAAAAAAAAAAAAAAAAAAAAAAATTTTTTTTTTTTTTTTTTTTTTTTTTTTTTTTTTTTAACATATAGAATGTTGAGAATCATACAAGTATAAAAAGAAATGATTTTTTCAGATTAATTTTAATAAAGTTTAAGGGTATGAGTTGCTTTAGCTTTAGTCAAATTTTACGTCCAATTTTTGACTTTGAAGAATCAATGGCGTTATTGGACTGGGACGATTTTTCAAATTCTGGTACTGATGATTCCGATTTCGAAATAGGCCGCGATGACGAAGATTTAGATTTATATAGTTTTTATGATGAACTTTTACTCGATCCTGTTATTGAAAACAGAAGACGACGCATTGCAAATAGAAACAGATCCAATAATTTAATTAATTTAATGGAAGAATCTTTTGATAACAATTTATTAAATAGTGTATTGGAAGCATCGTTAAATATTCCTCCAAATAAAAATCCTGTTCCGAATAGTGTTTTTGAAACGTTACCCGTTGTAAAAATTGATGAAAAAATAATTTCAAAAAATGAATCTTGTCTTATTTGTATAGAAAAATACACATTAAATGAAGAAATAATAATTTTGCCTTGTACTCATATATATCATAAAAATTGCATTAAAGAATGGTTTGAAGAACAGAACACTTGTCCAATTTGTAGAGAAGTAGCAAATAAACATATTTCAAACAATGTTATGGAAAATTATTCTAATAATGAAACAAATCTGTCATAACGCGTTTCTTAAAAAAAAAAAAAAAAAAAAAAAAAAAAAAAAAAATTTTTTTTTTTTTTTTTTTTTTTTTTTTTTTTTTTTTTTCAATTGAAAAGATAGAAACTTATATGAATATAAAAATGATTTGTCAAATAATTTAAATAATTTATCCTGAAATTTAAGGTTATGGGTTGCTTTAGTCGAACCAAGCATCCGTTTTTTGACTACTTTGAAGAATCATCGGATGATTCTTCAAGTTCCGATTCTGATATATATGATTTAAATTCTCTTCCGAAAAGTATTTTTGAAATGTTATCTGTTATAAAAATTGATAAAAAAATAATTTTAAAAGACGAATCTTGTCTTATTTGTATAGAAAAATATTCTTTAAATGAAGAAATGGTGATTTTGCCTTGTATGCATTCATATCATAAAAACTGTGTTAAAAAATGGTTTGAAGAACAAAATACTTGCCCAATTTGTAGAAAAGTAATAAATGATTTTTTTTCAAATAATGCTATGAAAAGTTACGTTAATGACAAATCAATTCTGTCAAAATGTATTTCTTAATAAAAAAAAAAAAAAAAAAAAAAAAAAAAAAATTTTTTTTTTTTTTTTTTTTTTTTTTTTTTTTTTTTTTTATTTAAATATAATTTCATCATCCTTTATATTTAAAAACCCTTTTGCCTTTGCATTTTTACATGACTTTCTAAAGGTTTCGAATGTAATATTTTTCTTTTTGTTAGGCAGTAAAGTTTGACAAAATTTTTTCCATTGAATCAAATACGTTTGATGTTTTTTTGTAAATAGTCTTCCAAGCGACTCATAATCTTCTAAAATTGTTAATTTTTGTTTTAAAAATTCTCGTCGTTTACGGGAATTGTAATTAAACCAACCTAAAATATCTGCTACTTTTAACCCCGTAAACATTATTATATATACGAGCATACTCATTTCGTTCGTCGTTTTTTGAAAACGAATTATTTTATATATGGCTTTTAATTCTATGAGTGAAAAAACATCCGACTTATCCATTTGTTTATTATTTTTGTTATTGTTATTGGCAATATTATTATTGTTATTATTTTTCATTGTTCAACAGCAAAAATATGCCGTCGCTGTTCATAGCAAAACGATTGATGGAATATACTCGTGAAAAAAGACCCGATCTTTTCGAAGCCATTCTGTTTAAAATACGACCGCATAGTTTAGATTCCGTTTTAAGATTAATAGAATTTCATTTTCGAAAAGTTACCGATATCAATATTTTTAACAAACATATTGATGCGGTACCCGAATTTATGTGGGCGATAATAAAATATTTAAAATTTCCAACACCCGGCGATGCTTTTGGAATACATCGAGCTTGCCGAGCCACCAAATCGGATACTCAAGGCGCGCTCGACAGTAAACATTTATCAGCTTTAATGGCCGGAAACGCGCCGCAATTTAATGTCGAAAAAGATATTTTATACGATATGGCATTATTCTCTACTCAAAAACAAGTATTCGAATTTTCTAACAAACGTCGATATTCTACCGTTTATGTAGATTGTTCCATTGAAAAACTCATGAAAGTATTACCCGACGCTTGTCATCTCGTGAAAGGAGGTCCCCGAAACAAAGGTAAAAACTTAAAGGGAGAATTTCGATATTTGAATACTTTCAATTATGTTTTGGTTGAAGACAGGGGATCGATTAAAGTTCTTTATCAACATTTAAAATATCTATATATTATGTTGCGAAGAACTTCACCAAATAAAATAGTCGCATTTTCAGATGTTCGTAATATATTTACTAAATGCGGAATTGCAATTCATTTTTATAATATGATAAATATTGTCGAAAGACAATTATTTAATAACGACGAATCTGCGTACGAGAAAGATATTTTGACTTTGATTAAATATCAGTGTAGAAGCGGTAAACCTTTACCCTTAACTCGAGATGGATTGGCTAAGAATCCTGACAGAACACCATTAGAAGTTTTGAGCTTTGAAGCTCCGAAAAAGAATTTTGCTCAATTTAGCACGGGTCCGTCGAAAAACTCGTGGTTTAATGTGACATGCTCGGCCGAAAAGATATTTTTCGGCGAACAACATAATGAAGGAGTAGGATTTTCGTATAGTTTACATCCTAAAAAAAATTAATTTATTCATATTTGTATAATTACATTTTATTTAAAAAAAAAAAAAAAAAAAAAAAAAAAAAAAAAAAAAAATTTTTTTTTTTTTTTTTTTTTTTTTTTTTTTTTTTTTTTAATAAAAATTATATAGAAAAGAGTATTTTTCTAAAAAAAATAT
Source organism: Salticus scenicus (assembly GCA_963930645.1). Classification (NCBI taxonomy): domain Eukaryota; kingdom Metazoa; phylum Arthropoda; class Arachnida; order Araneae; family Salticidae; genus Salticus; species Salticus scenicus. The sequence goes on from CAWVNO010000050.1 coordinate 692,659, forward strand.
TATTAGAATTCTTGATCAACAACTGTTATGGTCGGATTATTACAATAAAATCTAGATTTTCCACATAAAATTTCTACTGTACTTTTGTTAATAATTATCGATTCTTTTGGATTTTCTTTACATATCAAAATGGTTCCGTCGACACCTACCGCATAATAAAATTCAGATTTTTTAGGTCGTTTGATAAATAATTCCAGACTAGCTTTTTTATCTTCTTGTCGATATCGCGACCATACCATAGAATTTAACCATTTTTTTGGATTTATAAATTTTTCTACGCTCAGAGTTATAATCGATTTAACGTACGCCGAGGATAACCATTCATTTCGTTGATTTTGTTCTCGACCGACGTATAGGGAATATAAATCTAATAAATAACTATTTGGTACGCGGGAACAAATTAAGAGAACGTGTTGTTCGCTCGAATTGCTATTATCATTTTCACCGTTTTCCGATTTAACGAGAACCAAAGTGATTATTTTCATAGGACATAAATGACATCCGCGCATACTATATCCTCCGAAATCCAAGTTGATCAGCCGGGGCTCCGTAAACATTGCCTTACTTTGACAAAATGTCAATTATCATTCGTTCAGCTCGTTGCAAAATGGTTAAAAAAACCACGAAAAATGTTGGTGATAGTTTCGGGAGGACCCGGAACTGGTAAAACTTATGTCGTTAAAAAAACACTCGAGTATATCGATACTTTGCAATTCAGAATGAGTTTTACTGCTCGAAGTGCTCATGCGATAAATGGTAAAACGGTTCATTCCACCGTTAATTTAAGTCCCCATATTTGTAATATGTTCGAAAAAAAATTAAAGGATGAAAAAGATTTATTAAAGAATATCAAACAAAGTCGCGATATTTTATCTCATTTCACTTGTGCCATTTATCCCTATATAGTCGTTGTAGATGAAGTATCTATGATTAACGGATGGTTAATGTATTGGCTGATTCGATTTTTCATGGATAGAACCGAATTACCTCTACTTTTTGTTTGCATGGGAGATCGTCATCAACTGAATCCGGTCAAATCAACGCATAATCTATTTTCCATTACGTTTAACGAAAAAAGATACGATGTTCGTCATATACGTCTGAAAGAAAGCAAAAGATTTACACCTGAATACGAAACAATAATAAATTCTTTACGCAAATTCGTCGAGGAGAACGATGAAAAAAATATGTTTGAATTTGTGAGTAAATATTTTCCCGTCGTGGAAAATATTGATAATACTATGTTGTTACAGGTAGACAAAGCCATGGCTTATAAAAACGATAGAGTAAAAACATTCAATTCTTTTTATTTAAAAAATAAAGTTGAAGGTCCGGAAATTCAACTTCAGGAACATCTAACTGTAAAGCCGGGTTGTATAGTATTTGTGACTAAAAATCATCCTCCGCATTATGATAATGGAACCAAATTGATTTTTGAACAAAAAATCGATGAAAATAAGGTAATGTGTAAAAATCCAAATACTAATTTAAAAGTCACTGTTTGGAAAGACAAAACGACGGGACTATTTCCTTTGGAATTGGGTTTTGCCGGTACGGTTCATAAATATCAAGGCGATACGATAGATGATAATAAAATTGTCATTAGTTTTGATAAAAATAGAGATGTAAATTGGGTTTACACTGCCTTAAGTCGTGTAAGAGACATGAAACAAATACTTGCAATAGAATTATAAGGAAACTAAAATAAATTATAAGGAAACTAAATCTTGAAGGAAAAAAAAAAAAAAAAAAAAAAAAAAAAAAAAAAAAAAAAAAATTTTTTTTTTTTTTTTTTTTTTTTTTTTTTTTTTTTTTTTTTTTAAGGATTTAGATTATAAAAGATTCTTTTCGGGTCAGTCCAAGATGCAGATAATTTTATTTTAGAAAATTAATTAATAATTACTAATTAATTAGTAATAATTAATTAGTAATTAATAAATTATTAATTTTTCAAAAAATGAAAACATCTGCATCCCGGACGGAATCGAAAAGAATCTTTTATAATCTAAAACCTTTTGGAAGAAAAAAAAAAAAAAAAAAAAAAAAAAAAATTTTTTTTTTTTTTTTTTTTTTTTTTTTTTTTTTTTTTCTTTTTTTAAGGTTTGTATTATAAGACTATAAAAATTTAGCCTTTTTGATTTTTTTATGAAAAATTTTACCAAAAACAATTCATTAAATAATATTTAATACTAAGTATTCTAGCTTTATATTTCGGATATTTCATTAAATCTCTTCCATTTCTATAATGGTGTTACGAGGCTTTTCATCTCTTTTTAAAGGAAATCTTTTTGCACAATGACTCGTAAAAACACGACATACTTTGTTGGGAAGTCGTTTTTGTGAAAATTTTGAATTTTTTAATTTGAATGTTAAACTATGTGGATCATAATCGTAACGAAGTTCATTCTCAGATGTTCTTTTCAAATAGGGATGAGATATAGATCGTCTACTACTAGTTGACGGAGAAGCATTTCGACTTCCATTTCGACTTCCATTTCGACTTCCGCTCGGACTTCCACTACTGCTTCCACTACTACAACTTCCATCACTGCAAATTCCTTTTTTACCTTTTTTACCCTTTTTACTTTTTTTGGAAATTTTCTGATGCGGATTTATATTAGCGATAACAGGATTTATTTTTTTTGGCCGACCTCGTGATCTCGTTGCCATACAATGACCTGCATTACTACAATTTGGATTGAGAGACGCGACTATTGAATTCAAATTGGGTACTGTCGGATTCGACATATCTTTATTTATATTTACATATGTATAATTTTTCTTTTTTTGTAAAGAAATAAAAGATTTTATATATTTAACTTTGTACTCCCAATACGTTTTTAACTAAAGGATAAGTATTATACATAACGGCAGCTTTACAAGCATCTTCAATTGTTTTAGGAACCATAAATTTCATTTCGCCAAAAGAAAATACTTCTAAATTAAATTTTTTATCCATTATTCCGGATTTGTAAAAAGGTAATAAATTTACTAATGTACGATTATCTGTTACATTACCGTTTTCAAATTTTTTACATGAAAGTGAATCTAAAACTTTTTGCGTAAATGTTTTATAAGCAGTGTAACCATTTTCAGAGAAACATATAACCCATCGATCGATCATATGTTTATTTTCTAACATAAAATCAAACGCATTCCAAAATGCTAAATACATGCTCAATGTATCGCGATTATAATTTGTAAGATCTATAATGACATACGAGTTGTTTGTATTCAAGGGAGTCGATGGTAATTCTTTATCTGAAATAATGACGGTATTTACATGATCAATTTTTACAAGACCGATGTTTCGTGTTTGAATTGAAAAATCTTCTTTTTCTATTAATTGTCTCGTACCTTCAGGATCTATTTTGAGAAAAAAACAAACATTTGGCCACCACTCTCCGCAAGGTATATTAAAAGTGAAATGAGATGTAAATACAACGACGCTAGAAGCTAAAGGATGTTTTTCAACCATTTGCAAAGACATCGGTTCTATATAAATTAATAAATCACATTTTTCTAGAATGTCTCCGGAACGTAATACGCGAATTCTATTATCTAGAGAATATAAATTTTCATTTTGTGAAATGATTACAACTTTTAACATAGGAATAGATTTTAAAGCTTTTAAAAGATGATGGGGATAACGTCCAATGTCACCAAAAACTATACATCGATTTTGCTCCAAAATAAATTTGAATAAATCTTGAATAGATTCCATACTATTACTTATTTAAAAAAAAAAAAAAAAAAAAAAAAAAAAAAAAAAAAAATTTTTTTTTTTTTTTTTTTTTTTTTTTTTTGAAGAGATATTAAAAATATATAAATATAATTTTCACAAATGAATAACATTTTAAAATTATATCTAACGAATAGTTCTTTCAGGATGTACATCCAATAAACGATAATTACAGGATGAATTTAATACACTTACAAGTTGTGCAATTTTTCTAAGTCCCGTATCGATTGTTGAAGTTTTTTGCGGTTCCATTAAAATATCTAAATCTGATTCTAAATCCGCGTCAGATTGAAATGTGATCGGTATTCCGCTTTCACTTCGCGTTTTTATAAATTCGCATATATCAAATTCCGTCTTACGATTTTTTTTTGCATGCGTTGGACTCAACACACTTACCATTCTTCTACTCGATGCATCGAAAGCCAATTTATTACATATTTGACTAACGGGAGGAGGAAGTTCGTTTTCATCCGCATTTATAGCTATAATTTTAGATTTTTTATAATCGTCTAAAAATTTGTCAAAATCCAAATCGGGATATAACGATTTAAACATTTCTTTCGCTTGTCCAGCCACCTGTGGATCGACGTTAGCAGCGCATCCATCGAGTGTAAAATATTGTCCAAATATATTCTTATCCTTTGTTAAAAGAGCTTCGACCACTACATCGTTTATCGCCGACTGATCGAAATCCATTTCTTTAATAATAATTTTTTTCCGATTTAAACAAAAAGGGCGATGGAATATTTAGAAATTATTAAAAAAAAGGCTTTTAGACCTCTGAAACAAGCTTATATTTCTTCGCCTCATTTCACATTCACGATAGAATTTGAAGATGGTGTAAAAATTTGTAAAAAAGACGATGTTTGCCTTCGAATATTTTTATGTTGTATTCAAAATTTAGAATACGAAACGATTTCGGGAAATACGGAACATTGTATCGAGTCTCCAATAATGTGTTGGGATATAATAGGTTTTCGGTCCGGAGATGCTATTCTTTTCCGAAATGAAAAAAATCATTATTTGCCTATTTTATTTTCATAGACATAATTAAATCATTCATTTGACTACATGTAAATCGATATTTCAAATATTTAAGCACACATATAGTTAAAAGAGCTGTAAAAATGATGAGTGTAAGAACAATGAAATGTATTCTATAACACGTGTTTGCCTTAGATTCGATAGTTAAAATACCTATAGAATATAATAATCCGCCGGCTAATGTTAATAAGGCAAAAGGTTCTAATTGTCCTACTTTTATCATTTTAATTTTTCTTGAGCCGAGCGAAGTTGAAAGTATACTTTATTCCAAAAATCTTCGTGAAGAACCAACGATTGGTCCAGATCATTTGAAAAGGATTCATAACCGGGAAATAATTGAGCAAAACTTTTAATGCTTCGTTGCATGTTCGTTAACGGATGCTCCGTCATAAGCCATTTACGAATTACTGACCAAAAATCATTCCAATGCGGAAAATGTTCATTTAAATGTTTAGAAACAATCATCATTTTATCTGCCCCAAGCATTAATTGTAAAAATTTTATGACGCTATCATATGTTCGCCGTATAATATTTTCGGAATCCATATTACTTATTTTAAAAAATTATTAAATAGGTTCAACAAATATTATTTTTCAATCTTCTTTAATTATACGATAAAAAATTGCAAAATGTTTAACAATTAACAAATTAATTAATTTTCAAAAATAGAAACAACTACATCTTGGACTTAAAGAAATATCAATTTTGTCTGATAAAAACATTAAACTTGAAAAAAAAAAAAAAAAAAAAAAAAAAAAAAAAAAAAAAAAATTTTTTTTTTTTTTTTTTTTTTTCAAGATTTAGATTATAAAAAGTTTTTGAAAATTAAATTCTTTTAGAATCCAAGATGTAATCATTTTTCATTTTTGAAAATGAATGAATTATTTAATTAATCATTCATTTAATATAATAATTTATTTTTCAAAAATAAAACTAAAAATAACTATATCTTGAATTTACAAAAGAAATTAATTAAAAAAAAAAAAAAAAAAAAAAAATTTTTTTTTTTTTTTTTTTTTTTTTTTTTTTTTTTATGTGTTTACAATCTATATATATTCGAATCTGTATTTGAAATTTATTCTTTCTTTTCAATTCTTATATACGATAAAACCAGAAACGATAAATGATGTTATTTGTATAAATAATTGTGTATAAAACCATATTTTATTATTGCTTAATACGCCCGGTCCATTTGTGCTGGTTGAATCGGTCTTTATCGAGTAAACCAAATAACCATACATTATTAGACCGAATAATATTAGAAATGATAAGGTAGCTGATATAATCAGTCTTAAATTCATTACGTGAAATGTATATGCTTTGTTATTAATGCGTTGCTATTAATACGGCTATAACTATAATACTGAGAACATTTGTAACGTTCGGAATTATTAACATTAATTTATTACTTGTAAAGAATGCTTTAGCCGAAACTCCTTGTGTTGTCATCTTTTTGTCAGCATCGTGAGTATACTCTGTTGCATTAGCCATTCTAAACATTGTAAAGGCAATTAAGCTTACGCTTATTATTAAACTAATCAATACAAAACCTAGAAGAAGTGTTGTAAATCCTAATCCTTTCATCTTTATTTCTTAGAGAGGAAAAGAAAAATAAAGATGCATGCCATAGTTCATACTAAAGGTGTGGTTTTAGATCAAACATACATACCTTTAGAATTGGCATATAAAGATGCCACCGGATTGCTTCAACATTTTTTAATTACGAGTCCGATGAGTTTTTCACAAATGCGAAAAATAAATCCACATTGTCGACCCGACGTTTTAGTAACGATGAACGATGGAACTTCTTATCCCGATACATTAAAATTTTTGAAAAGTCGTTTTGATTTTTTACAAAAATCATATCCTGGTTCGCCCGTGATTTTCGGTTATAAAGGAAATTTTTTCCAACCTAATATTTTATACGATGCCGGTATACCGGTTGGTAATACGGTTAACGTAGAAAAATTTGGCGTACCCCCTTTGAAAAGAAAACGAAATATTATGACCGGACCGACGACCAATGGTGCTTCTTTTTGCCATCTACATAAAGGTCGTTCGGATAAGTGTGCTTTGACGGCTCTGAATGAAATTTTGAATCATTTTCATCAATAATATGTTTCCATAAAATTTTCTTTTCTCTTTCTAAAATTCGAATGTGCGTTGCCATATGTAAAAGACTGAGAGATGTGGGTTCGGGTTTAATTTCAGAAACATCTTTTTCCCATAATCCGTCTTGATGACATAAAGCTAAAAGTCTTTGAAAAACATCGATCAATTTAGGTGGTAAGTCTCTTTGAGGAACCTGTTCAATTTTATCATGAATAATTTGTACGTTATGTAAAAGAGCGTCTAGTTGCGGACAAAAATTAACTGACATTACCGAAGGTTTTTTACCGTCGAGTACATCTTTTATACTATTTTTCAAAAGAGTTTGTATAGAAAGTGTTAAGGAATGCGTTGGCCGATCATGCATAAAAGCTTCTAAATTTTTACTCGTTTGCCAATGGGCAGCATTCACGTATTCATAACTGGGTACCAGATGCATAGTTAAAGGGTCAAAATATTGACCGCGTGATTTGCATACGATATCGTATAACTGAATGATTTTTTTCATTAAATTGGAAGAAATGTTTGGCAGCGGGGAGACTTCTTCTACCGATCTATTTAAATTAATAAATTTGCGAGCCACGCGACCCCAAAATTCTGCAGATTGATACTCGAAATTTTCAACGCTGTAATCATAGCGTGTGGGTTCTAAAATTTCTTTTAAAATTTCATCGTCTCGTTCAGATGGAAAAGGTAAAGGTGGAGGAATCTGTTCGAGTTTTTTTGCCAATAAAATTTGCAATTGATTCCAAAATTTCGACACGGCTCTGGTTTTACAAATTGGAGGATCGATATGAGTTTGTCCATCAATCCATTGTTTTTCTAAATAATCGATTAAAATATTTAAATCACCGTGTATTTGATAAGGGAAAGCCGTGAGACCGCCATGAAGAATCATATGAGACCAAGGAATGTTTTCAGATTCCATACGTAAAATTAAATTTTTTGTTTCGTGTGGAGGGGAAGAAAGATCATCGAAATTACTACCGAACAATAATTGATCGAACCACTCAATCAAATGCGAGTTTGACATCTTTGTTCCAACGAAAAAGATTTAAATGAAATTTGTAAGGCTTAACCATATAATAAGACAATAAATTTCGAGCCATATAACAATGACAAGTATACATTATAAAAAATAATAAGATGTAAATTGTAAACATCTTACTTAAAAAAAAAAAAAAAAAAAAAAAAAAAAAAAAAAAAAAAAAATTTTTTTTTTTTTTTTTTTTTTTTTTTTTTTTTTTAATTTAATTTAATTTAAAATAAGTATTTGATTATAAAAATGTCGTATCAAATATACGCAAATCTTGGTTGTCAAGAAATAATTTTAGGCAATAAATATGCACGCAAATCGGATGGAACATATTATTATCCTAAAGATAGATTTGGAAACGAATATAGCGTTTCTAGTTTAGCAATGATCAAAAACAATGGAAAATATATTTATCCGTTGACTGTTACGGGTAAACCGAGATATAATACTATAAATGGAAAACAAATTTACGAAATAGTAAATGGTAAACCGATAATTGGTATAGGTATTGATAAAAAGGAATATTATGCTATCGATGAATTTGGTAACGAATATTATCCTGACGATAATACTCCGGCTAAATTAGCAGACGGTACCCCTTATTACGCATCTGCTGTAGATGGAAAACATATTTTTCCTTTCGATGTTCATGGAAACGAATATTATTTGACTCGAGTTGATGTAACTAAGCCGCCCGAAACAATTCCTAATCGCTATGCAATTTCGAATTGCGGCGATGAAATTTATCCATTATGTTTAACATTCGAAAATAACGAAGCACAATATTTAATAAATAATACGTATGCTGTTGATAAAAACAAAAAGCCTTTTTATCCGAGAGATGGATTTAAAAATGAATATTATCAAAAAATTTCTACATTGGATATCGAAGAATATCAACGTACAAAATCGATGAATAGAGTTTTATTGGAAAGATATGCTTTGACGAATGATGGAAAAATTATTCTACCCGAAATATCAAATACATTTTATATAAATCCTAATATAAAAATACTCGTAAAACCAGAAAATATAATTGGAAAACTGATTCGAGAAAAAGAAGATACTTTAGATTATTTAACAAACGTTTCATATCCTAATTTTAAATCATCGTATATTAAATCTTATAAATATAAAAGTTTAGTGACGAATGAAATACGATTAATTATTCCAAAAGAACCCTTTTCAACATTTACGATTTTTGGAATTTTCAATTCTTCGATTCCATTTTATAAAAGATGGTGTTTTTGGGGAATTGTAATTCTTTTTTTAATTATAAAAATTTTTATTGTTGGATTAATTTATCTTAAATATTCTTTACGACAGAATATAAAAAATATAAAAATATAACTTTTAATTAAAAAAAAAAAAAAAAAAAAAAAAAAAAAAAAAAATTTTTTTTTTTTTTTTTTTTTTTTTTTTTTTTTTTTTTTTTTAACATATATTTCTTTATAAAGTATATAAAAGATTATATTAGAATTGATTTTGGAAAAATCATGGGTATTACTAATTTTTGTAAATTTATTCAAGTTATCGCTCCACCATCGACTAAACCGAATTATTTTGATTCTATTCTAATAGATTGTCAAAGTTTTTTATATATAGCTATTGAACATGTTTTGGAAAGTGAAGAAAAACGAATTTTTAATGAAATTTGTGAATCAGTATGGACACAATTGATAAACTTGATAAAAACACTTTTGTCATATACTTCGCAGGAAAAAGAAAAACTTATGTTAATCTTATCGTTTGATGGCGAAGGTGTTCCGATGAAATGGGCGACTCAAAGAGAACGTCGCCGATCCAAGAATGCGTCTTCAAAAAAATCCTTTTATCGATATATGTTATTTGGCAATAATAAATTAACGATTTTGGTACAAAAGTATTTAATTTATAAATTGAACAAATGTATTTTACCGATAGATATCGTTTTATGCGGATGTAATGTTCCGGGTGAAGGCGAACATAAAATTTTTCAAGTGGCAGAAGCTTTACAAAATTGTAAAAATCCTATTGTTGTTAGTGTAGATCAAGACGTTTTTATTTTATCGTTTTTGCGTTTAGATAGATATCAAACTATTCAAATTTATAGATACAATGAATTTTATAATATTAATGATTTCGTAGATGATAAATTAAAATATCCGATCAAACGATTACTCGTAGTCTCGTTTCTTTTCGGAAATGATTTTATTCCAACTCTCGTAGCCATCACCAATATAAATTCACCGACTATTCATAATTGTTTATCATTAATTGAAGATAGTGATGAACCGCCAATTATTTTATCATCTTTTATTTTACAAATGAAAAAACGTATTCGTTTTACCATCGTAGAATTTATGGATGAAAATTTAATGGTTTGGTTTTGGACTACCTATTTTTGGATTCTAGATTATTATAAATTACGAAATTTTCCTCAACAATTTTTACAAAATCATATCTATGATACTTTTGACAGAAATCAATTACTCACTGGACTGATGGATAAAACATATTCTATGAAAATGTATAAAAAAGCTAAAGAAAATTACGATGGCTTAATAACTCAACCGGTACCTAATGCAGAACGTCACGTTTTTGTGGATTCGGAGGAATTGGTAAATCGTTTGAAATCTTATTGGATAGACTCAAAAGACCAATATTGTACCGTAATGAATAAAATTTGTTAAAAATGTACAAAAATAATATTATAAAAATAATAATTTTTGTTCCATAATATAATTCAAAGAATGGAAAAAACTTAAAAGGACTGAAAATAACATTGGCTGCTTTTTTATATTCTAACCGACGATTCAAACGTACGAGTTCATGAACTGGATCCGGTGCTAAAATTAATTGTAAATCGTTGTCAAATACTATGATGGCATTATTCCAATCGACTTGTTGAAAAGCCGAACAATCCATTTTTTTTGCATGAGGGTATTTTTTATAAATATCAGATTCTACAGTGTGTTTTAAAAATTGAGCTGTGAAAATGATATTTTCGGGATAAGTTAAAGTTATTCGAGATTGAAGAAATTTATCATTATAAGTAATCCATGGAGATTGAAACAAAATATGTTCGAGTGACATTTTTGAAAAAACTTATTTTTTATTAAAATGTTTAAATTATTATTTCTTAATACATCAAATTTTTTAAGATTAAAATATTTGATATAATTTTAAACATTGTTAAAAATATATTCTTTATAAGAATTTTTTTTCAATCAATTAAGTATGTCAAAAATTTACCATTCTCAACAATAATTAAAGGAATTAATTATTTTGTTTCCCAAATATAGAAATTGATACTATTTAATCGTAAAAAAGAAATTATAGCGATATCGAACGAGAGATTGCTTTGTCTTTAAAAAACAATTTTTTTACCTTAATATTATATTATAAGTTTTAAAAAAAAGGAGTAAGGAAAAAACATCATGGATGATATAGACGATCCAGAATCAGCTAGTTTTTTACGTACAGCAACGGACTTTACAACGATATTCTTATGGAATGCAGATGGAACTTTTACGGATATTTTTGATAAGGAAATTATTCGTAAAGATTCTAGTCAGATCCAAAATCATTATATAGCGAAACTTACAGAATTAAAAGATGCGGGTAAACCTATACCAGATATACCCAATTTAGAAACTCTTAAATCATATTTTACAACTTATATATTTAATCGAGCTATTACAACAATAGATAATACAAATAATACATTTCAAAATCCTTTAGATGTTAGCCAACATCTTCAGTTTGATCCGAGCCATGCCGAAGGTGCTGAGGGATCAGTTAAAGAAATAGTTATGGGACTTATTAATATATATTTGGATAGAGAGTTGAAAAATTATGAGAATCCCTTATTTACTCCACCACCTAATTTATGCTTAAAAAGAAAAAGATCTAGACTTCAAGACGGGCAAGAGAGAACAGTAACATCAACTAGTAAAGGTTATCCGCTTCAGACTGGAGATCCTCCGAAAGAAGCAACACATAAATCAATAATAAATAATTCGGGAGCAAAAGTTGAGAATATAGAAAGTTTGAAAAAAATTAATAAAAATGATAACAATGCGCCTTTAAGTTATTATTTTTTAAAAATGAGAGATGCAGTACGAACTATGCGAAGAATGAAGGGTATGGCTAAAATTTATGAAGGTAAAGAAAATGAACATACGCTTTTTAAAGTAAATCCTATTTCAGACACTACTGTGGAGTTTCAAATAAATCATCCTTATACTGCCTCAAAGCCAAAAGAGAAACAGCTTAATGACATAAACCGTATAAAAAAGATGATGAAAATTGATGAGATAAAATCATATTTGTATGATTCAAAAAAAGGCGATTCAAAAAAAGGCGATTAAAAAAAAGGCGATTAAAAAAAAAAAAAAAAAAAAAAAAAAAAAAAAAAAAAATTTTTTTTTTTTTTTTTTTTTTTTTTTTTTTTTTTTTAATATGAGTATTTATAAGATTGAAATATTTAAACATTTACATTATGCATGGTCTAAATTATATGTATTTAAAAAGTTTTTATATAACTTTTAACATTATATGTGTAAAAACATTTATAAAATATATTTTTATATTTTTGATAAGAATTTATTAAATATAAGAATTTTTAAAACAATGTCTGACAATTTTTCTATAAAAAATAACATTAACGAAATAATTCAAAGACGTATTGATCGTTTACAATATTGTGAACTAAAATCTTTACATAAACAAATATGTAAAATATATAATGTACCTTATTATTTTTGGTGCGAATTTTACGATTATTGTGCGCGGGTATCTTCATTAGATGCAACTATATTAGATGATATGTATTCTAAAAAATTACCTGAAGATAGTCCATTTAATAAATTTTTACCAGAAACTTTCCCGAACCGTGAAAAATATTTTATATATTTGGTGTTATCAGGAGATATTTATAAATTTTTAGATTATATGTTTAGTTCTTTATAAAAAAAAAAAAAAAAAAAAAAAAAAAAAAAAAAAAAAAAAAATTTTTTTTTTTTTTTTTTTTTTTTTTTTTTTTTTTTTTTTAAATAAGAATTTGGGTATAAATATTTATAAATAACACAGAACTAAACATAATAAAATATTTAAAGAGGTTTTCAGCTCTTTTATCTTTTCAATCCATAATCGATTCACAAAAACAAAAAAAGGTACTATGAAGCAGTATAATTTTACCACTTCTTATGGTTTAATTGTAAAAACTAACCAGAATGAAATTATGCTCATTAAGCGTAAAGTACCATATTGCGTACAAAATTTTTATACTGATTTATATAAAAAACGTATTGAATACAAAGAAAATTCGAAACTTGATTCTTTTAATGAAATAAGAGATTTATTTGAAAGCAAGCGTTTACCGACTCTTAAAAAACACGATAAATTAGATTATAAACGTTTCCTTAAAGGGGAAATATTTGAAGATTTGTATGATTTTCCACACGGTCAAGTAGATCACACTCGTCGTCAAACACGATATCAATATTTTCTAACAGCCTATAGAGAATTTAAAGAAGAAACGGGTTATAGTTTTCCATTTACAAAAGAGGAAGTAAAAAAATATCCTATTGTCAAAGTAGAGTTTGAAGGATTGGATGAAATATGGTATACACAATTTTATTTTATCGTTGAAAATAAAACTATACGAAGATATCGTTTATTTGATTCTTTTCAAAATACTTTATTTAATTCTAGAATTGGTATTAAAAATTGGAACGATGATAGGCTTGTATTTGAGGGTCACAAGTTGTCTATTTCTAAAGCTTATAATCTTCTTAAAAAGCAACAGATTATTAAACCCGATTTTAAGCATTTAATTTTAAACCCTTATTTACCAAAATATTATTTATTTTGTGAAGATGAAGAATATTTAAGAAAAATATTAGCTAATTAATTATTGAAAAAAAAAAAAAAAAAAAAAAAAAAAAATTTTTTTTTTTTTTTTTTTTATCAAATTAAATAAAGGTTCGAGTTTAAGAAAAATTATAATACATTTTTCTAATATTATAAAGAATGATAAACGCTCTACCTTCTGCAGTTAATGGTAAATTTACAAGTAATCATAATCCTCCATATGATGAAGGAAATAAAGCCGTACTTCAATGCGATCCCGGATATAAATCAAACATTATATATTCTTTTTTAGTTAAAAATAAAAATGATCAATTGACGTGGAATCCGCCATCCATTACATGTATACCTACACCTTGCAATAAACCACCTTTTTTAAAAAATGGTTATCATATCGGATCATTATATTGTTATCCTAACAAAATCACTTATAAATGTAATGAAGGTTATAAACTCAACAATTCTATAGACAATCAATATTGTACTTCCTTTGGTGAATGGTCTCCACCTATTAAAAATTTACGTTGTGATCCAGTACAATGTAATGAATTAAAAAATTTTAAAAACGGATCTGTGTCTTATCATCCATCTGATAGATTTTTCGGATCGGTGGCAACTCATAAATGTGATTTGGGATTTTATATCGTTGATGATGCCGGTACTGATGGAAAACGAACCTGTTTAAATGATGGAAGTTGGAGTGGTAAAGATATTTTGTGTGAACCTTGTCCAAAATTACCCGATAGATTAAAAATAAAACTTACCTTTCCGGGATTTGCTATAATTAATTGTGATGATGGAAATACAACTGCTACTATAAAATGTAAAGAAGATGGAACGTGGACAAAACCGAACTGTCCGAAACTTTTAACCGTTGATAAGCCTCCAGTTGATTCACCATCACATATTCCAGTGAATAATCCATTTCTAAATTTACCTGTTAATTCTCCAGCACAACCGACCGTTGATTCATCAGATACATTTTCGTTATTTCAATTTGTTTTATATTTTTTATGTATCATAACATCTTTTTTAATATTTTCTGTAATAATTAAAATGTTAAAATTGGAACACATTAATATGTTAAATAAAAAATCTGATTATAATTTAAAATGAATTTTTTAATAGTCGAAAATAGTTATTCCACTTAAAAAAATTAAACTATTTCATTTTAGATAAAAAAAAAAAAAAAAAAAAAAAAAAAAAAAAAAAAAGATTTTTTTTTTTTTTTTTTTTTTTTAAGATTATAAAAGATTCTTTTCGATTCGGTCCGAGGTGTAGATGTTTTCATTTTTGAATATTAATTAATGATTAATTAATTAATTAATTAATAATTAATTAATTAATAATTAATTAATTATTTTTTCAAAAATGAAAACATGACCGAGTTCGACAATGACCGAGTCGAAGAGAATCTTAAAAAAAAAAAAAAAAAAAAAAAAAAAAAAAAAAAAAAAAAAAAATTTTTTTTTTTTTTTTTTTTTTTTTTTTTTTTTTTTTTTTAATAAATTTTATATACACATACGTATATAAAAGATGACGGAAAGAATTAGAATCAATCGCTAATTATTTATTAATAAAGATAAAGAAAATCGTTATAAAACTTCATTTCTGAGAGATGGATATATTTATAATAGTCGGAATGCCGAATGGTTTTCTAAAAGAAATAAAGAAATATTAAACGAGTTGTGCGACAAATATAAAGATAAAAATATTTATATCTATAATATATTGTAAAAAATAATTGTTTTTCGTTTATAAAAAAGATATGATTTACGATGATTGTAAAAATTATACTTTAATGGAAGATGGAATCGAGGTTGTTGAAAATGTATTGACTTTTGACGAATTACGGACACTTCGAAGCGAAATGTGGAAATGGCTCTATTTTAAAACAAAATATCTCTCAAAACCAATTGTAAAAAATAATTCGAAAACATACAAATCAATTTTTGAATTATTTCCAAAACACGGAATGTTATTTCAGCATTGGGATTTTGGACATAATCCCTTATCTTGGAATATTCGTCAAAATCAAAATGTTATTGATAAATTCACCGAAATTTGGAACACAAATAAATTATTAACTAGTTTTGATGGTATTAGTGTGTCGTTACCTTGCGAAATAACAAAACGAGGATGGTATCGGGGAAAGGATAAATTTCATACGGACCAGTCTTTTACGAGAAATGCATTTGAATGCGTTCAAGGATTGGTTAATTTGTTTAATGTAAATGAGGGAGATGCTACATTGCGTGTATTGAAAGGAAGTCATAAGTTACACAAAGCGTTTCGAGAAAATTTTAAAATTAATGACACGTCAGATTGGTTTGAATTAAAAACGGCCGAACAAAAAAAATTTTACACTGATAGATTGGGAAATGATTCCGATATTTGTGTAAAAGCTAAAGCCGGGTCGCTCGTTTTATGGGACAGTAGAACGATTCATTTCGGTATGCAACCACAGAAATGGAGAAAAAATCCAAATATACGCTGTGTTTTATATGTTTGTATGACGCCTGCCTCATTAGCATCACAAAAACAAATTCTGAATAGAATAAAATATTTCAAAGCGAGAAGAACCTGCAACCATTGGCCTCATAAAACTAAACCATTTGGAAAAAAACCAAGAACGTATGGAAAACCTATACCTAGAGTTGAAAATTATGATATTAAAGAAACTAAATTAATGCGCAGACTTGTTGGGTACGATTATTTAAAATATAATGTCAATTTAAAAACGGTGTAAAAAAAAAAAAAAAAAAAAAAAAAAATATATATATATATAATTTTTTTTTTTTTTTTTTTTTTTTTTTTAATTACAATATTTATATGTTTAAAATTTGATAAATGTTTAGACTTAATTTCATTTTTGGTAAAATCTTCCATTGTTTGATTCATTTTTTGTTGAATTATATATAAATGTCTGATTTCAACGTATTCTTTGATGCCAATTTTATTTCAAAACCCGAAAAATATTTCAATTTGTTAGAAAAAGAATTAACTTATTTGAAAAATCATAAAATTTATCAAAAATATAACGTACCGCGTTTAGTATCTGGTTATGGAGATAATGATTTTATAAGTTATACTTATTCGGGTACAACTGTACAAGCTAAAATATGGACGCCTACTTTGTATCGCATTAAAGAAATGGTGGAATCTGCAACAAAAGATAATTATAATTTTTGTTTAGTTAATAAATATCGTAACGGATATGATAGTATCGGCAAGCATAAAGATAATGAATCTGATCTAGTCTTAAATTCTCTTATATCATGTGTTAGTTTAGGTGAAACAAGAACTTTAAAATTTTCGAAACCGGGTTTTAAATCAATTTGTTATAACATGACGAGCGGTAGTTTGATAGTTATGTACCCTCCAACAAACGAATATTGGTTTCACGAAATACCTAAAGAACCGAAAAAAACGGGTGTACGGATAAGTTTAACATTTAGAAAAATGCATTCAAAATAAAATTTGACATATTTTATTAATTTAAAAAAAAAAAAAAAAAAAAAAAAAAAATTTTTTTTTTTTTTTTTTTTTTTTTTTTTTTTTTTATATACAGCTAGTATATTGGGGACAAATTACACTTGCATAACACATACATCTAATTAATGGTTGTAAAGTAGATGGAAAAAAAGATTCCTTAACGTATACTAAATTACCATCCGAATCCTTCATATAAATTAAAGGCTCGTTTTCACAAACATTTTTCATATGATTCCACGGAATTAACGGGTGACCTCTGCGATTTTTTGCACAATATATTTCACCATTACCATTTCTTAATAAAAGAGGTTCTTCATTATCTCTCAGATAATATTCATTTCCTTTAGAATCGATCGGATATCTTTGAGCGTTATCGACATAAAGAGCCAATTTAATACGTGAATTTAAAGGATCTTCTATAAACATCGATTTTTTGTTCTTAATAGGATAATATTCATTTCCCGTGTTATCCTTTGCATAATAAAATACACCGAAAGCATCTCGAGCAAAAACCTGTTCGTTTCGTTTAGGGTAGATTTCGTTGCCATGACGATCTTTAGCATAAATTTGTTTACCGTATTTGTTTGAGAGAAATTGACCCCGAGGATAGTACTCGTCACCGTTTCTTTTTTTCGGATACATAGAGTTTTCCTTAGTTTTTTGACCTTTCGATTTATAGCTATAAAAATGGCCGTAAATAAATATAAAATTTCAATTCTCGAATTGAAAGATTGTCCTTTACGTTTGACACCACAACAAGTAATAAGAGTGTTGAGAGCTTGGCGAAAAAATAATGCTTTTGGACACGTTTGTTTAACATGTAAAAAAAAATTAAATTTTAATACGGGATCCACAAATTATGCTTTATGTCATGGTCAGTTTTATTTCAATGATCAAATTTCATGTTATCCCGTTACATCCATAGCCGTACCTACACCCGGATATAAATTTCTTTTGCCTCAACTCGAAAGAATGATAAAAAAAGCTCGTATTAAAACCAATCAAGAATTTTTAATTATACCCGATCCGATTTTTTGGCAAGTAACAACTACTTTGACCTATGAAAAAATTATGAAATTTGTATTAGGTCGTCCCATGACTTATCGAACAAAATCCGTACAACCTTCTACCAAAGCGCCGCTATTTTACAAACAAATACAAGAAGCCCCTTTAAATTATGGTAGTTTGGATTCTCGATCGTGTGGTAAAGCTACTTTTATTCGTCAAATAGCGTTTGGCAAAAGATGTTCTTATTCTATGAGAGGAATGATTGTTCCAGACGCGACCCTCAAACCTAACGAAATACGCTTACCCGATTTTATCGTAAAAAAATTTGGATTAAAAGGTAAATGGGTTATTATAAATAGGATGCCTTCATTACAACCTGAAAATTTTGTAGCCTTGCGTGTACCCGAAAAAGGACCGCCGTGGCCATACGATTGTTTTGGCGTACCGTTAGAAATTTTACTTTCGATTAATGGAGATTTCGATGGAGACGAAGTTAATGTATATTTATTTTATAGTCTTTTATCTCAGGCAGAATGCGCAACCATATTAAATCCGGAATGGGAAATGGGTAGTTTTGTTATGGAAATGAAATTAAATCCGAGCCAAGACATGTTGGTAGCCTATTATTTATTTTACGATGAAATTTCATTTTTACCTTATAAAAATAAAAATTTAAAAAAATCTTTTAAAGTAATTTATGAAATTTTTGGCTCAAAAGTTGCATTTAAAGCTTTCGACGACATGCGAAGATTTTATTTGGATGTTTTTGAAAATAGATATTGTTTTTCTTTAACGTTGGAAGAAATTCATTGGTTGGTAGATACGATATCTCGAGGCGGTGATATAACTCGAGGTACCGGTTGTCTCGTGACTCAGATTTTAGCGGGAGCCAAGGGTAACTTTGAATGTTTGAATCAAATGTTTGGTCGAGTGGGAAAGCAAGGAAACGTTGAAATAAAAAATTCATTTTGGTCGGGATTAACACCTTCCGAAGCCATAGCCCATGCAAAAATATCTCATGTGGCTTTATGGCAAACGTCAAAAATTTGGCAACCGGGATATGGTCATAATAAAATTATATTTAACGTACAAGGTTTAATAGTAGATTATATGGGTCGTTTAATTGATAGTACAAAACGTGTTGTGGAACGAGATATATTAGATGCTATACATTACACCGATGCTATGTCAATCGAAACATTTGATTATATATTAAACGAAGTACTTGTTGGAAAAAATTTCGAATTATCTAAAATAAAATAATTTTAAAAATTATAGAATTGAATTTGCTTTCAATAAAATTTAGTTAAAAAAAAAAAAAAAAAAAAAAAAAAAAATTTTTTTTTTTTTTTTTTTTTTTTTTTTTTTTTTTTTTAAGAATTTAGATTATAAAAGATTCTTTTCGATTCGGTCCAAGATGTAGATGTTTTCATTTTTGAAAATTAATTTGTTGATTAACCAATCACCAATTAATAAATTGATTAATTTTCAAAAAATGAAAACGACTACATCTTGGAACTCGAAAGAAAGTTAATTTTTCAAAAATCTTTTCTGAAAAAAAAAAAAAAAAAAAAAAAAAAAAAATTTTTTTTTTTTTTTTTTTTTTTTTTTTTTTTTTTTAAGGATTTAGATTATAAAAGATTCCTTTCTATTCGCTTCAATTAATATTCGAAAATCTTTTCTGACAAATATACAAAATGAATAAAAAAAAAAAAAAAAAAAAAAAAAAAAAAAATTTTTTTTTTTTTTTTTTTTTTTTTTTTTTTTTTTATAATGATAAATAATCTTGAGAAAATTATATAAAAGGGAAGATCATTATTGGCCAAATATCAATTATAAAGTTTATCATGTCGTCCTTTAAAAATTGGCATGAATTGTTTTTGTCCGATTATAGTCATTTTATCGAAGTATATGGAAATCGTTTTAGACGTAAGCATTTTATAGCCATGCGTTTTAAACGTCCAATTTTATCTTATAAATATTTTCATTTAAATCAAGAACAAATAGATTTTCCGGATAATAGCATTGTTGTTATTCGCGGTAAATGTCCTAATATCGATTTCAAAAATCGACGCATTTTATTTTTCACTACTGGAAACTCGTCGAAAGTCGGCATACGTGTCACAGATGAATCAACGAATACTTTGTTGCGTGCATTATTTCCATCTAATAAAATTATTTATAGTTATTATACTAATGATACGCTTTTTATCATTGCCTCAGAAAATTGCTTTGAAAAAATCATGAAACGTTGTCGGAGAGAGGTATCATTTCAAAGTTTAGTTACTTTTTTCGAAGCAAAAAGAAGCGAAAGATTATTGAAATTAGAAGAAATAGCCGCTCTCCGATTTTTCAAGAAACATTCGAAAAATATAAAGGCTTTTAACGGATGGGGTAAATTTGCTTTTTATCTCTGTATCGAATCTTGTAATCCCGTCACCAATACTTTGCCTAATCAATATATAGGACGAGAAATTTTTAAAATTTTGAAACGATCACACAAATTTCCCGATCAAATATACGATATAAAGTTTTACGAATGTGAAATTTTTTTCACGAATTCGGAACCCGTCGGAATAATGTGTTTGTTTTCCGGATCTAGTTATTCCGAACTCGATTATGTGTCGCCTATGGTGGTTAAAAAAACTAGTCAAGTTTTTCTAGACAATAATTATGTTACGTGTAACACGTGGTTTCCTTTGTATAAAAACAAAGAAACGTGGAAAAATTATGGTTTGCATTTTTATACGTACGATTTAGATATTAAAAGAAATCAATTAAAAAAAATTCTCAGATGGTTACAAATCCAAACTGCCGAAAAATATCAGATGTTGTATGCGGATTTACTAATTGTTTCTAAAATACTTTTAGGAGAAAATGAAACAAGATGGTCTTTAGGTCTCTAGTTGAAGCCGTTATTAAATATAAACGGAATCCCGACGATATATTTGCACTCAATACAATCAATACATTAACGCGTGAATTGAAAAATGATTTGATTCAAGCCTTCGATTTAAGTCGACCGTTGATCGAAAAAAATGCTATCTTATTTTGGGAGAGTAAAAGTTTTTTGGATTTTTTACTCAAACTTTATCAAATGCCGACAACTACAGATTTCAATATGGATGTTGATGAGATAAAATTATGCGAATTAAATAAAAAATTAAATGAATGCGAGCAAGAAAAAAATCGATTGCATTCAAAAATGGAAGACCTAAATAAACGTTTGGCATCAAAAGATGAAGAAAATAAAAAGTTGTTAACAGAATCGACCAAATATAAAGAAAATATCGACGAATATAAACGAAAAATTGACTCGTTGGAACGAGATATAGACGCATATAAAGAAAAAATACAAAAATATACGGTAGAAACATCACAAACAATATCTCAAAATCAACATGAAAAATCAATGAAGATTACTACACCAGTTTCAACTTATAATTTACCCGCATTACCTATGTCCATAAATACCGGTTTTTCTCCATTTGCTTTCGGTAATCAAACTGATCGATCTTTAGAAATACAATCAAAGCAAATAGAAATTGAAACTTTAAATAAACAAATAAATACTTTAAAAGAAACGCGAGATAATTTATTATCGACTTCATTATCAGAACGAAATAAATTAGTATCGACTTCAATAACAGAAATGGATAATGAAGTAAGATATTTGGATCTTAAAAAGGAAAAAACACGACTTGAGACCGAATTAAATGACACTAAAGAAAAATTGGATAAAATAAATACATTGTATAATAAACGTAAAAGAGAGTTAGATGAGATAAAAACAACTTTGGAAGAATCTACGGAGTTGAATAAAAATCTCTCAAAAAAATTATTGGACAAGGAGAAGGAAAATAAAAGTATTATCGATGAATTAAAGAATAACAAAATAATTACATTTTTAAGAGATCAATACTCTGATAAATATAACTGGGAAGATAAATTTATAGAAGATTGGAAACAACATGAAAAAAATTTAAGAGATATACGGCAAAATAATGATAAACTTTTGGAAAATGAAAAAGAGGAAAAATTACAAGCAGTGGAAGAATCAAATAAGTGTTTGAAACAATTAAAAGACGTTAAAGAAAAATTGACTCAATTCATCCAGTCATATAATGATGTTAAAGAAAAATTAACGAATACGGAAAGTCTTTTGGAAAATGAAAAAGAGGAAAAACTACAAGCAGTGAAAGAATCAAAAAAGTATTTGAATCAATTAAAAGACATTGAAGAAGAATTAACTCGATCCATCCAGTTATATAATGATGCTAAAGAAAAATTAAAGAATACGGAAAAGTCTTTGGAATATGAAAAATCTCGTGATAAATTATCATCGACCGAATGTATTTTGAGCGAATCTCAGAAAAGTGATAAAATAATTGATTTTTTAAACGAGAAATACCAAGGTATTAAGAACTGGGAAGATGTTTTTATAAGTGAATGGGACGAAAATATTCAATTTGTGAAAAAAGTAAAGGAACAATTTTATAAACTCAAAGAATATACGGATCGCGTTAATGTGAACGCTGAAAATTTCGTATCTATAATAGAAGAAATCGTGAATGAATATCCAAAAAATCGTTCGAAGCTAAACGAAATAGCCAGATATGCGTTATTAAGCAACGATGATAATTTAGTCGAAAATATCAAAGAGATTATAACTTTACATTTTCAATGTGAAAAAACGATTAATGATATGGGTTCTGGTTTAACCCATAAGGATTTTCCAACAAAAATGCCTGAAATGTGGAGTTCTTTAAAAGATACCGCAATTCAATTTGAACCAAGTTTAAAGAATGATTCAAAATGGTTCGACAAATTTTTAGTATCAGTTATAAATCACGAAACTCGTATGAAAAAACTTTTTCCGTCTAAAAACTTAGGTTTGTATTATATTGGTTTATTATATGATAGTGTCAAGAAAAACCATAAAGAGTTAATAGATGATTTGCACTGGTTAAATAAATTTGTTAATATATATCAAGATTTATACGAGACAAATCATTTTATTGAACACCTTCAAAATTTAACTCCCAACATTCCATTACAAAATAAACCTTATTGGCAAGATAAATTTATCGAAAAATATAAAAATTTGGATAAATTTCATTCGTATTTTAAAGATTATCAAGAATCCACGACTGAATTCGAAACCTTTTTATCGGAAAACATTTCGCTTTTAAATCCTAAAATTTTACGTGATTCGAATCAGTATATGAAAATATTCATTATGAAAAATATAAATTTTGTCGCCGAGTTACACAAAAAGTTTCAATCGCATTTGGATTTTGACGAATGGATGCAGCATGTCTTAACTAATTATAAAATAGATGTGGTCACAGAGGAATCAACGTCAAATGTCATAAATTCGGAGAAAGATGCGGACATGCAGGAATTGGAAAACAAAAATCTAGAGGATTCGAAAAATACAATTGAATTGATATTGGAAAACGTCGTTTCAACAGAAAATGCAGCAGAATCTTTAGACGAGGACTTGTCCAAACAGCAAACTTTAAAAGGAAAATATAAAACTTCTAAAATGCTGAAAAAATATAGATTGCCGTATAGAAAAAGAAAAAATCCTTTAAAACAAAAGTCACAGATCAATACGGAAAGAAGTTTAAAATCAAAATCTATAAAAATACAAAACGCTGCATTGCAGAACAAAATATGTAAATCCATTTTTGATCAATTACAAAAATATTTTAATATTTCGAATATTTCATTTAAACATATTTATTTAGCAATTGATTCGGTCTTTCAAAATATAATTCGTCAGTTAAATGTTTTAAAACCCGAAGGATCATTTATGAATCAGGGATTTGAATATCATTCTAATACGTATTTCAATTTATTTTATGAACAATTAAATAATATTTATAATCCTTATAAAGAATGGTTACAAATAATGCATTTAGATTCCAATACATTACCCCAAGATTTTACCAATAAATTGAGGGAAGCTTTGAATAAAGCATCGTCTGTAAAAAGACAGATAAATGATGATTCAACTGCAAGTTTCGAAGACGTAAAAAAGGTAAAATTGGCGGGTAATTGGACAAATATAGAAATGGAAAATTTGTTTTATTCGATATATAAAGCATTTTTTACACTAAAAATAGATTATTTAAAAAATAATTTGCCTAATGATGAAGATATTAAAATGACAATAAAAAATAAATTGGAAATATTACATGAAAAATCATCTTTGAAACGTCAAAATGTATTATTAAAGGTTTTAATGAAATATGTAGAGTCTGATCTAGAATTTTTATTACACGGAGAATTGATAAAACCATTCACTGAAGAAATACCAAAAGATGAAATTTTGAAAACATGTATGAAATCAACTGAACTGCATTTAGAAAAATTAATAGAAAACTTAGAGAAATAATTTAATTAAAAAAAAAAAAAAAAAAAAAAAAAAAAAAAATTTTTTTTTTTTTTTTTTTTTTTTTTTTTTTTTTTTTTTTTTAATCTGTCGAAAAAGATTTTCAAAAATTGAATTTTCCTTCGAGTTCAAGATGTAGTCGTTTTCATTTTTAGAAATTAATTAATTAATTAACTAATCATTAATTAATTAATTAATTAATTAATTTTCAAAAATGAAAACAATTATATATCTTGGATTACGCGAAGAAAAAATCAATTTATAAAATAACTTTTCTGACAGTAAAAAAAAAAAAAAAAAAAAAAAAAAAAAAAAAATTTTTTTTTTTTTTTTTTTTTTTTTTTTTTAGGGTTCTATTTTCCATGTTCGAGGATAAAATTCATCTCCGTTTGCTTTACGAGCATAAAATTGGACAACTTCGTCATTTTCATACTTAGTCGCTCCTGTTTCTGAATCACTCCCTTCAAATTTTAAATAATATTCGTCCCCATTAGCCCTTTTCGGATATATTTCGTTTCCATTAATCATTTTTGCATATCCGTGTTCCATTAAAGGAATTTCATTACCATTGGAATCTTTACGGTAAAATTCTGTACCGAATTCGTTTTTAGGATAAGTTACAGTTCCGTCAGCATTGGGAATATATATTTCTTCATTCGTTAAAGGATCTTTAGGAAAAACTATTTCACAAGTACTCAAGTTTTGAGGATATATTGGTACTCCGTCTTCATAAACATAATTGAGTTTCCCACTGCTCAAAACGGGAGGAATTTCAACTCGTTCTTCAGAATCGCCATTTTGTATTGTTAGCGCGGCATACGTTTTCTTTCCAGTCGATTTATTTGTCCAGAAGAATTCATCGTTCTTTTCATTTTTTGCATAATATTGATCTTTATTATTTCGTTTAGTACAATATCCTTTATCCAAATAAAATTCTGAACAAGGATGCATGTTAATAGGATCCTCACGAGGAAACCTCGGACCTCCAAAATCATCTTCTCTGAAAAAACCCGGCTCTTCATCTTTTAACATGGGGTCGTCGTTTTCTGGTAATACATTTTCATTATGTCTCGGTAAAACTTCCTTTTCCCTCCCATCATCATTGTTGAACGGTTCCATTCCTTCGTCATCCCGTCTTTCATTAAATTCATTTCCTACATCTCCATCATCACCGCGTCTTCTATTTCCATCGTTAACGGGATTATATAAATTCATTTCTTCAATATTTTCTATCTTTATTTCGGGTTCATTTAATAATTCATTGTTTGTAGAATCGACCATTTTTTCTAACCGCGAAATCTTATTTGTCGGAGAATCATTTTTTGGATTTTGTTTTTTCTTGCGTTTATTCAGGTTTGTAGAAATTGAAATTGGTTTCGAATGCACCATACTTATTTTTTAATACACATGTTAAAAAAAGCTATGTTATTTATCATATTATGGATATTTATGTTTTTCGTATTTTGGAATCATAGAATATATCGGATGTATATTAAAATGACTTGGAATACATTACTTCATGATATTAAACCTATTGAATGGCGAGAGTATTTAATAAATGAAAAAACTAAGAATAATAATGGATGGATAAATTGATTAAAATTTAAAATAAATTTTTTAAATATTTTGAATAATCATCCTTGTAAAAAACAATGGAAAACATTTTCACTTTCCTTATGAGATATTGATAACAATCTTCAAAAAAATATTTTTTTCTTTTTTACACATTGTCTATCATACTCGAATTTAACGGTTTGTTTTTTGAATTTGCATGCGTGGTCGAAATCTCGAAAACTTTTAAGATTTAAAAAAAAATTTGAATGAGAAATAATAAACTTTAACTTGATAAAACCTTTTTTTATATTATTTATTTTTTTGATCGCTTAATATACAAGTAGATAGATGTTTGATAAAATGGGTAAATCACATACGACAACAATTGAACCCGAAATTAATTATTTAACGTGTTTGGAGGCTCATTATAAACGTAACGATCATCATCCCGAACATTTTGAAATGCCATTTGAAGCTAGAATGGAATTAACTTGCGATTTGTTGGGAACTGTAATGGGCTGGGCTCGTAAAGAAGGAAAAAAATTAACTATTGCCGAATGTCGCGCCGTTATTGAAAAGGGTAAATGGGGTAAATGGAATCTTGCCGTGAAAGATAAATTACCACAACCTTCCAAAATCGTGCCTACGCTTCGAGGACGATGGTATAATAAGATATATTCCACAAACGAATTTAAAAAATTAACTCGTTATGAGGATCTCGATGAACTCGAATGTGTAAAAGATTATTTGGATGATTTATTGAAGCATAAATTGGCAGTTTATTATGTTTGGCGAGACATTATTAAATGTGATTCGAGATTCTGTGAAATAGCCGAACGCATACAAAACCACGATTGGGATAAATTTCGCCCCGATATGTTACAATCATATACCATGAAGTATAGTAAATTTGAACTGGGTATAAAAGACATCGATTTTAGGGAAAGAACTAAAACAGACGATGTTAAGGAAACGTCGAAAAAGGATAGTACTGAAGAAATTTCTAAAAAGGATATTACTGAGGAAACTTCAAAAAAGGATACTACTGACGAAACCTCAAAAAAGGATATTACTGAGGAAACTTCAAAAAAGGATACTACTGACGAAACCTCAAAAAAGGATACTACTGACGAAACCTCAAAAAAGGATACTACTGACGAAACCTCAAAAAAGGATACTACTGACGAAATTTCTAAAGAAGATAGTATCGAGGAAAATTCTAAAAATGAAAATGTCGAAGAAAATTCTAAAAATGAAAATGTTGAAGAAAATTACGAATAGTTTTACAAAATTTCTAAAATTGCATTAAAAAAAAAAAAAAAAAAAAAAAAAAAATTTTTTTTTTTTTTTTTTTTTTTTTTTTTTTTTTTTGTTCAGTTTTCCAGATTCGTCATAATTTCTTGACAAGCAATTCTTTCCATGAAATTGACGTCAAGGTGATGACGTCATTGTTACTATTTTTATAAAACTGAAAAATTGACTTCATCTTTGAGATTTGATTTATTTTAGAAAATTTGAAAATTAAAATTGAAAAAAAAAAAAAAAAAAAAAATTTTTTTTTTTTTTTTTTTTTTTTATTGATGTTCAAGAAAATATAAAATAGTTCGGTTTTCTAAATGTCTTCATAATTTCATTTAAAATCAAAACGAACTTCTGATTTTTTCCAATTGCTTATAAAATGACATTTCTGCCCAATTACCTATATTTTTCAAATTATCCGAATTATGATAGATCAAATATATCATATAAGCTGTTAAACCTAAAGTTAAAATAATTAATAATACAAAAATCCATCGGCCTGTCGTTATGCCGATGCATAAAAGAACACAATTTATATATAAAGAAGAATAAAATAATACCCCTTGCGATAAAGAACGTTCATCCATGCTTTTTTCACTTATTTAAATGTACAGATTTTGATTAAAGGATTCGACCAATTTAATAGGTTCGTATCTCGGAAATGATAAATGTCTATTTGTAAAATTTTTTATTTTCGTTAGAAATCCTCGGTCCTGAGTCGATACGAGTGCGGTGTAGGGTTGTTGATCGTTATATTCGAATGCTATGTTAGGTGGATACGTTACTCTGTAACGAGGTTCTAATTTAACAGGCTGGCTGATAAATAAATTTAAACGTTCATTCGGAATTTCTAAACCGTGTTCGGGTACTATTTCTGTTCCCAATTTTTTGTTTCTTCGAATATGAGGTTGATTGTCGTTATTCCAAACCAGAGGTAAAACACGTTTGATTTCATTCGTTTCAAAAGGTGTCCAATCTGCTCGGTTAAATACGTAATCTGTCGAATTGGGAGGTTCGCAAGCATAATAATCGGAACCGGGTATCGGAACGATGCTTCGACTATGCGTGGACGGACAAAAAATAAATGGTTGATTTAGATTGCACGTGGCAAATATCGTACTATCCCAAATAAAATTTCCCGTTTTTAATTTTTGTCCCGGCGTACAATTTTCTTCTTTTTCCCCATCGATTATTACCTTTTGAGTCCAAAAATGATAGTCGAAATCCACCGGTTCTTTTTTCAATCGTTTTTCATCTTCATAAAACTTACATTTTGCCCGTTGTTCTTTAGGTAACAGAATAGCTATATCCGGAATTTGAGATACGAAAGAATAATTTACACAATCGAGATGGGAACAAATATTATATAATTGTATATATTTAAACTCTGGATTTTCTTCTTCTTTACAAGCGGCTTCGGGCTCTTTAGAATAATCCCATGGTTTAATCCAAGATTCGAAATTCAAAGAATCAAAATGAAATAAAGGCAACCCTTTGTATTCAAAGGCGGTTGTTGTTGGTTCGGGAACGCAAGCTATTCCGTTAAAAAATGTAGAATCGGGACAAGAAACATGTTTTTTCGAATTACAATCGTAAAAATGTTTAAAATCACCATAGATGGGTAATAAGAAATCGGGCATCGATGGTTTACAGGCGGGTTCGATTTTGAATCGTTTTGAAATTCGTGAGTCTGCAGGTAATAATTTTCGTTTTCTGATATTATTTTCACACGCAAAACCGACGGCGTGATCTAATAATTTTGACAGATTCCAATTTTTAACGTGTTTGGTGAATTCGTGGACGGGTACTATAACGTCTGGATCATCGTTAGCATAAACGTTTTCGCAAAATACGGGAATTGAACATTTTTCGCCATCAAAAACCATAGGTAAAAATGTTAAATTATCACCGTGCGATAAATTTTCGTTCCAGTGCTGCGGACATTCTACAATCGTATCAATTTTATTTTGTCGACATGTCATATATCCCGGTATAAAATTAAACGGATCCATTTTTCGGGTAGAAAGAGGTAATTTGCTACCATCCGGTTTTCCGATACAATAGGCTGGTTCGCAATTATTATTGATAAATTTGGTTCCTCGTTTACAAGTAACGTAAACGGGCTTTCCGTTATGACATTCGACTCGAGTTTCGTCGTTGAGCAAAAATGATTCATTTGGAAAAATTTTACAGTAATGATTTAAATCTTTTATGCTTTCACATCGGTTATGATGAAAAATTTCATCCTTGGGACATTCTTTAATAATTTCCTCTCCTTTAGAACATAAAATGTATTTGGAAGCGATGAGATGGGGAAGTAAAGTTCCATCTTTTTTACTCGTACAAGAATTGACAGGTTTACATATATTTGCTATGAGCGTTGAACCGGAAGGACAAATGTGAAGTTTTTCAATGTATCCATTTAAACATTCGAAATAAAACACGGAACCTTTTTGAATGGTAAATTGACTATCGTTTTTAAAATCGAAAAAGTTTTTAATTTCAGGATTGGTTTTTAAATATTCGTATAGAACTTTACCTTGAGCTGGAACGAAGGAGCCGTTTTGAGCACCATGACATGAATCGATCGCGACAATTTTATTTTCATGAAATATAAAAGTATCGTTAGGCAAATTATGTTCCCAAACCATTTTTCCATTAATTAAAAATTGAAAATGGTTAGATTTTTTCGAATGAAATTGTAAATTATATGGTTTTGGTTTAGAAGGGGATCCCGTTGAGGGTTTCTGTATATTTTGAATATCATATGCATAGAAATACCAATAATAGATTAATAATAAACACAAGAAGAAGAATTGTATCATCTTTTTTTAATTAAGAAATGGAATCATTATTTACAAAAGCTGAATGTGAAAAATGGTTTGAATATTCTCCTAACAAACAATGTTGTAAAACGCCCGTCTATTATTCTTTATTAATTCAAGATAGAGCAATAGACGAAACTCCTACTTTGTATAAAAAATGCAAAAACTGTGAAAAAATTGCAAAAGTTAAAAACTAAAAAAAAAAAAAAAAAAAAAAAAAAAAAAAAAAAAAAATCAAAAATGAAAACATCTACATCTTGGACCTATCCGAAAAGGATCTTTTATAATCTAAATCTTTGAAAAAAAAAAAAAAAAAAAAAAAAAAAAAAAAAAATTTTTTTTTTTTTTTTTTTTTTTTTTTTTTTTTTCAAGGTAAATATAGGATATAAAAGATCTTTGAAAATTAAATTTTTATTTGAATCCGAGATGTAGTCGTTTTCATTTTGAAAATTAATTGATAATTATCGAACAACTAATTAATTAATAATTAATTAAAAATTAATTAATTTTCAAAAATGAAAACAATTACATTTTAAACTCGAATGGAAAATTTATTACACAAAATATTTTTATATAAATAGAATTTAGACTATAAAGTTTTTTGAAAATTAAATTTTCAATTTGAAAAATTATTTAATTTTTCAAAATAAAAACAACTATATCTTGCATTCAAATAAAAACCGTATTTTATATTTTTTATTCATTGATTTAAAAAAAAAAAAAAAAAAAAAAAAAAAAAAAAAAAAAAATTTTTTTTTTTTTTTTTTTTTTTTAATCTTTAAAAGTTGATTTAAAATTATCCGAATTCATAAATATTAAATAAATATTGTCTAAACATTTCCATGTTTTTTGCTATAAATTGGAAACTTGTTAAACGATATAAAAATTTTATTGAAGTACAAGTTACTTTATTAAACAAAGATGGAAATTTTGAAAAGAAAATTCAACGTTATTATGAAGAATGGATTGGAGTATGTTACGATAACATCGATAATTTGGTTCGTGATATAAAAGAATATTTTCCGGGTCATAATGTCGTATATCGGGAAATAGGAAATTCTAAAGATGTTTTACCATACTTTGAAGAAAGGTTAGCTTTAAATAAATTGGATTATTTGTCAAAACCACTTTACAAATTATATACGACTATCCCCCATAAAAATATCGGCCAATTTTTCAATCGTTATGAAATTAATTTTTTTCGCCCTGAGGAATGGATGACGCGACTTTATATTGATTTTTGTACATTATACGATACGTATTCTTTTTATTATAATTGGTATGAAATACGAGAAAACTCTCGAAATTTAATAGATTCTTTACAATTGATTCGCGATAATATAGATGAACCGGATTGGATTATAGCCGCTTTTGATATCGAATCCGTTCCATTGAAAGGAAATCATATTCCTAAAGGTTATTTGGAATCGGATATTACCGTTATGATAAGTGTAATCAAATGGAGTAAAAGACAAGGATTTCAAAAATGGGTACTGTATACACGTCCGGATGGATTGAAAAAACCTTTACGAGAATTCGAATATGTTTTTGCCACAGAGTCTGAAATGTTAATTCAATTTCATGCTTTGATAGACGATGCTTATATTATAACGGGTTACAATATTAATAATTATGATTTTCCGTTTATTTTCGTGAGACTCGTATGGTTGAAACTGAAAACCGTGCTCAATTTTTACACTTCTTTCAGAGTGGGTACCGAAATAGTTACGACTTATAAAGATAAAATCGTATTGGATCTTTATACTTTTTTTAAAACATTTTCCAATTCGAAATGTCAAAGTTTTAGGTTGGAGGATGTGGCTCGTGCGAAATTATCGGGAGAAACGAAAATGGCGGTCAATCCTACGGGAATATGGGGTTGGTATCGAAATAGTTTGGCCGTAGACTTGTTGGAAGAGATGAAAGTTGAAAATTGTTTTGCGTTATTACCCAAAAATTTAGAACCGTGGGAGTTTGCAACATTTCATACGTATTTAGAATATTGTTTAAAAGATTCAGATTTAGTGTATCGTCTCTTTATAAAATTCGAAGTGATATCGTTTTTAATACAACGTGCGAATATCATTCCATACAATGCTGTGGAAGCTCTTCATTACGGAAATTCTCGTTATTGGTGTGAATTTTTTAAATCTTACGGTGTACGTCTAGGATATTTTGCCAATATGGATTTTTTTAAATATGAGAAAAAATTTATGCAATTTTTTAAAGGAAAAACTTACCAAGGTGCTTTAAATTTTTGCGTACCTCAAAAAACCTATAAAGATGTGTCCAATATGGATTTTACGAGCATGTATCCTTCTGCCATAATGAATTTAAATTTATGTTATGGAACTTGTACTATCGTATCCCGTGACGAATGGTTGTCCAATAAGGTGTATCAAGAAATGACCACTATTCCTTATCGCGAGCATTCCGACGCCGATTTTTTAACGGAAACAATAAAAGTATCGAATTTTTCCTATCCGAAATTTGATCCCGATAAAGATGATTGCGCCATCGTTATCAATACGAAAGCAGAAGCATTTTTACCTAAAATTATTAGTCATTTCATAAAAAGGAGACAGTATCATCAGGAAGAATGGAAAAAAACTAAAAAAATTTATCATTACAATGCTCAATTGAGTATAAAAATATTAATGAATTCGCTCTACGGAGTCATGGGTAATAAAAATTCACGTATAGGTTATCTTCCAATAGCAATGGCCACTGTCGCTATTGCGCGTTATCAATTACTCGGATCTTATCATTATATAAAAAGTTTGGGATACGATATTTGTTATGCCGATACCGATAGTTTAATGGTTCATAAGTGGCCATATGAAAACTGCGATCAAATCAATGCATTTTTAAATTTATCCCACGGAGAATTAAAATATGAACAACGAATGAAAGAACTGATCGTTTTATCGAAAAAGAGATATATTTACAAAACGTCCGAAGATTTCGATCTTGTCGATAAAGCTTCTAAAAAGAAAATTAATGATCTTACTACGCACATGACTAATAAAATTAAAGAAAACGTTTGGCATTCCATTTTTGAATGTCCTAAAAAAAGAACCGTAAGTAATGGTTGGATCATTTGGGTCGAAACAATTCTCGAAGCTAGGTATTTATGTAGAAATCCTAAAAAATACTCAATCTATCGTAAAATAAAAAATTTAAACGAATACAAATCATTATCTTGTGCATCTGTAAAATATTTAAAAAAATATCCGGATAAAGCTCAAGAACATATAGAATTTACATATTGCAGAGCAGATGTTTGTGAGAAAGAAGTGTCTAATTGGATAGTGGATGTGGAAGATTGTCAAAGTGTTAATTATGAAAAATTATTTATAAGTCAAAAGAAAACACTCTGTTTGTTATTAAATATTGCTTATTGGAATTTACCTGATCCGCAATTAAAATTTTATACCGATATGGTTTTAAATAATGCGTGTTGGGAACGGTTTACTCGAGCTGAACTTTTACATAAACATGCTACTGGCAGAAATTTAATTTTGTTGGTACTACCCGGTTTAAAATATACATTTAGAATTAACGATCATTTGTATAAAGAGAAAAAGAAGGGTCGTCAATCAAAAAAGAAAAATACAAATACGAATAAGAAAATAGGATGTAAACGAAAACGAGATGAAGAAATGAAACACAAACAAAAATTGGTGAAAAAAATTTAAGAAAAAAAAAAAAAAAAAAAAAAAAAAAAAAAAAAAAAAAAAATTTTTTTTTTTTTTTTTTTTTTTTTTTTTTTTTTTTTTTTTTTTTAAATCTTTTTGGATATAATAAAGCTTTAAAGCTTGTAAATTGTTTATAAAAATCTCATCATGCCTCTTTCTAATCGTATAAAAATAAAGATTGGAGAACATTATTTAAAACTTTTTAAACCATATGGGAAAAAACTTCAAACTGAATATTTTATTCGACGTTGGTTAGAAGTTGTCGAAATAAATTCAAACTTGAGCCATTTTGTAGCATTTGATCCTACCGAACCCGTTTTAACCCGTTTGGTTCCCCGAGCTAAAGGTTTAATTTTAACTACTTTTACAAACACACAAATTAATAATGTACCTCGATTTGTATCCATTTTTCCATACTATCCTTTCCGGGTTAAACGAGAACACAACGATACACTTTGTAATGTCGGTTTAGAATTTGTTCATTTATATTTAAAATTGACAGATATTCAATTTGTGTATTTATATAAATTATGGTATTCCGAAAAAATTCTTTTAGAATTGCGTGAAAATCATCCTAACCTAAAAATTTATACGGCGGGTTCTTACGATTGTTTTTGTCGTATCATGTCAAAGACTTTGCAACGTGGTTCAAAATTTCGTACTCGTTTGACAAATTTGGCGGATAAGGCTTAACGACGGGTGGTTGTTTTATCCAATCTAGTAAATATCGATAATGTAAAATTTCTTTTTGTACGCGTGTGTCCAAACGAATTGCTGAAATATACGTATTTTTGGAATTGGTCGATAAATATCTGTATAATAAATCTTTATCTATTAAAATGAAAATATCTTGAGGAATGATTCTTAAAAGTGTGAATTCGTTCCATTTCCATATCAAAATATATTTTCCGTGCCATGGGCGACCCGGTACAATTTCTAGATTGAAAGCCAAGAATACTAAACAGAGAATGGCAAAGAATAAATACATTTCTTTGATTTTGCTCCTCATCATCTTAGTAACGTTGATTAATTTATATTACAAACCTAATCTCACCAATAAAGATCGACCTATCGATTGGTTCGAAAAAGTTATTCATCCGATCACGAAATCCATATGTCCTTTACAAGGGTTTAAATGTCCGTCGAATGAACCATGCGATTGTAATAAATTTTGTATTAATGGAACCGAATTTGTACCTTTTCATATTACCGATAATAACCGCGATGAGCGTATATATGTTATGAATAAAAAATTAAATTCCGGAACCTATTGTTTACCAAAAGGTATAGAAAATTGTAATTTAAAAGTTAATTATCATATGTTTTCTTTAGCAGGATGGTCGTGTTTACCGTTGAATGAAGTCATATTTAAAGGCGATAAGAAAAGAGCTTGTAAAAATGAAGAAGCCAAAGATAACAATTTAAATATTTTATGGGATCATTTAAAAAATGAAGAAGCGGGGGATAATATCGATGATTATTACGAACCTTTAGGAAATGATCTTAGGTTCCGATGTAATTGCGGATCTAAATCTTTAGATGGAACACCCATGATTTCCGTTTTTCCTTTTACATGTTCAATAGATTATTGTCTGAGAGACATTCCTAATCCTTATCCTTTTATGGGTTGGAATGGAAAATATTGCGAGTGTGGTACTTATTTTCATTTGAATAATAATGATAAAACATCTCCGTGTCGAAGAGAATTAACGAGGATAGAAGACGAAACTCTTACGGGAAGAATCGATTGTATGACCGAAAAGTCTTTTGTAAAACAATCTTTATTTTGTCCTACAATAGATGAAGGATTAATTTTTCAAGAATTTATTAAAAAGGATTCATCGAAGGTAACAGAATTTATCGATACGTTAATAATTAAGAAATTAATATAATAATAATAAAAAAAAAAAAAAAAAAAAAAAAAAAAAAAAAAAAATTTTTTTTTTTTTTTTTTTTTTTTTTTTTTTTTCACAATTGATTTATTTTAAATATAAAAGAAATTCAAAAATTATTTTCAAACTATTAATTTTTCAAATAACATGTCTTATATTTATATACCATATCAATCAATTGATCAATTAATTAAATGTTTTCAAAATGATAACCTGTCTAAATATGCGATCGATCCGGAACAAACAAATCCGGCACCGAATTTTGTATTAATAAATCCCAATCTCTATTATGGATCATATGGTGGTTTATGTGATTCTACGATTTGTAGCTCGTTAAACAATAATAATTATAATGATGATAATTATATTTCAGAAAAAATAGAAAAAAATCTTTTTCTGATTTGGTGGATGTCGGTTCCAATATTCGTCGGAGATTGTACCGTTCTTTCGTTTAAAGACCGCGTAGCCGTAACTCCATCAATGTTTAATAAAATGCAAGTCAACACGATTAGAAAAATGAAAAATTCAGGAAGATCGTCTTATTTCGATGCCAATAAAGCTTGGCGCATAAATTCAGAATCTGCTTCGTACTGAGTTTCGGTATAATCGGGTTCTTGTAATAATTTATAATTTTCCCGTCTGGTTTGATGAGTTTTATTATGCATTTCGAAAAATATTCGAGGCCATTTATCATTTTCGTTCAATAATTGCATTTTATGTTCATTCAACATATTCTTGAAATGTATCATGCATATTCCGCATCGAAGAGTTCTATAAATGGGTCCCAACAATAATTGTTTCCATTCATTTTTATATAAAATGGCATTTTCGTCTTTCCTTAACGCAACGGCTTCGGCCATCCAATGTAAGAAACGCCAGTAAAAAGGACTGAATTGCGATAATTGTAAAAAATTTAATTTTTCGAAAAAACGTTCGGCAGCATAAGATACTTCTTCCTGATTAAAAGTTATGTTCAAATTAATCATGAGTTGACGTAATGCCGAAGCATCGCCTTTGCTGTAAATTTTCACGATGGCGGGTTCGAGATGAAGAAAAATAGATTCGGGAGTCCATTTGATATTATAGAGTAAACCTAAACCACAAAATATCGTACTACGTAAAATTGAAATCCATGCTATGATGACTTGATGAGATTCCGGTTTTTGATATGTGCGTAAATATGCCTCTTCTTTAATAATGGCTGCTATTCTCAAAACGAAAGCGAAAAATGTTTCGTCTAATCTTTGACGGGGAGAACCAGAAAGAAAATTCGCTTTAAATGGGTCGTTATCCCAAGGAATAATGGGTACATTTTTTTCGATAACCAGATCGATAAGGTTTTGATAAAATGGATCGGATTCTTGATTTCGAGATTCTAATAAATCTCTTTCGTTAACAACGCCTAAATGAGCTCGATATAATGTTTGATAAGTAGAATGTTTCATCTTACTTAAAAAAAAAAAAAAAAAAAAAAAAAATTTTTTTTTTTTTTTTTTTTTTTTTTTTTTTTTTTTAATTAAGGATTTAGATTATAAAAAGATTCTTCTCGATTCGGTCCAAGATGTAGATGTTTTCATTTTTGAAAATTAAATTGTTAATTAACCAATCATCAATCAATAAATTAACTAATTTTCAAGAATGAAAACGACCACATCTTGGACTCGAAGGAAAAATCAATTTTCGAAAATCTTTTCAGAAAAAAAAAAAAAAAAAAAAAAAAAAAAAAAAAAAATTTTTTTTTTTTTTTTTTTTTTTTTCAATTTCAATTTAACTATTTAAAACAAATATAAAAATGCAATTTCAATCAAAAAATGTCTTTTGTACCTTTTCGTATTAAAGTTAGAAATTCGGCTTTAGCTTTCAATTCTAGATTATTAGGTTTTTACATTCTCACTTACTTCCGACTTTTTTATTCGGGACGCATTACTCTTAAAATTTTTCCTGTATCTTCTTGGCATTATCAAGGATCTTTTATTACCATACGTTGTAAAATTTATAATTTCGATTATGGCGTACGTTTCGCTAATCGTGCCCGTAAGCGTACCCAAAGAATTTATAAATTGGGTTTACGAGGTAAAACTCGTCGATATAATTCATTATCCAATTGATCCTTATGCTTTGTTCGATCGAACCGAAACTTGTGCGTGCAATACTCGAAATAATTTGGCTATTCGCGGACGGACTATTTTAGTGAAAAAAGATAGTAGCCATTATCGAGTGACAAGTTTTCCTCGTTACGCCTTACCCGAAAATTGTACTTCTGAAGAAATATATACGATTATCTGTTGGTTGTTTCGAAACAAATATAGAAAATTTCGTGCACAACTCATTGGGGGAGTGTGGTATAGGACACTCGAATGTAATTGTTGGTTTATCGAAAAACCTTACGATTCCTCTTCTACGGAAAATTGTTGCGTATCGTTTACCATGAAAGACGATCCGGTTTTTTTGACGGGAAAGGGTGTCGCATCTCCTTTCGGATTAGGTCCCGCGTTAGAAAATAGTTGTTTATCGAAAGAAAAATAAAGTTTTTGTTTATGTTATGAATAAACCCGAATACACACACGCTTTACGCTATGCTACCGAACTCACCAAAGTTTATATGATGGATAAATATAAAATAAACTTTCCGCATTATTTTCAAAACGCAATTTTAGAAACACGACCGGCTACCCACGACGATTATTTTATACCTTCTTCCATAGCCGATAAATGTATTGTTGTGGTGCGGAACAAATTGGATGAAACGGGCTGTAAAAGATTCGGATGTTTTCCTTTTAAGAAAAATTTAGAAAATTGTACCGAAAACGATCCTTTACAATGGATCCGAATCGGTAACAAATACGAATTTGCGTGTCAAGCGTCTTGTAAAGATCATACTATAGATACGGAATGGACGCCCGATGGATCTTGCTTACTTTCGAATCCTCTGAAAAAATCTCTCGCTTCGATGCCCGAAAAACTATTTCAAAGGGCATCGAGGCACGTTTTTCACGGTGGATTGGATATCGTCAATGGTCATTTAAAAATTAACAAAATTTATTGCGATGCGTACGGTTTAGATTTTGTAAACGGTGATTGCGTGTCTTCCGACGGACAAAAATTTGGAGAATGGTTGTTAGGAACGACGACCATCCGAGCGGCTAAAGTGGGTAATTTAAAACCTTTGAAAGACCGTCCACCACCCATTCCAAACTATATGAATTATAAAAAAAATAAAAGAATCAAACGTTCGATCGTTGACAATGAACAAATTTCTTCTGTTTCTCCAGATCCGGAAATATTACGGGATATTACGATAGAATTATCGAAAGATTTAGGTAGAGACATTTCTGAATATGCCGTCCAACAGTTTTTGAAACGAAAAGCACCAAAACTTTTATCGAATATCGTCGATAAGCTTGCCGCTAAACTTGTTCTTAAAAATGTTATGACTTTGAGTATTAAAAAATTAGGAACCTTATCGTTAGAGACATTAGGAAATTCTTTAAGCATAGCTACGGGGATCTATGCTTTATACGAATTCATAATGGGAACTTTGGATGTGATTGATCCTTATGATTACATGAAAGTTCTTAATAAGGAAACGATAGAAAAAATTAATTTGGAATTGGATCGTAATTATTATGAAGATGGACCTATTCGCCCCGAAATAACACCCGAATATATTTGGGAAAATGAAATTTTAAAAGATGATGATGATGACGACGACGATCGTTTACAATTTATGACATCTAAGGTGCAAGAATATTTAATAGCATTACAATCAATACCTCCGAACGAATATCATAAATATGTAGGGAAAGAAAAAAAATTGACCCGATTTATTTGGACGAAAAAAGAAACCGATTGGGATGCGACGTTTTTTAAATGTATAGTATTTGTGATGATTTTTATAACATTTTTATTTTCGAATATGATTCATATTTGGACGAGTCTTTTATTTTTTATAATGCTATCATACAATTTTATTTAATTATTAATTTTCAAAAATAAAATGACTATAGTTTGATTTTATTAATTAAAAAAAAAAAAAAAAAAAAAAAAAAAAAAATCAAGTACTTAATAAATAAAAAAATGTCAGAACAATTCTGTAAACTGGAGGAACCGAAAATAAATCTACAAGCTGAAAATAATGTTTTATTAGAAGAAATAAAGCAATTATCTGAAAACATAGATATTTTACGAAAGAGTAATTCAGATATGTTAAAAAAGGAAAATGAAAGATTAAAACATAAAATTAATAAATTATTTATAAATAATAAATATTTAAAAATTGATGAATGTAATATTAAGCACTCGATTTCCGAGTTACATAAATTGATTGATGAACTTGGTATAGAAATTAATACTTTGAAAAACAAAAATGATATCTTAAATAAAGAAAACGAGTTGTTAAAATCTAAAACGTAAAAAAAAAAAAAAAAAAAAAAAAAAAAAAAAAAAAAAAAATTTTTTTTTTTTTTTTTTTTTTTTTTTTTTTTTTTTTTTTTTATAATGTTTAAGAAAATATATAAATGGTAAGCGCTTCTTAAAATTTCAAGATATCTATACGATAAATATTGATTATTTCAATTGATAGTATTGTTTGAGAAAACACAATGAATATTATTGAGCAAATAGATTATAATGATTGGAATCAAATTACACATAATTGTTTAGAAAAACGTTTCTTTTATACAAATCTTAAAACGAATATTAATTTTAACACGTATAAATTTTTATTTGATTGCGGATTTAATATTGAAACGACATT
This sequence comes from Salticus scenicus, assembly GCA_963930645.1. Classification (NCBI taxonomy): domain Eukaryota; kingdom Metazoa; phylum Arthropoda; class Arachnida; order Araneae; family Salticidae; genus Salticus; species Salticus scenicus. Next base: position 733,371 of record CAWVNO010000050.1, read on the forward strand.
CGATGAAACTTCAAGTACTAATTCCGATTCCAGATACTTTTATTATTTTATTTTACATAAATCAGCATTTAAAAAATTTCAAGAAGCCTGTAAGAATATGAACCAATTTCAAGAAAACGAATCTGAAAATAAAATATTCGTACTAAAGTATCATAACAAGTTATGCGGTAACAAAAAAGATCATATCCATTTTATAACTGGTTCAGAAAAAGATATAGATTTGAATCCTTTGTCACTCATCGGTAGTTATTTAAAGATACAATCTATAAAACATGAAGACATTAGATACCTATCATGCATTTATATATATGAAACTTTTTATTGCAACGTCACATTTAATTTTCCTTCTTTAAAACAATTATGTTTTTCAAAACTGTGGGATTGTATACCCAATTTTTATAATTTCGAGCGATTAGCACCTTATTTACCTAAATCCGTATTTTTTGAAGCGATTCGACAAAGCCATCAATATATTAAATTACCAATTTTTAAAATGACTTATGATAGTACATTTAGTGTAACAGATGCGTTTTTTAAACGTGATACGATATTTGAATTGGAAAAATCAATAAATTTTCAACATGAATTTAAAACTCTTGGAATTTTAATTCCAGAAATAGTTTTTTATGTTTTCGTAAGAGAAAATTTCGTTTATAATATGTGTTCTAACTGTTTAAAATTATATTTTTATCAATCAAAATGTATGTTTAAAAGAGTTAATTATTACAGATATAGTTTTTTAGATGATAAGAAAAAAATGTTATTTATACAAAATCCTAGGAGCTGGTGTCATTTATGTAAACGCGTACCTTTATTTAAAGTGTTTTATGGCTACCAGTGTAAGGGAAATTTTTTTAAAAAACTGAGTGACAGTTATAAATTTACATATATAGTGATCGATGATTTAAAACTTGAAGATAATCACTTGATTTTAACAAAAAGTGATTTTAAAATAGTAGAAAATGAATATTATTTAATAAATGGTAATTTTACAAAAAGAAGTTTAGTACATGATTATCATTTACGTGACATAAAAACATATTATAAACAATTAATAATTCATTAATATAAAAAAAAAAAAAAAAAAAAAAAAAAAAAAAAAAAGTATTTTTTTTAAAAAAAAAATAGAAAAATAAAGATTGTTTTTTATAGTAATTTTATAAAAAAAAATTCTACATCTAAATTTTTTTGATGATTTAAAATTTTATTATCAAATCATCAAAAAATTAAAACTAAATTGCAACTTTTCAAAACAAGTATTAAAGTTATGAATTTTAACACTTATGGATTACTTTATAGTAAATTTCATCAATGTCCGGTTTCTCTCATACAAGACGATATTATCGTATTTGACTTGGGAAATTCGCCCTATGAAACGTGGGCAATATCGCGCATGTATCCATCGAGTAATATAACGATCGATTCGAATAAACCATTTTTATCAGCTTTAAAATCTTTCTTCAAATCCGACGTACCCGCCTCTGTCATTTCTAACAAACAATACTTATGGACAATTTGTCTCGGAAAAGAACGTATGATTTATCCCGTTAGTTCAGACGTGAAACCCGGAACCATGTTACATCTGTATGCTACACCCTTTTATGTTTCAGATCCTCAAGTGATCAGTCAGTATATACAAGGATCCATTAGACCGGCATACGAAAATATTTATTTTTACAAAAATACAATTTTATATTTAGATAGTCACGACATACCCTATCCCGGAGGATATTATTTCGACGAAAATAATGAAAACTCTTATTATTATCGCATTTGTTTTCTTTCAGACGAATCTATCGAATATGTTTCTAAAATAGTCGCAGAATGGCAATCCAAACGCGAAATTTTTAATATACCTTTTCTGACGAAAGATGTCGAAGCCATTCCTAAATTTATCGACTTTAAACCGATACCCGAATTTAATTTATCTTCAAAGAATTCAAATGTTATATCCTCCGGTATGATCCAACGTAAATTGAGTTCTCGAAAACCGGAACTTTTAATTCAAGACGTATTAACATCTTATTACAAAAATATTTCGAATCAGATTAATAATTTAGATAGTTTCAAAAATGATAATTTTCTAGAATCTTTTGTTTTAGGATTGATTATAGAATGGCCTTTCGTCTTGACTTTTGAAGGATCTAAGCCATCCAAAACATCCGATGTTAATCGAAAACTCGTAGCGTTGAGTATTAACGGAAATAATCCGAATCGAATCCTTTATGTTTTACATCCGTACGATCGGTACATAGAATATAATCATGTTCCGGCAGCCATCATTTGGACACCGGTTTCGTTCGTATCCTCCACTTTACTGACTGACATCGAAGTTAAAAAAGTCGTGTTGGATACGGTTGTCGTGGGGTTGGTTTACAGAGAAATCTTTTTCTGTCTGGCCCAGGCTTTACTGGAAGGTACGCCGGCGAAAAAAACTATGATAAATAGCGAATATCTTTTATCGATAGCTACCTCCACCGATATTGAACGAGATTCGAACATTAAAATAATCGAAAGTTTTAAATACAACGATCAATTTTCGTTGAGACGAGTTTATTTGAAAGGAATCCAATTAGAAACGTGGTGTTTGACTTCGGCTCGGGAAACACATCCTCATCCTAAAAATTTCCGTTTACCCTATCTTGTTAAAGAATGGTTGAATTTTTTCATGCGAGTCAATTCTAATGCTTTCGATGTAGATGTCAGTTTGGTACGTTTGGCTTTAACGTTATCCAAACATAATATTTGTTATAATTTAGTCGCTGCGAAAGACAATACGACAGATATTATTAATATATCAGATAATAATGTTAAATTTTATATGAATGAAAAAATTATTCAATTTATAAACGAAGCTAGAATTTCAAAAATGGATAAACCCGACGATGATTATTCTTGTTTGATATCATAAAAAAAAAAAAAAAAAAAAAAAAAAAAAAAAAAAAAAAAAAAATTTTTTTTTTTTTTTTTTTTTTTTTTTTCAGAAAAGATTTTTGAAAATTGAAATTTCCTTCGAGTCCAAGATGTAGTTGTTTTCATTTTTGAAAATTAATGAATTAATTAATTAATTAATTAATTAATTAATTAATGATTGGTTAATTAACAATTTAATTAATTTTCAAAAATGGAAACATCTACATCTTGGACCGAATCGAAAAGAATCTTTTTATAATCTAAATTCTTAAAAAAAAAAAAAAAAAAAAAAAAAAAAAAAAAAAATTTTTTTTTTTTTTTTTTTTTTTTTTTTTCTCAGTTTATATATTTGTCAGAAAAGATTTTCGAAAATTGAATTTTCCTTCGAGTCCAAGATGTAGTCGTTTTCATTTTAGAAAATTAAAAATTAATTAATTAATTTATTAATTGATGATTGGTTAATTAACAATTCAATTAATTTTCAAAAATGAAAACATCTACACATCTTGGACCGAATCGAAAAGAATCTTTTTATAATCTAAATTCTTGGAGGAAAAAAAAAAAAAAAAAAAAAAAAAAAATTTTTTTTTTTTTTTTTTTTTTTTTTTTTTTTTTTTTTTTTTTTTGAAGATAAGTATTTATTAGTCTTTCAAAAAATGTCTTTAGTACCATTTTTTGACAATTCATTTGAAGATAATCTCGATTTAGGGTCACGCATTTTCAACAATAATTATTCTTTTATATCATATTTCGATCCGTTGAAAATGTTTTCTACTTCGATTGTGGTTGATAATAATCATAACGAAAATGCATTACAACATTTTCATAGATCCGCGCAAAATGGTTATATTATGAATTTTGCTTCATCTAATGTTTATACCAGCATATCTGATAATAACCAGCACGGACAACCTCAAATTCGTCAGTCTTCGTCTTTGATTAAAATTGCTCCCGGTGGTGTGAAAGAAACTCGTAAAACATTCTTAGATAGCCGAAACGGTCTTCAGGAAATGGTAATGGGTCGTTACCTTCACGATAAAGGACACGTAATTGAAAAAAGTAAAAATTTCTATACGGGCGAAGAAAATGAATCGCATGAATATATGAATTTAAACGACGAGAATGATTTCGAAAACTTTAACAAAGCATGGAAAAAACTTACAATTGCTTAAAATGTAAAAAAAAAAAAAAATTTTTTTTTTTTTTTTTTTTTTTTTTAACTTAAATAAAAAAAATATGTATATTAATGATTTGCTGCTTTTAAAATTTTTCATTTTATATATTTAAAACATACTTTTACGTTACAATTACGTTATTTTTTTTACATCGTATGATAGTTAAACAGCCCGATAAGTTAACATTTTTTTTAACCCTACTCTAATGGGCGATAAAAAGCAATTTTTCGAACACGAAGCACTTTTCTCCAAAAGATGTTACGATCAAATTTGGCCGATCGAATTAGAACCGCTTACGATAACATTCGAAGACGATGGTTTGAATTTGGCAGCTTCGTGCATTAAAAAATATCTTGAAAAAAACAAAAATGAATTATGGTATCACGTGATCGTGCGGGGTGTATTTTTTAAACGTTTTTTATTCGTTATGGATTTTTATCGAGGCGAAATAAAAACTCTACCCTTTTCGTGTTGGTGCGACGGAGGAAAAGAATCGAAAACTCGCCTCAGACAACACAGACACATGATCGTCGTTTTCCCGACCCGTAAACATTTACATGATTTCGAGAAAAGATTTAAGCCGACGTTAATAATTATGAAAAGGTTTCTTATATACGACGCACTACGTTTGGTCAATGCTTTGACTTATGTGAGCCAGCGTATATCTCTTTGTAGATTTAATATTCATCAAAAATTTAAACGTGGCACTCCGAAACATTTTTATATATCGGAAACCCTACCTAAAAATAGCGACTTGATATTAGTCACGCAATGGAAAGGAGGCATCATGGATTGGATTAGTGATCGTTATCGTTTCACTGATCCGAAAAGTATTTTGTGGTTACCTATGGATTTCATCGATGGTAAATGGCGCATCAAAATCAAATATTTACCCGATATACCACTCGATTTATCGCTCCCCGTTTCTAAAAATTTTCGACCGTCTCGTGAACCCACGGATCTGTTCCTTTCTCTGACGGATGGAAAAAAGATATATTTTCAACGCTCTGAAATCGAAAATACAGATTATTATTCGTTGTGCAATATCGTGAGCGATGATTATTGGACCCCTAACTATCACCAACAAATGTGTTTCGATTGTGCAAAATCCCTTAAAATACAATGCGACAAATTAGAAAAGGAAAATCAAGACTTGAAAACGGAAAATGAAAAATTGAGATTAAACTTGAGACACGAATTCTTTGTTGAAAAATTAAAGTTATTCAATCATTAAAGACATTAAAACTATATTTTAATGAATCTATATTTTTTTAATTATCAATAATTTGATTATAATAGTAATGAGTATATCTCCGATCGTCCTTATTATTAAAGATTATTTCTTTTTTAATGTTGTACAATTCAGTTATTTGATCGTAAAATACATTATGTTTACTATAATCATACATTGTGTTTTCTTCATTCAATGTTACAGGATAATTTTTATCTTCTTTCCAAAAAGTATCAACGGGTAATACTTTTTTTGGTTTTTCGTTTCTATAAAGACATAATTTATGATACAACGATGTATATTCATCATAAGATAAATTATTATTGGTTATACTATACTTGTAACTTTTATCTTCTTTCCAATAACCTTTTATGGGAAAAAGATTATATTTTCCTTTTCTACAAAAACATTGATTTTTGTAAATGCATTTTGTAATTAATTTTTTATTTTTTCCCCATCGTATTGAATAATGCGGTTCGTCATCAATAGTCACGATACATTTTTCTTTGAAATGATAAATTTTAGGACCTTTTACCATAAAAATATTACCGGGCCAACGGAGGGTTTTCAAAGAATGGTTCACAGCGACCGTAATATTGGGAGATATGCTATAAAATTGGATGTCTTCTATCTTATCGACCGGAAAATAAAATTCCGGAAATTCATATTGAATATAATAATTAAAATAATCCCAATCCAAATTTTCAATTACCTTTTTCACATGATCGATACCACCTTTTATCAGATCGTCTAGAGACGGATAAGTTTCGTCTAATTTTTCAACGTTCAAATAATTAAAATAACGTGCGGATAAAGACGCATTTTTTTCATCTACGGATATATAACAGGCATCGTTGTTATTGTCGAGATACCAACCCGGTTTCATGATTCGAATCGCATACAGAAATCCGAAAAATTCATCGTAGGGAATCGACCAAAAATCAGGATTTGATAATTTTTCGTGAAAATCGGGTGAATTTAATAACATTAGTTTATCGTGAATCGCAATATAGTCATTAAAAAGAATTGATAACGCATCATTATTTAAATCAAAAAGGGTAAGTGGAGAATTTTTACTAGGCATACTTATCTTGATATTCTATTCAGCATCACAATAAATAAAAAAAGATTTGGAAATGAAACCCCAGTTTGTTAAAAAACAAAATTCAGCATCACAAAAAAAAAAAAAAAAAAAAAAAAAAAAAAATTTTTTTTTTGTATATATAAGTTGCTCGGCTTCTCAAACTACTAAGATTTTTTCACAAAACATTTTTTGCTACATTCTATTTTAGAAACGATGACGTCATTGTTACTATTTTTAGAAAAAACTAAATGATTGACTTCAATCTCGGAGATTTGCTTTTCAAAATTTTTTGAAATTTTAAATCTGGCAAAACCCGATCGTTGCCTATGAAATTTATCTACAAAAGCGCGAGCCTTTTTTACTATAGGAAAATGGCTTTTTAAAAAAAACTGCTGAGACATTTTTCTTAGCTATAAATTTGGATGATTTCCGTATATTTTTTTTGTATTTTTAGCCTTTAATTGTTGTATTCGATCTTGTTTAAAAATATTTTGGACTTTATTATAAATTTCTATAATATTATATTATGGTTCAAGACAAAGATTTAAAGCGATATTCAAATACTGTGAGTAGAAATGCGTTTCCGTTAACGTGTCCGTATTTGAACTGCGGAATATGTATCGCTTCGAATCAATACGAAAAACATTGTAAAGTGGAACACGGAGTGAATTTTAAACGATGCTGTGTTTGGTGTTTAGGAGATGCGACGTTCGAAAGAAAAAACGAGGGGGCGAAGCATCTTTTGGAATGTTATGAGAAATTTAAAATTCGCGCGACTTTCGCTTCAAAACGAAAAAGCGAACAAGAGGGTTCTTCGAAAAAAGTCGCGAAATTACAATTTTTCGATTTCGCGCCCATGTGTGAGAAACTAAACTTTTTCGATCACGGGAAAATTTCTTGTATCGAGAAATATTACACCGAACCCGTCTGTCCTTTGGATCTGAGCGACGAATTATTATCCGTGCCTTTCAAAGACGAAACTTTGAATTTAGCGGCCGCGTGTGTTCAGAAATACGTTCGAGGGGGTTGCGTATGGTTGCACGTAATGGTGCGAGCCGTGGTTTATGAAAGTTTCGTTCGAGCCGCCGAAAAAGACAACGAGGACAATTTCGGCGAGGGAAGTGTCAAAACCATACCTTTTTCGTGTTGGTGCGACGGTGGAAATGAATCGGAGGCTCGTTTCAGACAACATCGACACATGATCGTGGTTTCGCGTTCTATGGACGATTTCAGACGCGTGTGGAAAAAGGTCGCCGTATCTAAAAGAGTACGAAAACCTTATCCCGGATTCAAATGTAAGATATACAGACCGATCGAATGCGAAATGCATTTGGTGAACGCGATGGGATATCTGAGTCAGCGCAAATCGGGTTGTAATTTTAGCTTTCGCGAAGACGGATACGAAAAGTATTTTGACGAGGAGGACGATTTATATTTTCCCGAAAAAATCAAAAAGAGAAGCGGTAGAAAAGAAAATCATTTTTGCATCTCGGAAACTTTACCTTCGGATTACAGATTGGTATTGGCGACTATGTGGAACGACGGTATCATGCAGTTGATCAGACAGAAATATAACCGTTACGATCCCAAAAAATTGCTTTGGGTGCCTATTGAAAGGATCGGTTCGAAATGGAAAGTTCAAGTTAAAAATTTACCCGAGATAACGATGAATTTAGCGTTACCGGTGACAGAGAAATTTAAAGTTTCCAAAGAGGTCACGGATCACTATTTACATCTCAACGAAGGAAAAAAAATTTATTTTATCGAAAAACGAAAATGTAAAAGGTTGAAAAATGACATAGAAGATCACGCGTTGTTTTATCGAGTCGTGGGAGACGATTGGTGGGAAACGTGTCCCAGGCAACGAGATTGTTTGAATTGTGCGAAACCGTTCGTGAACCGGTGCGAAGAATTGGAAAAAGAAAACGCGGATTTGAAAAACAAATTGGAAGAATTACAAAATAAATATGAAAATTTACGAGCAGATATGGAACAGCGCCGCGAAGAAGAAATTAGAGAATTGAAACATAGATTGAAAATTGCCGAAGAGAAAATCGACACGCTTCAGAACAAAAATGATTCGCTTCAGAACAAAAATGATTCGCTTCAGAACAAAAATGACTCGCTTCAGAATAAAATCGAGTATTTAAGAGAGACCGAAATTGTTGAATTGAAAAGAAGATTATCTAAGTATGAAAATCCTGCAGTATAAAAAGTTAAATTTAAGAGGCTAAATGATTTGTTATTTCTTATCTCAGGTAAATGTTGAAAAAAAAAAAAAAAAAAAAAAAAAAAATATTATTATTATTATTATTATTTTTTTTTTTTTTTTTTTTTTTTTTTCCCTCACAAAGTATATAAAAAGTATGCTCAATATCAACAAATTGGCAAATGGCTTCGTTTCATGAAAACTATCATTCAACTAAAGATTTCGTCCGCACGGATTATATTCTTAAAAATGTTTTTTTATATTTATTGAAAAATTACCACACATTCGAAGTTGTTGAGGCTAGAAATAAAAAGGAAAAAGAGGTGTTGAACAGTATAATAAATATTTTAGATTTATTTAGATCAAATTATGGGACAGAAATAAAAAGGATTTGTACGGAAATCGATAATTACGATGAGGATACGACATGTTCTTACGTATTAGTAGGTGTAGCGAATGAACTTTTTAATGAAAATATAACTTGGAGTCGAATCGTAACATTTTTCGTTTTTGTCGGAGAATATACTATTATGGGTATTCGTCAAAATATGCCGATAACATTTGTGGATACAATATATGAAACTTTTTCACGGATAGTGAAACAAAAATTGGAATCGTGGATAGAAGATCATCATGGTTGGTTAGAAATAACGAATTACGATTTTGCAATGAAACGGGAAAATGTTTTATCATCATTTCAATCATGTTGGGTTAAAAATACATTGTATTCTTTGATTCGAATATTTGGCATTATAGCATATATTGCAAATACAATAAACATGTAAAAAAAGGAGCGTGGGCGTAACTTAGCTATATATAAGCTTTACTGGCCGTTATCAATTTTTTCAAATCATTTTAAACATGATGAAGTTGCAATGTGTATAATCGATCCTCAAAGATATGGGTAACATAAGTAATAAATACATAATAACACTTGAGTATTGGGAATATTATTTTTTTACGTTAGAAGATTGGTCTTTTAAAACGATATGGAATAATATTATATATTTTCATGATATCGAGAATTTGAATTTACCTACTAGACTTTTACAAAAAGCTGTTGAAAAACATTATAAATATAATGTACGTACTACTCAGTTTGAAGAAACATATAACAGTTTATTACAAAGTTTTAAGGATTCTTTGAAAAAAAAGCCTATTGAAATATTATTTTCTGAAATAGATACAGCATTCGACAAATATAGCGCATACTATTTTCATAATCGAACGTATCACATGTCTCAAAAAAGAGAATTAACCGATCAATTTTATTATATTCGATCTTTCTTTGTAAAGGATAAAAAAAGGATTCGTATGTGTTTGAAATGCATGAAATTATGCATGAAATTATTTTTTTATGGAGAAGAGTGTTTAATTGATCGATATTTCTCTATTGTAGATGCGCATAACGCTCAAAAGTTCGTAAAAAGTAAGAAACATTGGTGTCGCTTATGCAAACAAATTCCTTTATTTCAAGTATTAACTGAGGAAAAGGTTGAGAAATATTATAAGACGTTCATCAATCCCATAAAAATTCAAAAATATCAATTGTGTAAATATACCATGAACGAAATAATTTAGATTCAACATTTAAAGAAATTGGAAAATAATATATGAATGGATAAGATAATTTCAATGAGATTATACAATTCATAAGTAAAAAAAAAAAAAAAAAAAAAAAAAAAAAAAAAAAATTTTTTTTTTTTTTTTTTTTTTTTTTTTTTTTTTACATTTATTTCTTTTTAAGAATAAGAACGAATAATGTTATGGATTATTTTCATTTTAATGTCCATCGGACTGACTCTTTACTATACTTCATCATACGACAAGGATCTTAAATTAATATTAAATTTCTTAATGTTAAAATATTTAAATGAGCACAAAGAGGGAAACGAAAATACTAATATTGTTGAAAAAAAAATACCGTGATATTTTGACGAAAAAATATATAATATAAATGTGTAATGAAGAATCTGATGACGAAGATACAGAATTATATGGTAGTGATTATTATTTGTCTAGATTTTACTATAAAAATAAAAAAATTAAATTTATCTATCATTTAGTGTTGGAAAAACGAAAAAATACATTTCATCAATATAATGAAGCCATAAAAAATCTAGTTATAAAAGAAATAGAATGCGTTAAACATTATTATGCAAAAATACCACATATTCATATAGTTTTTCATTCGTCGGACGTTATTAACAAAGATGTTTGGAAAAATATTACGTGTGGTTTTAAAATAAATATTTTATATCCCACAAATAATTTGGTATATTATATCGATCCTTTTAAATCTTGTCGCGTATTACGGAAATATTTTTTTCTAGAAGATTTTTGTTTAAAAACAATATGGAAAAATATTAATAATTTTCATGATATTGAAAATTTAAATTTACCCAATTCCGTTTTACAGAATGCTGTTCGTCAAAGTCGAAAATATTTTAAAATTACTAAATATAATGGGTGGAAAAATTTCAAAAATTTTAAAATTGATTTATTTCAATTATTTTCTCAACAAGACGTTGTATTTAAAAAAGAATTTATCGTATATATTCACAACAAGATTTATCCAAACAATGTTTTTCAAATATTGAGCCACAATTATTTACCATTTTCTCTATTTTTCGTTCGATTTAATTTTGAAACGATCGAATGTTTGCCAGAAAAATTTCAAATGTGTTTAACGTGTATGAAATTGTTTTTTTGTGCGGAGGAACGTTATGTAAGAAGAAATTATTTTATAATAGAATGTTGTAATTTAACAGATTTGGAGATGATGGTTTTTGTAACGAGTTCAAAGAATTGGTGTACATTGTGTAAAAGGGTGCCTTTATTTAAAATATTAAAAAACGATCAATATGAAAACTTTTGTGATGAATCTCTTCAATGTTGTGTACGTTATAAAAAATTTGATATTCCAATAAAAATCGAAATGTATAAAATTCATGCGAGTCGTATTGATTTAGAAACTGAAAATGAAGGATTTCCCAATCAACATAGTTTTCTCCCATTTTTCTAAAATGAAAAACAACTACACTTCGGACTCGAAGAAAAATTAAAAAAAAAAAAAAAAAAAAAAAAAAAAAAAAAAAATGTTAGAAAAGATTTTCGAAAATTGAGTCCAAGATGTAGTCGTTTTCATTTTTGAAAATTAGTTAATTGATTATTCGTTAATTAACAAATTAATTAATTAATTTTTTAAAATGAAAACATATATCTTGGGCCGAATCGAAAAGAATCTTTTTATAACATAAATTCTTGAAAAAAAAAAAAAAAAAAAAAAAAAAAAAAAAATTAATTTTTTTTTTTTTTTTTTTTTTTTTTTTTTAAGACTGTATTTTCAAATATATAAGAAGACTTTGATTATTTTTAAGTATATATTTTTTACAATTTTATAGAAAATCATGTTTTTTAAACGTAACAGTATGTTTGCTGAAGCGTTTTGGTTGAATATTCAAAACGAAAAACCCATTCCTTTAGAAATTGCCTTTGCAATTAATCCGACCGAAGTAAATGTATTTCGATTGGCTCCATTACCCTCGTATCAGAGTTTGACTTTAGAAGATCTTGCAAATATTAAATCCAGAATATATAATACCGATCGATTTTACAATTCAGATTGTTTTGATGATCGTTTGATTCCTCCAGAAATTTACGAGTGGAAGTTACAAATCAACAATTGGTTGAATCAACTATACGTACACATTCCTCGACAAACTTCATTGTATGTACGAGGACGTTCTCAATATTGGTTTTTTAAAAGGATTTGTGGTTATCCGAATGTAAGAAGAATTAAAATTTCGACTGGAGTTAGCGTACCAAAAACTTTTCATTCCCACGAACGATCAAAACTTTTATATTATCCTTGCCCTGCGACCGAAGTGGCAACTATGGCACTTTATCGAAAATTTTATTTAAAAAACCATTTGTGAATAATAATATGGCTTGGAAAAGTTTGTTTATTTAAAAAAAAAAAAAAAAAAAAAAAAAAAAAAAAATTTTTTTTTTTTTTTTTTTTTTTTTTTTTTTTTAATTTTTATAACCTTATAAAAGCATAGGATTTTCCAAACGTTTATCAAACATGTCTTCGCAAGGTGTTATAGTATTTTCCGAAGCCTTTTGGCTAAGCAATAACGATGATTGTTGTATACCGTTGGAAAATGCTTTTGCCGTTAATCCGACCGAAGTAAATATATTTCGCATAGCACCTTTACCCTTACAACAACGTATTTCATTACAAGATTTGGCAAATATGAAATCTAGAATATTTAATCCCCATCGTTTTTGTAATTCCGATTATTTTAGCGACCATCTGATTTCTCCGAGGGTGTACGAATGGAAGTTACAAATCGACGATTGGTTGAATCAATTACATAAATATGTTCCTTTGCACGCCGTATTATATGTTCGAGGAAAATCTCAATATCGATTTTTTAGTATCGTCTGTGGTTATCCTCATGTGAAACGAATCGTATTGTCGACCGGAAGACCCGTGCCGAAAGTATATCATTCTCACGAACGATCAAAATTATTACCTTATCCGTGTCCGGGCATAGAGGTTGCTACCATGGCCAATTATATAAGTAAATATGGAGAAAATATAAGATATCGATCAAGAGGTCGTTTTATTCCAAGAGTCAAAAGTTTTTTACCCGTGTATTATATTTTAAACGATTAAAAAAGAAAATTTATCTACTATTCTTTATATATGTAAAAAAATATATAATTTTATCGAGTTAAAATTTCTATAATAAAATTATCGAGTTTTGAATCGTTCGGATTCAATTTGTCAATTAAATCTCGGCGTAAATGTTCTCTAATCGATAACGACCATACTGATAATGCGTTGAGAAGATCGATGGTCGTTAAAAGTTTTAAATAAGCTTCGTGAGAGTTTTCCGCTAAAGACAAATCGATACGAATTGGATCGTCGGAAAAACTTTCGAGATAAGGCCAGACGTGACTCGAAGGAGGCACGACTATCTTTTGATTTTCTTCCGCTCGAATCGGTTTTGGAATAAGAAACGATGAGGGTTTTTCGCATTTCTCGATTCGCGTATTACGGGGATCCCAGATGAGTCGCAAATGACTTGTCAGCACGATGGTCCACGTATCATCGTGAGGTACGATTGCATCGAAGGAAGGTTCGATTAAAACGCGTAAAAGACGACGAGAAGAAAAATGCCTTTTGGGATGACGATACCAAAATAATAATTCGTATTCCGATGCGATTTCCAGTTCTGGTATGGCATTTAAATAAAACTGTACGAGAGAAGGATATCGACCATAATGACCGTGTAAAATAGTTGATTTTTTAGAAGCTAGGGCGTTTTGAAAAATATCCATGATGGATTTTGTATTTTATATATTTTTTGCTTTTATTGCAAAATTAAAATATTGTAATAACTTTATTATTATTTTTTTTAAATAAATAATCATTATTATACATTTTTTAAATTATAATGTATTGTATTGCTAGGTACCGTAAATATAATAGAGTTCTTATTTTTGCGGTATTGAGAATCTTCTCTTACAGTCACCAGAAAAATTAATCGAGCGCTGGTCCCCCCACAAAAAAAAAAAAAAAAAAAAAAAAAAAAAAAAAAAAAAACATTATAATATTTAACCGATTGATAATAATAATAATAATAATAATAATAATAATAATTTTGAATATCAATCGAATTAATTCGACTCCAATTTTCAATAGTTATCATTCATCTCCCAACGTATACATCCTATATTGGTTATAAAAAAATATAGATAATAATCATTTTTAAAAAACGAATAAAGATGACGACGGATGGATGTAAAGAAATCGAACAACTTTTAATTGAAAAGGATAAATGCGGACAAATAGAAGAACTTCGAATTGAAAATAAATTGTTGCTCTTAGAAATTAAACGGTTATGGGAAAAATTGGATTATTTGCAAAATAGAGACTTAAACAGGTTGAATGAAGAGAATGTTCAATTAAACGAAAAAAATGTCAAATTAAATGCGGAAAACCTTTGGTTGACGGACGAAAAAGCTAACTTGAAGGAAGAAAATGTCTGGTTACACGAAGAAAATTTTAAATTGAATACGAAATTTGCTACTTTGAAAAACGAAAATGACACCTTAAAACAAGAAATTAATATTTTAAAAGAAGAAAAAACTAGTTTGAAAAAAGAAAACGCATGGTTACATGATCAATATACCAAGGCTACCGTTAAAGATGATGCTATAAAAGAAAAATTATATATAATTGAAAATATCTAACAAACATTAAATAATATGATTATGCATCTATAATGTTTTTAAAAAACTTTCAGATTGTTTACATTTATGAAATAAATAAGAAATTATTTTCTTTAAAATTAATTAATTAATTAATCAAAAAAAAAAAAAAAAAAAAAAAAAAAAAAAAAAAAAAAAAAAAAAAAAAAAAATATTATTATTATTATTATTATTTTTTTTTTTTTTTTTTTTTTTTTTTCAACTCAAACATATAAATAGTTAACATACTCCGTGTAACTTTATTAATTTTATTAAACGGTAAGGTAATTATGGATGTTTCTCTATCCGATATTTGTTTGGTGGTAGATATGGATGGTTTTCCCATTTACCAATTCTTTCTCACGAGAGAATTTGGATACGAATCCCTCATTGACGGTACAAACGACTCACAGAGGTACGATCTGACGAAAATGCAAGAGACATTATTCGAAAACCCATTTGAAGGTGTCAAGGAATTTCTAAAAGAGGCCGGTATGGAAAAGGAATACGAAGAGCACGGGTCGAGAATTCGAGAAAAAATTCGACGGCAGTTTTTTGGGAAGGAATTGGAGACTATTAAAAATATGACGAGTGAAGTGCATGGTTTACCATTTACCCCCGTTGACCAAGAAGTGGTCGAGAAATATGAAAATATGGAATCCGACATAAAAAAGTTATACGAATCGCATAAGACCGAAGACAAACCGATTGTAGCCTATAAAGGGGATCCGTGGATCGAAGCATTGATGGATTCTCTCGGAATACCCACAGTCAATCTCGAAAACTTTGGATGTCCCGACTTTAAATGTTTACCGATGCCGGAAAAAAAGAAATGCGATTACCACGCCCGCGATGTTAATAAAAAATTTTCGTGTCCCAAAGAGAGATGTGCCGCTTATGCAAACTGGATTAGAGAACAGTTGGTAGAGATTTCAAAAATTACCGTATCCAAAGACGGAAAGTGGATAACCTTTGGTTGATGGACGAAAAACCTAACTTGAAGAAAATTTTAAATCGAATACGAAAGTTTGTCTAACAAATATTAAATAATATAATTTTGATTGATATCTATAATTTTTTAAAAACTTGAGATTATTTAAATTTATAAAACAAAGAAATTATTTTCTTTAAAATTAATAATTAACTTGAAAAAAAAAAAAAAAAAAAAAAAAAAAAAAAAAAAAAGTTGAATTTTTCTTCGAGTCCAAGATGTAGTCTTCATTTTTAAAAAATAATTGATTTATTAATCGATGATTGATTAATTAACTAATTAATTAATTTTTTAGAAATGAAAACGACTACATCTTAGACTCAAAGGAAAATTTAATTTTCAAAAAAAAAAAAAAAAAAAAAAAAAAAAAAAAAAGTTTTTTTTTTTTTTTTTTTTTTTTTTTTTTTTTTTTTTTTTCCTCCCAAGTGTTGGTTGAATTTTAATATATATGATATTGATAGGACTAGATAAATTTATTGTGACGAAAAGCAGGTTATCAAAGATGAAAATATATTTATTTTTGACTAACTGAAAGAGTGAGGGTTAAAAAACATATATAAAACTTTTCATTCAAATTTATATGTAATATTTTCAGAGTTATATTTTCCCCATTTCTTTAAAGATCAAAAATGTAAAAAAAAAAAAAAAAAAAAAAAAAAAAAAAAAATTTTTTTTTTTTTTTTTTTTTTTTTTTTTTTTAAATTGAAGAAAATATAAATTTACAATATTGATAGGTTTAAATAAATTTATTATAAATGATAACTTAGACTGTGTGTCGATTTTCGAAAACTCAATATAAGAATTAAAAAAATTTTTAATTTCTATTTATTTTATAAATATTAAAATTATAAAGAATAAATATATAAGTAAATAAATATAAAAAGATTAAAAAATAAATTTTATTTGAATTTAAGATGTAGTTTTCATTTTGAAAATTAATTGATCAATGAATTATTTTAAAAAATAAAAACAAATAAATATTCAATTTGAAAAATAAATTACTTTAATTTAATCATTTTCAATTTTGAAAAAAAAAAAAAAAAAAAAAAAAAAAAAAAAATTTTTTTTTTTTTTTTTTTTTTTTCAAGTGTTGGTTGAATTTTAATATATATGATATTGATAGGACTAGATAAATTTATTGTGACGAAAAGCAGGTTATCAAAGATGAAAATATATTTATTTTTGACTAACTGAAAGAGTGAGGGTTAAAAAACATATATAAAACTTTTTATTCAAATTTATATGTAATATTTTTAGAGTTATATTTTCCCCATTTCTTTAAAGATTAAAGGTGAAAATAATTAATGTAATAATTTCATTATCCATTCAAATGGACTTGGACATAGTATTTTCTAATTTATATTTTTAATGTCAACACCAATTAACGTATATGACAAAGAAAGGTATGCTGCAAACTTGAAGAATATTATGTTTATGTAAGTTATTTTTCATCCGATGAGGAAAGATTTCCACCTGATGGAGAAAGATTTCCACCTGATGGGGAAAAATCATTCTAAAATTCACCATAGTAAATATTTATAATCTAAAAATTTTTTGAGATAAGTAAAAGATTTGGAAATTAAGACGAATTAATTTTTTTATCATCATTCTAAAATAGACCATAGTAAATATTTGTAATTTAAAAAAAAATTCACGGTAATTCGGGAAAATAAAGACCATTCTAAAATGGACCATAGTAAACATTTTTAATTAAAAAAAATTAGGATTGATTCGGAAAAATAAAGAATCAAATAGAATTTTACTCTATTTTTTATATTTTCATTTTAAAATGGACAATAGTAAATATTTAAATTAAAAAAAGTTTTGAGATGATTCTGAAAAATAAAAATATTTTTATATTGCCATCTAAAATGGACAATAGTAAATATTTAAATTTTAAAAGTTTTAGGGATGATTCTAAAAAAATAGAATTTTACATGCATTATTTTTTATATGTACATACATTATTTTTTATCGTCTTTGAAAGGCACGGACAAATTTTCATCGCTCAGATCCAAGGCAATATGGATGATGCATTAAACATAGACATTGATCCGGTTCTTTTACTCGGTTATGAATCGGATAAATAGAATGCGGACGGTATTTTCTTGGCAATATAGATATCGGTTCGGCCCTTTCGCTTCGTTATAAATAATTCAGCGATGTATTTTCATTTGTTCTTTCAGAGGATCAACTAAGTTTTTCTAATTCATTTTTTGAAAAATTGCTCATCTTCAGGTGAAAATCTTTCTTTTTCAAGTGGAAACTTTTCATTTTCAGGTGAAAAATCTATGACTATCAGGTGATAAGTCTATGATTATCACCATTAAAAACATTTTGAAATACTTTACTGCAAGACAGGTTATAAAAAGTTTAAGACAGGTTATAAAAAGTTATATTTGAAAACGGCTTCCGAAAAACAACTTTAACATTTAAGACAGGTTATAAAAAGTTATATTTGAAAGCGGCTTCCGAAAGTAATTGTTAATCTGACTCTGTCGAAGTAAAATTTAGACAGCTCGAAGATAAAACAACTTTAACATTTAAGGTTATAAAATTTCTTTGTCATATATTTATATTGACATGGAAAATGAATCACAGAAAAATATTATTTATTAATTAATTAATAATTAATGATTAAATCTTGGACTCGAAATAATAAATTAAAAAAAAAAAAAAAAAAAAAAAAAATTAAATATAATTCAATATTGGATAATAGTTTAACGCAAAAAAATGGGAGTTGGACAAAGTATCGTTGGCCATAAAAAAATTATGATCAACGATACTTTGTCCAACTCCCATTTTTTACTCTTAATTTTTTTACCTTTTATAGCTTTACACTATAAAAAATCATTAAGACTTTCAATGTAACTTAAAGAAAAAAAACAAACAAATACAAATAGATAACAAAAGTTTTATTTTACATAAATAATATTTACAAAACAAATAATATTTAAAATGAATATATTTTTTTTCTCAAAAAAGTAGAAGAAATGTAAGTTGCATATATAAAAGATAAAAAAAAATATTTATCGGCTCATTAAAATATCATTAAAAGTTTTATTAAATTCTGCTAAGAAACTCATATTTTCATCTTTTAAAAATTCATATCTAAGTAATAAACGTTGAATTTTTTCTTTTTCCCGGACACTGCATTTCAATTTGTTAAATTTTAAAGAAACTAATTTTATCATATTGAAATTATTATTATGAAGTAAAAGGCACGACCTTTTAAAATCTATTTGAAGATCTTTAGCTAGACGATAGGATTCAGAAAGTGGCAAACTTACATTTCTTCTAGAAGTCGATGGTCGGGATTGAAAATATCTCGATTGAAGAAGAGGACGGCCGGTGCTCGACGGTTCAGCAGCATCGGGAGGAGATTGGAAAATTTCTCGGTCGTCTCGAGAGTTCGCAGAGGAATTCAATGTCTGTTCTGGCACTTCGAAGTTTCTTTCGGAAGAGAGCAATTCCAGGTATAACGAAACCGGGCGAGTGCTCGACGGCTCCGAATCATTTGGAGGAGATTGGAAATTTTCTGGGCCGTCTCGAGAGTTCGTAGATGAATTCGATGTCTCTTCTTGCACTTCGAGGCTCTGCTCCCCGTCTGAAACTCGAGACTTGTTCAAATCGTTTTCGAGCCAACGATAAAAACAATTTCTTCGGCAGATGGAACATTCGAAAGTAGATTTAACCGACAAATGATCAAAATAGGATTTCAAACAAGTCCTGTGATATGCATGTCCACAGGCTAAACAATATTTGTCTTGTAATATCAAATCTAAACATATTACACATTCCATCGCAATAATGTAAAAAAGATCAAACTCACAAATGCAGAGCAATGAGAACGCCAAAAAATTGAAAGACCGACTGAAAATCCGTCGCTATATATACGCCTTTTTGAACTTTGCATCGAGGGACATTTGACCTCTGATATCTCGATAAAAACGCGTTTCTTTTTCTTCCTTCTCGAAAAGGAAAAAAAACAAAACACTTGAACTTTTTGCACTTTGTATCAAATACTCTTTATCAGGTCGCGTGATTTCGTGAGAATCGAGGTCACGGGGAAAAAGAAATGCGTTTATCTTTTTCTAAATTACTTTGCGTGAGAAAAAGATAAACTAGATTATCGGGGTTAAGATTTTGAAATCAAATTCTACAAAATTGATCGTGAGGTCGAGAGCATCGCGGTTCAAAGTATTTGGGACGGGTTCACGATGAAAAAAAAAATTTGTATCGTGATTTCATGCGAGGTCAGGTCTGTCTACGGGGCAACTTTTGTAAAAGCAAGGGTTTTTTACACCGCGCTAATCAAAATCATTTACAAAAAAAAACAAATGAGATTGCTTTTTAAATATCAAATCGTTTTCCAATAAAAAAATATCTTTTTGATAATCTTCCAGTTTCATAAATATAATATTTTTCGAGTAACGATATAAAAATTAGTTAATTCTCTGAAAGAACAATAGAAAATAATTATGATAGATTGTTATCGTTAAATTAGGATATTGTTCTCGAAATGTCTTTCATTTTTGAGTGTCTAAAAACATTTTAGCGTTTCCCGGAATATACTTAAACTTACGTTATAATTTCAAACAGGTTATTACAAAAAGACCAAGATAAATTAGGATATTGTTCTCGAAATGTCTTTCGTTTTTGAGTGTCTTAAAAACATTTTAGCGTTTTCTACGTTATAATTTCAAACAAGAATTTCAAACTAGCAGTAATTACAAAAAGATCAAGATAAGTTATCGCTCAATTAGGATATTGTTCTCGAAATGTCTTTTCATTTTTGAGTGTCTAAAAACATTTTAGCGTTTTTCCCGATGAACTTGTAAATTTTTCAGCAGCCTCGATCGTCAAATATTTTATTAGAAATCTTTAATATGCTTAAACTTACGATTGTTATCGCTAAATTAGGATATTGTTCTCGAAATGTCTAAAAACATTTTAGCGTTTCCCGGTGAACTTGCAAATTTTTCAGCAGCCTAAAAAATATTTTGTCGTATATAAGTTCATTGTTTGGTCCGTGGACAGATAATTCATGTTATGTAATATTTAGATATATGGGCAGAATTTATAATGACCGTTTCGCACCTCACTGAGCGAGGACAAGAAAACATCGCTTTAGCCAATCGGAATTCTATGCTTTTGATTTTTTATTGTAAATTTCATCAAATATTTTGTCGTATATAAGTTCATTGTTTGGTCCGTGGACAGATAATTCATGTTATGTAATATTTAGATATATGGGCAGAATTTATAATGACCGTTTCGCACCTCACTGAGCGAGGACAAGAAAACATCGCTTTAGCCAATCGGACCAATCGGAATTCTATGATTTTGATTTTTTATTGTAAATTTCATCAAATATTTTGTCGTATATAAGTTCATTGTTTGGTCCGTGACTCTGTCGAAGTAAAATTTAGACGGCTCGAATATAAAACAACTTTAACATATAAGACGGGTTATAAAAAGTTATATTTGAAAATAGCTTGAATTTATTTCCCGAGAAATGACCGTTTCGCACCTCACTGAGTACGAGAACAAGAAAACATCGCTTTAGCCAATCGGAATTCTATGCTTTTTATTGTAAATTTCATCAAATATTTTATCGTATATAAGTTAATCCGGACAGACAATTCATGTTATGTAATATTTTGTCGATAAAAATTATTCGAAACTTTGTAAGTTTTTACAAAAGTAGAAAAATTATAGAATTATAAGTTTTTACAAGAATAGAAAAATTATAAATTATATGTTTTTACAAGAATAGAAAAATTATAAATTACATGTTTTTACAAGATTAAAAAATAATAAAAAACAATTAAAAAGGTAAGGCTTTAGTTTTTAACTTCTAAAATAATTATTCAATTGCAATTTGCTTTCGATAACCATAATATTTCGAAGCCAGGAAAATGAATATTTGAAAAAATTCGGTAGAAATAAATATTTATATATAGTTTTATACTTTGGAGGAAAAAAAATAAAATAAAATAAAATAAAAATAAATAAATAAATTAACTAATTTTCAAAAATGAAAAACGACTACGTTTTGGACTCGAAGGTAAATTCAATTTTCGAAAATCTTTTCTTAAAAAAAAAAAAAAAAAAAAAAAAAAAGAAATTTTTTTTTTTTTTTTTTTTTTTTTTTTTTTTTTTTCAACTTTGTTTATCTGTCAGAAAAAATTTCGAAAATTGAATTTACCTTCGAGTCCAAGACGTAGTCGTTTTTCATTTTTGAAAATTAAAATTTAGAAATTAATGATTTGTTAATTAACTAATTAATTAATTTTAAAAACTAATTATAGAATTAATTTTAAAAACTAATTATAGAATTAATTTTGAAAACTAATTATAGATTTTTGAAATATTGATAAAATAAATAACAATAACTTTTAATATTTTCTTTAAATATGTAAAAATTTCTTAAATAAATGTAAAAAAGTAATAAGGTGAATCGGGTTTAAAAGATTATCCATACGAAGAAAATTTTATTTAATTTTTATAAATAACTTTGTATGAGAATGGAAATAAAAATTTATTTATATTTTCCTACATTTTTTTTAAGTGGATCGGACAAGTTCAAAAGGTGAAAAAAAAACAAATGATATTTTATCGCTAGAAAAATAATCTCATGCGAGGTCAATAGGTTTTGAGAAGGAGGCCGGAAAAACATCGCGTGATATTTCGTAAAAGTTCAAAGTAATTTTTTAAGTGGATCCGACAAGTTCAAAAGGTTAAAAAAAGATATTTTATCACGAGAAAATTAATCTCATGCGAGGTCAATAGGTTTCGAGAAGGAGGTCGAAAAAAAAACATCTTTGTAACGATTCAAAGTATTTAGGACAGATTGCAAGATGTCTGTCTGCGGGGTAACATTTGTAAAAAAGCAAGGGTCGAGGTCAATAGGTTTCTGATAAGGAAGAAGGAAAAACATCGCGTGATATTTGGTAACGGTTCAAAAGGACAGATTGCAAGATGATATCTACGGGGTAACATTAGTAAAAGCAAGGGTTTTTGAGTATAAATAGAGGCGTTTTCTCTCATATCGGCAGTCTGCAACTAGTTTGTCCAAGCTTATTTTTCTCAGACACACTTTGCTTTTTTCACGTTGAAACTTTTGTTTGTTGTCGGAAAAACTTTGTTTTTTTTTGCTGTTGGAAATTTTTTAGTTGTTTTTTGGGGTTGAAACTTTGTTTTTTGCTGTCGGAAAACTTTTTTTTTTGAGGTTGAAACTTTGTTTTTTGTTTGCCGTCGGAAAATTTTTTAGTTGATTTTTTTTTTCTCACGAGTCATGGAAAACTTCATCGATCTGAACGATATTTGTCTCGTCATCGACTTGGACGGGTTTTTCATCAAAGGTAAAAACAAAAAAGCATCTTTTTACCCGAGAGAGTTGGGCTACGCGGGGATAACGAAACCTCGCGTGGATTGCGTCCGATTTCATTTGAATCATCTCGTACCCGAGATAAAAGAAAACGATTGGCGAACAAACGATTGGAAAACCGTGAGATATTGTTCGCATAACGTTCACGGACTCTCTTTGAGGGCGCAGTATCGCGAAGATGTGAGATTTTTACACACGTTGGGACCTTTAATGGAAAACTTGTATAAAAATTACAAAACGGACGAGAAAACCGTAGTGGCGTACAAGGGTGGCGAAGAAGAGAGAAATTTATTAGAAAAACTCGGCATACCGTCGGTCAACTTGGAAAATTTCGACTGTCCGAAGTTCGACGACCTGCCGATGCCCGACGTACGAGACTGCGGGTATCACAACAAATTTAAAAATTCTACGAAAAGATGCCATTGCAGCATGCAAGAGTGTGCCGCCTTCGCCGATTGGATCAGAGAAGAAATTAAAAAAAATTCTTAATAGAAAAAAAATTGTTTTTTAATGGCTCTATAGCTATTGAAAAAAGTAAAAAATATTCTATTAAGAGTGAAAAAATGGGGTCGGACGAGATATTGTTAGCCAAAAAAAAAAATTCGGCTAACAAATATCTCGTCCGACCCCATTTTTTTGCGTCGAACGATAAACCAATATTGAAACTAGTTTTAAAATAAATCTTTAAAAAAAATTATTAATTTTTTCATATTGAGATAAATACTTGGAATTTTTTTTTTAAAAAGTAAATTTAATAATTTGTTATTTTTTAAAGTCTTTTCTTAATAAAATAATTTTTTTATAGTTAAAAGCTATAAAAGTAAATTTATTAAGAGTAAAAAAAAATGGGGTTGGACAATGTATTGTTAACAATACATTGTCCGACCCCATTTTTTTACGTTTAATTTTTTACCAATATTGGAAAAACATATTTTTTCACTTGAAATTTCCATTTAAAAAAATAAATCTTTATCTATAAAATAAATAGAAATTAAAAATTCTTGCATTGAGTAAATAATTTGTATTTTTTAAATTATAAATATTTACTGTGGTCCATTTTAGAATGACAACGCAAAAAATATATTAAGTAAATTTCTATTTTTCAGAATCATCCCGAAAAATTTTTAAATTATAAATGTTTACTGTGGTCCATTTTAGAATGACAATGCAAAAAATAATGTAATAAGTAAAATTCCTTTGCATTTCTATTTTTCAGAATCATCTCAAAACTTTTTAAAATTTAAATATTTTACTATTGTCCATTTTAGAATGACAATCTAAAAAATAATGTATTAAGTAAAATTTTATTTGAGTCTTTATTTTTCCGAAATTTCTCCTAAAATATTTTTTATCGATGATTTTAATATTTACTATTGGTCTCAATGATAATTGATTGTTATATTTAAAAACTTTCGATGATTTTAATATTTCATAATTAGTTTTAAAAAATAATTTTAATTTAACCACATTTTTCGAAAATCGGTTGAATTTGCAATAGTCAACATGAAAGCAAAGTCTTCATTTTTGAAAATGATAATCCTATCTGTATTATAAATATATTTATTTTCAACATCATCATGAAAAAAAAAAAAAAAAAAAAAAAAAAAAAAAAAAAAAAAATTTTTTTTTTTTTTTTTTTTTTTTTTTTTTTTTTTACATTTAAAGATTTTATAAGATAAATTCATTTAAAAAAATATATATTTATGATACTGATCGAGATAAGTTAAATTTTCAAATATGATTTAGACTGTGCATTGATTATTATAAAAAAATTTAACCGAATTTTCAAAATTCCATAATTAGGTTTTAAAAATTAGTATTTTTAAAACCTAATTATGGAATTTTGAAAAGTTATTATGTAAAATTAAAAAAAAATATTGTAATTTAAATTTTTTTAGCTTTTTTATTTAAAAAAACTGTAATTTTAAAAAAATATTAAAATAATATAACTAAAAAGTAATTAAATTGATTATTTTATTATTTTTACACGATAACTTTTAAAATTACATAATTAGTTTTGAAGAATAATCTTATTTTAACTAAAATTTTTGAAAGTTGGTTGAATTTGCAATAGTCAACACAAAAGCTAAATCTTCATTTTTTAAAATGTACTTAATCCGATCTACATCGTAAATATATTTCTTGGACATCAAACATAATTATTAAAAAAAAAAAAAAAAAAAAAAAAAAAAAAAATTTTTTTTTTTTTTTTTTTTTTTTTTTTTTTTTTAATTACTATTATTTTAGAAAATGAAAAAATAAATCAAAAAAATTTTTGATTTGTGTTCGAAGAAAAAATGAAACCGTTTAGAGTTCACGAATCATTAAAGTTTACGATTAGTCAACATTTTCATATTTAGACAATCTTCTTTTAAGTTCAACTATTTCGGCCATCAGCTTACCAATTTCGGTTTCTCTCAAATAATCGATTTTTTTCCATAATTGTTTAATTTCATCTTGAAGCGATCTATTTTCCCCTTGAAGCGAATCGTTTTTCTCTTCCATAGTTTTCAATTTACATTTCAATTCCCTATTTTCTTCTTCGCGGCGCAATTCGTTTTCCACTCGTAAATTCTCATATTTGTTTTTCCATTCCCTGATTTCATTTTCCAATTCGTTGCAACGTTCCACGATCGGTTTCGCACAGTCCAAACACGCTTGCTGTATGGGACAAATTTCCCACCGATCGTCTCCCATCACGCCGGAATTTTGAAAACTTATCGTGTAAAATTTATAAAATACCTTACTTTTCAAAACTCGGTTGAATTTCCGATAAGCAACACAAAAGTTAAGTCTTCATTTTTGAAAATGAACTCAATCCGATCTGCATTGTAAATATATTTACTTCAACATAAAAAAAAAAAAAAAAAAAAAAAAAAAAAAAAAAAAAAATTTTTTTTTTTTTTTTTTTTTAATCAAATTTTAGAAAATGAAAAATAAATCAAAATCTTTTTCGATTTATACCCCGATTAAAAATTAAACCATTTAGAATCCGCGAATCATTAAAGGTTATGATTAGTCAACATTTTCATATTTAGACAATCTTCTTTTTAGCTCAACGATTTCGGTCTCTCTCAAATATTCGATTTTGTTCCATAACCGTTTAATTTCATCTTGAAGCGAGTCATTTTTAATCCGAAGCGATTTATATTCTTCTTGAAACAAATCTTCCATAGTTTTCAATTTACATTTCAATTCCCTAATTTCTTCTTCGCGGCGCATTTCGGTTTCCGCACGTAAATTTTCCAATTCTTCGCAACGTTCCACGATCGGTTTCGCACAGTCCAAACACGCTTGCTGTCTCGGACAAGTTTTCCACCAATCGTTTTCCACGGCTCGGTAAAACAACGCGTAATCGACGTCTTTTTTTAACTTTCTATATTTTTGTTTTTCCTTTCCCAGTTCTGCAAAATATATTTTTTTTCCATCGTTCAAATGCAAATAGCGATCCGTGATCTCTTTGGAAAATTTGACATTTTCGTTCACCGGCAACACCAAATTCATCTCGATCCCGGGTAAATGTTTGACTTGAACTTTCCATTTCGAATCGGTCTTTTTCATCGGAACGTAAAGTAATTTTTTGGGATCGCAGCGGTTATAATTCTGTCCGATCAACTTTAGGACGCCCCCGTCCCACATCGTCGCCAATACCAATCTGTAACCCGAAGGTAATGTTTCCGAGATGCAAAAATGATTTTTTCCACTTTTATGTTTCCTTTTAATTTTTTGTTCGTCGTCGAGAAAAGAAACATCCTCCTCGTCGTAATATTTTTCGTATTTGTCCTTGCGAAAATTAAAATTACATCCGGATTTACGTTGGCTCAAATATCCCATCGCGTTCACCAGATGCATTTCGGATTTGATCCGTTTATAATTCTTACATTTGAATTTGGGATAAGGCTTTATAGCGTGTCTGGGCACGACGACCTTTTTCCACACGCGTCTGAAATCACGCAGAGAACGCGAAACCACGATCATGTGTCGGTGCTGCCTGAAACGAGCCTCGGACTCTTTTCCGCCGTCGCACCAACAAGAAAAAGGTATGGTTTTGACACTTCCCTCGCCGAAATTATCTTCGTTGTCTTTTTCGGCGGCTCGTACGAAACTTTCATAAACCACCGCCCGCACCATGACATGCAACCACACGTGACCTCCTCGAACATATTTTTGAACGCAAGCGGCGGCCAAATTTAAAGTTTCGTCTTTGAAAGGCACGGATAAGATTTCGTCGCTCAGATCCAATTGACAAACGGGTTCCGTATAATATTCTTCGATGTCGGATATTTTCTCGTGCCCGAAAAACAAATCTTTTTCGCACATGGGCGTGAAATCGAAAAATTTCAAACTCGTCATTTTTATTTTTTTCGGAATCGCCGATGATGACGAATCCTCTTTTTCAATTTTTCGTTTTGCACAGAGAGCCAAACCCAATTTGAATTTCTTATAACATTCTAAGAGATGGTCGGCATTGTCATTTTTTTGCCTTCTAGGAAATTTTACCTCGCCCGAACACCAAACGCAACACGTAAAACGATTCAACCCGTGTTTTTCTGTACAATGGGCTTCGTATTCTTTCGCAAGGAGAAGTTTTCCGCAGTCCGAATGTGGACACGTAAACGAAAAATTATCCCAATAGAGAGCATTGGAATAACGTTTTAATTCTTTGCCTGCAACCATATTGTAACATATAGTTTTAAGCAATACACTACTAACGTCTCATATATAAATATTTTAGAGGGAAAAAAAAAAAAAAAAAAAAAAAAAAAAAAAAAAAAAAAATATTATTGTAGTTCCTTATTGTAGTTCCTGGCGCTTGTCGATTAAAATTTCATGGGCAACGATCGGTTTTGGCCAGATTTCATTTTCCAAAAATTTCGAAAAAATCAAATCTCCGAGATGCAAGTCAATCAATTAGTTTTCTAAAAATAGTAACAATGACGTCATCACCTTGACGTCAATTTCATAGAAAGAATTGTTTGTCAAGAAATTATGAAGACTTTTAGAAAACCGAACCATTTATATATTTTCTTGAACATCAAACATTAAAAAAAAAAAAAAAAAAAAAAAAAAAAAAATTTTTTTTTTTTTTTTTTTTTTTTTTTTTTTTTTCATCCTTGGTAAATGTTAAACAAAATATATATTGGTCAGCACCAACTATAGAATTTTGAAACTTATTGTATAAAATCAATAAATAAACTACAAACTTTCATTTTTGCACATATTTAAAAAAAATTGTAATTTTTTTACAAATTGAAAAAAAACGACCGAAAAGTAATTAAATGGGTTATTTTATTATTTTTATCTCATGAGTATCGCGATTCCATGATAATTTTTCAAAAATAATTTTATTTTAACATCATTTTTTAAAAGTCGGTAGGATTTGCAAATTACCAAAAATGATTTAGATTGTGTGTTGATTTCAGAAAATTGAACACAATTTCCACAAATGATGTCGGAAAAAGTATTTTAATTGTGAAATATTGAAACTCCTTACGTAAAATCGAAAAATTAACCTCAAACATTCATTTTTACACATATTGAAAAAAAATTGTAATTTTTTATGTTAAAAATACAAAGATGAATTTTCTTGAGTATATTCAAAAGTAACAATTATTTTCGGAAGCCATTTTCAAATATAACTTTTTATAATTTGTCTTAAGTGTTAAACCATTTTCAAATATAACTTTTTATAACCTGTCTTAAGTGTTAAAACATTTTCAAATATAACTTTTTATAACCTGTCTTAAGTGTTAAAACATTTTCAAATATAACTTTTTATAACCTGTCTTAAGTGTTAAAACATTTTCAAATATAACTTTTTATAACCTGTCTTAAATGTTAAACCATTTTCAAATATAACTTTTTATAACCTGTCTTAAATATTAAACCATTTTCAAATATAACTTTTTATAACCTGTCTTAAATGTTAAAGTTGTTTTATCTTCAAGCTGTCTAAATTTTACTTCGACAGAGTCAGATTAACAATTACTTTCGGAAGCCGTTTTCAAATATAACTTTTTATAACCTGTCTTAAACCTTTTATAACCTGTCTTGAATGTTAAAGTTGTTTTATCTTCGAGCTGTCTAAATTTTACTTCGACAGAGTCAGATTAACAATTACTTTCGGAAGCCGTTTTCAAATATAACTTTTTATAACCTGTCTTGAATGTTAAGTTGTTTTATCTTCAAGCTGTCTAAATTTTACTTCGACAGATTCAGATTAACAATTACTTTCGGAAGCCGTTTTCAAATATAACTTTTTATAACCTGTCTTAAACTTTTTATAACCTGTCTTGAATGTTAAAGTTGTTTTATCTTCGAGCTGTCTAAATTTTACTTCGACAGAGTCAGATTAACAATTACTTTCGGAAGCCGTTTTCAAATATAATTTTTTATAACCTGTCTTAAACTTTTTATAACCTGTCTTTTTTGCTTTCAAAATGAAAAATCTTCAGAGAATCTGTTTTCGGTCGCGTCCGTTGCCTCGATTTCACATCGTTCGGTATTAGTGTCAAGGGCATCTGTTGCAGAAATCTTTTTTTCCCCCAGCAAATGGATCACCAAAG
Source organism: Salticus scenicus (assembly GCA_963930645.1). NCBI lineage: Eukaryota > Metazoa > Arthropoda > Arachnida > Araneae > Salticidae > Salticus > Salticus scenicus. Next base: position 763,197 of record CAWVNO010000050.1, read on the forward strand.
CTATAATGAAAAATTATTAGAGTTTGATTGTATTTTCATTATTTTTTTACAATACTCTCTCCGTTTCCATCAGGAATGAGACTGGCATTTTCAACAGATTGCGTAAAAAATTGAACTCAATTTCGACAAATGAGGTCAGAAAAGTATTCTGATGGTGAAATATTGAAAACTCGTCGCGTAAAATCAATAAATTAATTGCAAACTTTAATTTTTCCATCTATTGAAAAAAATTGTAATTTTTTTAAAAATTGTAAAAAAAAATGAACAAAAAATAATTAAATTGCTTATTTTACTATTATTATGCAATAAGCATCATGATTCCACGATTAATTTTCAAAAATAATTTTATTTTAACATTATTTTTTGAATGTCGGTAGGATTTTCAAATTTTCAAAATTGATTTGGATTGTGTGTCGATTTCAGAAAACTGAACGGAATTTCGATAAATGAGGTCAGAAAAGTATTCTGATGATGAAATATTGAAATTTATCACGTAAAATCAATAAATTAATTGCAAACTTTCATTTTACACATATTGAAAAAAATTGTAATTTTTTTAAAATTTGTAAAAAAACGATCGAAATTTAATTAAATTACTTATTTTACTATTTTTATACAATAAGCATCACGATTCCACGATTATTTTTCAAAAATATTTTTATTTTAACATCATTTTTTGAAAGTTGGTTGAATTTGCAAATTACCAAAATTGATTTGGATTGTGTGTCGATTTCAGAAAACTGAACGGAATTTCGATAAATGAGGTCAGACAAGTATTCTGATGATGAAATATTGAAACTCGTCGCGTAAAATCAATAAATTAATTGAAAATTTTCATTTTACACATATTGAAAAAAATTGCAATTTTTTAAAAAATTTGTAAAAAAAGATCGAAATTTAATTAAATTGCTTATTTTACTATTTTTATACAATAAGCATCATGATTCCACGATTATTTTTCAAAAATATTTTTATTTTAACATCATTTTTTGAAAGTTGGTTGAATTTGCAAATTACCAAAAATGATTTAGATTGTGTGTCGATTATAGAAAACTGAACGGAATTTCGATAAATGGGGTCAGAAAAGTATTCTGATGGTAAAATATTGAAACTCGTCGCGTAAAATCAATAAATTAATTGCAAACTTTCATTTGTGCATCTATTGAAAAAAATTGCAATTTTTTTTAAAATTTGTAAAAAAACAATCGAAATTTAATTAAATTGCTTATTTTACTGTTTTTATACAATAAGCATCATGATTCGATGTTTATTTTTCAAAAATATTTTTATTTTAACATCATTTTTTGAAAGTCGGTCGAATTTGCAATTTTTCAAAAATGATTTAGATTGTGGGTCGATTATAGAAAACTGAACGGAATTTCGATAAATGAGGTCAGAAAAGTATTCTGATGGTGAAATAGTGAAATTTATCGCGTAAAATCAATAAATTAATTGCAAACTTTCATTTGTGCATCTATTGAAAAAAATTGCAATTTTTTTAAAAATTTGTAAAAAAACGATCGAAATTTAATTAAATTGCTTATTTTACTGTTTTTATACAATAAGCATCACGATTCGACGATTATTTTTCAAAAATATTTTTATTTTAACATCATTTTTTGAAAGTTGGTCGAATTTGCAAATTACCAAAAATGATTTAGATTGTGTGTCGATTATAGAAAACTGAACGGAATTTCGATAAATGAGGTCAGACAAGTATTCTGATGATGAAATATTGAAACTCGTCGCGTAAAATCAATAAATTAATTGAAAATTTTCATTTTACACATATTGAAAAAAATTGCAATTTTTTTAAAAATTTGTAAAAAAACGATCGAAATTTAATTGAATTGCTTATTTTACTATTTTCATGCAATAAGCATCACGATTCCACGATTATTTTTCAAAAATAATTTTATTTTAACATCATTTTTTGAAAGTTGGTTAAATTTGCAATTTTTCAAAAATGATTTAGATTGTGTGTCGATTATAGAAAACTGAACGGAATTTCGATAAATGAGGTCAAAAAAGTATTTTAATTATAAAATATTGAAACTCGTCGCCTAAAATCAATAAATTAATTGCAAACTTTCATTTTACACATATTGAAAAAAAATTGTAATTTTTTTAAAAATTTGTAAAAAAACGATCGAAATTTAATTAAATCGCTTATTTTACTATTTTTATATAATAAGCATCATGATTCGACGATTATTTTTCAAAAATAATTTTATTTTAACATCATTTTTTAAAAGTCGGTAGGATTTGCAAATTACCAAAATTGATTTAGATTGTGTGTCGATTATAGAAAACTGAACGGAATTTCGATAAATGAGGTCAGAAAAATATTTTAATTGTAAAATATTGAAACTCGTCGCCTAAAATCAATAAATTAATTGCAAACTTTCATTTTTGCATCTATTGAAAAAAAATTGTAATTTTTTTAAAATTTGTAAAATAATGATCGAAATTTAATTAAATTGCTTATTTTACTATTTTTATACAATAATCATCACGATTCCATGATTATTTTTCAAAAATATTTTTATTTTAACATCATTTTTTGAAAGTTGGTTAAATTTGCAATTTTTCAAAAATGATTTAGATTGTGTGTCGATTATAGAAAACTGAACGGAATTTCGATAAATGGGGTCAGAAAAGTATTTTAATTGTGAAATATTGAAACTCGTCGCGTAAAATCAATAAATTAATTGCAAACTTTCATTTTACACATGCTGAAAAAAATTGTAATTTTTTTTAAAATTTGTAAAAAAAACGATCGAAATTTAATTAAATTGCTTATTTTACTATTTTTATACAATAAGCATCACGATTCTATGATTAGTTTTCAAAAAAAATTTTATTTTAACATCATTTTTTGAAAGTTGGTAGGATTTTCAAATTTTCAAAATTGATTTAGATTGTGTGTCGATTTCAGAAAACTGAACGGAATTTCGACAAATGTGATCAGAAAAGTATTTTAATTGTAAAATATTGAAACTCGTCGCATAAATTTTCATTTTTACATCTATTGAAAAAAATTGTAATTTTTTTAAAATTTATAAAAAAACGATCGAAATTTAATTAAATGGCTTATTTTACTGTTTTTATACAATAAGCATCACGATTCGATGTTTAATTTTAAAAAATAGTTTTATTTTAATATCATTTTTTGAAAGTCGGTAGGATTTGCAATTTTCCAAAAATGATTTAGATTGTGGGTCGATTATAGAAAACTGAACGGAATTTCTACAAATGAGGTCAGAAAAGTATTTTAATGGTGAAATATTGAAACTCGTCGAGTAAAATCAATAAATTAATTGCAAACTTTCATTTTACACATATTGAAAAAATTTGTAAAAAAACAATCGAAAATTAATTAAATTGCTTATTTTACTATTTTTATGCAATAAGCATCATGATTCCACGATTATTTTTCAAAAATATTTTTATTTTAACATCATTTTTTGAAAATTGGTCGAATTTGCAAATTACCAAAAATGATTTAGATTGTGTGTCGATTATAGAAAACTGAACGGAATTTCGACAAATGAGGTCAGAAAAGTATTCTGATGATGAAATATTGAAACTCGTCGCGTAAAATCAATAAATTAATTGCAAACTTTCATTTGTGCATCTATTGAAAAAAATTGTAATTTTTTTTAAAATTTATAAAAAAACGATCGAAAAGTAATTAAATGGCTTATTTTACTATTATTATGCAATAAGCATCACGATTCCACAATTATTTTTCAAAAATAATTTTATTTTAACATCATTTTTTGAAAGTCGGTAGTATTTGCAACAGTCAATCCAAAAACTAAATTTTCGTTTTTGAAAATATTTTAACCCAATTTACATCATAAATATATTTTCTTAAACATCAAACGTAAAAAAAAAAAAAAAAAAAAAAAAATTTTTTTTTTTTTTTTTTTTTTTTTTTTTTTTTTTTTACGTTTAAATTTTTTATAAGATAATTTTATTTAATAAAATATATATTTATGATATTGATAAGACAAGTTAAATTTTCAAAATGACTTAGACTGTGCGTCGATTATAGGAAAATTTAACTAAATTTTCGGAAAAATAATGTAAAAATAGTATTTTTTTGAAATTTAATTAAGGTATTTATTTTTTACTACGATAATTCTAGTATTTTAATGCTTGTATGCTGGGTGGTGGGGATCTCGACGGAGATCTGGATCTCGATCGAGACCTCGACCGATCTCTGTAAAAATCCGAATCGTTGAGGCCGGTGTAATCCAAATCGGAATAATAGAGTTCGGAGTCTGAATAATCGAGGCCGTGTAATCGCTCAAACTCTTCTAAATGTTTCAGACTCATCATCTTTCCGATATCTTTTCTAGTAAACCGTTTTTTACAAGACGGACAAGGCGGTAAAATGGATACGTTTGAATTTTTACCCTTAGAATCTTTATCGGAAGCCTTTCTTTTCGAAGCGTTCCGTTTTCGTTGATTATATAATCGATTGGCGCATTTCGCATGGAAACGATGTCTACATTCGGCAGTAAATAAATTTCCTTTCTTACCCCGACAAATCGTACATTTATATTTCATACTTTTTTTTAAACTGCGACGTCTAGATTGGGAAGTATTACGGGTTGGATATTGAGGCAAAGATAGATTTTTTTGGAATTTTTCTTAAGAGTTGATCGTTTTATTTTTAAAAATATTATAAATAAAATAACTTAAAAGTATTTTATTATTTTTACCCTATAAATTTCAAAGTTCCACGATAACTTTTCAAAAATAATTTTATTTCGACCATTGCTTTCGAAAGTAGGTTGAATTTGCAGCAGTCAACACAAAAGCTAAATCTTTAGTTTTGAAAATTTACTCAATCCGATCAGCATTATAAATATATTTTCTTGAACATCAAACATTAAAAAAAAAAAAAAAAAAAAAAAAAAAAAAAAAAAATTTTTTTTTTTTTTTTTTAAGGATTTAGATTATTTAAAAATCTTTTCGATTCGGTCCAAGATGTAGATGTTTTCATTTTTTGAAATTAATTAATTACTAATTAATTAGTGATTAATTAGTTATTAATTAGTGATTAATTTTTAAAAATGAAAACATCTACATCTCGGACCGAATCGAAAAGAATCTTTTATAATCTTAAATCCTTAAACAAAAAAAAAAAAAAAAAAAAAAAAAAAAAAAAAAAAAAATTTTTTTTTTTTTTTTTTTTTTTTTTTAAGGATTTAAGATTATAAAAGATTCTTTTCATTTTGATCCGAGATGTAGATGTTTTCATTTTTGAAAATTAATTAATTATTAATTACTAATTAATCACTAATTAATTAATTAGTGATTAATTTTCAAAAATGAAAACATCTACATCTCGGACCGAATCGAAAGAATCTTTTATCTCAAACCCTTAAAAAAAAAGAAAAAAAAAAAAAAAAAAAAAAAAAAAAAATTTTTTTTTTTTTTTTTTTTTTTTTTTTTTTTTTAAGACAAATTAATTTAAAAATATATATTTATGATATTAATCAGATAAGTTAAATTTTCAAAAATGATTATTGTTTATTCAATAAATTAAATCATTGTTTTCGAAAGTCGGTTGAATTTCCAATAGTCAACACAAAAGCTAAATATTCATTTATGAAATTTTACTCAATGCGATCAACATTATAAATATATATTCCTGAACATAAAAAAAAAAAAAAAAAAAAAAAAAAAAAAAATTTTTTTTTTTTTTTTTTTTTTTTTGATATAAAATATATATATATATATATATAAGACAAATTCATTTAAAAAAATATTTAATTTATAAAAAGATATATAAAAATACATAAATAATTAAAATGGTATTTTTTTTCATCTTTCAAAAAATTATTTATATAGTCATAGTCGTCTCGAAATGAATGCACGACATTTTTTCATCTTTTTCCAAAAAATTATTTATATAATCATAATCTTCTTCAAATGGATGCAAATATAAAATATAATTGTCATTGTTTTCGTTTGACGCTTCGTTAAGTGAAACATTTTCTTCTTTCATTTTCGAAATATGCTTAGTCTCATCATCATCGATTTTAGGAATTTTATAATTTTTTAACCATCGTCTATCGGTTTCGGCACGTCGATTTATTTTTTTGTTTGACGATTTATGTTCACTGGAGAAAAATTTTTCTTTTTTCAAAGTCTGAGGTTTTTTTTGAATTGTTTCCAATTTTATATTTTCGACGATTTTCTTTTTCGCGTCTTTTTCACCCAATCGATTCATTTTTCTCTTTGATGATTTAGACTCCCTCGTAGAAAGATTTTCTTTTTTCGTTTCCGATACAAGTTTAGTTTTTACACATTCGACGGGTTCCTTTTTAATCTTTTCCGATTTAATACATTCGGCAGGTTCCGTCTTAATCTTTTCCAATTTCGTACATTCGACGGGTCCCGTCTTAATCTTTTCTGATTTAATACATTCGGCTCGTTCCTTCTTAATTTTTTTCAATTTAATACATTCGGCAGGTTCTTTTTTCACGATCGGTTGCGGAGAAGGCAATTTTTTCAAATGTTTTTGTTTCGCCGCTTTCCATAATTCGACCGACGGTGCGATAAACGGTTCGTTTTTCATTTTTTTAGACTCTTCGACGACAGTCAGAGGCTTTATCATTTTTCTTTTTTCGGCTTTCTTTTTTTTCTCGATTTTTGAAACTCGAGCACCGAGAACAGAAGATTTTTCATTTTTGGATTCTTTCGAAGTCGTCAGAGAGGATTTCGAACGATCGCGACATTCTTCTTTTGAATCGGAAGGGTCGCTTTTCGATGACAGAGACGACTTTGAAAAAATTTTCTTTTCATCCGTAGATTCGGGATCGGCAGAAATTTCGACCGTTTTTTCATCTTTGAAAGTCGAAACATTTTTTTCTTCTTTTACATTTTCCAAAATTAAACTCTTTTTTTCTTCATTCCGTATATTTTCGGAGATTAAAGTATTTTTTTCTTCATTCTGTATATTTTCAGAAATTAAACTATTTTTTTCTTCATTCTGTATATTTTCGGAGATTGTTTCTTCGTACTTTACATTTTCCAAGATTAAACTCGAAGGGGGTGTTTCGACGAGAGGAGATGAAAAATCCATGTTTTCTTCATCTTGCTGAAACGGGGTAGCCGCATAATCAAATTCCAAATAATAATACGGGGAAAGTGGTGCTCTCGGCGTCGATGGTTCGTAATTATAATCGACTCTTTCGACTTTGGGAGTTTCTAAAGAAATATATTCTTGATCGACCATCGCGAGAAAGACTCGCAAACAAAGTGAAACGACTGTGAAATGCGAACCCCCCTTATATATAGGTTGGGAAAAATAATCTTATCTCGAAAATATTTTTAAGAATCGTGTCAAAAGTTCAAACGAGTCGCGAGGTCAGCTTTTTCTCATACCCTAAAAGAATGTTCTGGAAGGAAAAAAAAAACCGACGCGTGACAGATCGAGGTCACATCTTATCGCGTGTGTCGAAAATAACCATTTCAAAGTTTTCAAAACGAGTCACGAGGTCATTTCTCATACCCTAAAAGAATGTTCTAAAAGGAAAAAACGACCTCGAGGTTATCTTATCGCGCATTTCAAAATCACGCGTTTCATAACATGTCGTTCTAAAGGTCATTCTCGAATCGTATAAATAGGGTGGAATTTTTCGACTCGATTTCATACTGCTCGTTGCTACCGTCGGTGTCGCCTATTACTTTTTTTTTCAGTCGATAGCAGCCTAGAAAAAAAAACTTTGTTTTTTTTTTCGAAATGTCTTCGAATTTTCGACTTGAATTTCTCAACAAATCCTCTTCGAATTTTCAACCGGGTCATGTCTTTCCCAAAACCGAAATATTTCCAAATTTTCTATCTTCGAATGTACGAAAAATAACTTATCCCGAAAAAAATTTTAAATATATCTTGAATAAATTCGCCGTTCACGTATTCGTTTTATTTATGAACATTGACCACGTGATCAGCTTCAGTAAACGCTCCATGAATGAAAGATTCATGCAGAACGTCATTCAAATCGGCAAAGAATGTCAAACTTTTCGAGAATTTTTTCCAGAATGCATCAATTGGACGCAAATCATCAGGAGATATAAAATACCTCCCACGAATTCCTCGAGGATCAACGCGGACACTCGACTCGGTTTTTATTTCAAAAATTGTTTTCTGGTGAAAGCTTATTTCACTTTCGGACAACGGACGGTCGAAAAAGACACTTGTCACATCCTACAAGTTTTGAACGTTCCTTTGTTGTTTTACCTCAACGAATCTCCGAAATTGAGTAAAAAAGATAAACTTTTTCCAGTCGATTCCATATTGGAGTACGATCGACTCATCTTGTCTCCCAATACCTGTTTTGAAATCCCGGCCGGTACCACGTATGTTCTTTTCACGACGCAAAAATGTTTTTTCAGTTTAGACGTTGTGAGAAAGGGTACGAAATTACCTTTCGATTGCGTGAATCCTTTGGAGGCTCGAGTGAGAAAATTAGAAAGACTTTGCGATTTGCCACCCATGACGCCTCACATAAGCGAAGAAAATCAAAATATCGATAATTGTAACATGCCCGAAGCGAAACGGCCACGAACGGAAGATGACATTCCTCGAGAATTATTGCACGAAACTCATCCCGAATATTTCATGTCTCCGGAAGAAAATACCAACGCATCGGTGCCGCAAACACAACTGACATTTTATTTGGTACCTTCTCAACCGACATTGCCTTCTGTTCGACCGGAAGAACAAATATCTACGCTCCAAGCTCCACCACCTGAAAGACATTTCCCACTGCCTATATTGAATCGCGAAATCATCGTGAGTTCGCCCGATTTTGTAAAATATTATGAGAAATTAAAAAACCATACGTATTTTCAAAATCCACCGTGGAAACTATTACCCGATGATTTTATTTCACCCGAACGGAATGATATTCGACCTTTGGATTTGAGTGTCCGATCCATGGAAGACGAATCGTCGCCTCGATTGCAAAATGAAAATTTATCCGTTTCTTCCATAGAAGAATCATTTTCGTCGCCGCGACGAGATCTTTCTCAAGATGAAAATTTTTCGCTCTCTTCTGCACGACCGTCTCCCGAATCGTCTCAAAATAATGTATCGGAAGAAAAAAAATTCTATAATGACGTCGATGAAATTATATATAGTCAGCAAAAGACAGAGTTGGAAAATGAGTATCGCAATAACGAAATGATATATGATCGGCAAATTACAGAGTTTGAAAACGAGTACGGTAATAACGACTATATATATAATCGGCAAAGCACATATTTGGAAAATCAGTTGATAAATATATGCGAGAAAATAGAAAATGGCTCGGGTCATCAAACGGCAGAATTGGAAAATAATTTAAACGATTTCGAACTAATTTTTTAATTTTTTTTTTTTTTTTTTTTTTTTTTTTTTTTTTTTTTTAAATTAAAAATATAAATTAGGTAAATGGTAATTTGGTTCATGTATCGATTTTTCTAACATTTGATGCCATTTAAAATTTAAAAATATAAAGTTTTTGAACTACAATACAAAATTGTCAAAAATTTAAAATTTAATTATATATAAATATATTTGATTTTTTTTACATATAATCTAAAATGTTTTATTAAAATTATTTTTTTAAATTTAAAATAGAAGAATCTTTAAAAATAAAATAAAATTTTCTTTTGAGTTTGATTAATTTTAAAAAGTTATTTCAATTTAGCGAATACTTTATAATTTCAATATCCATAAAAAAATCATAAAATTTAAAAAGATTTCGTGTTAAAGATTTAAAATTAGCAATTTTGTTATTTTAAATTATTTGATGTAACATTTAAACCGATAATTTTATCACGACATGATAAAAATACTCAAATAGATGAAAAACAAACCACTTGAAAAAGTTCATGGGAAATTCTAGAAAAATTATAAAAAGAAATATTTATCTTATCGCGATTTGATAATATATTCGAGTAGGTCGAAAAACAAACCACTTCAAAAAGTTTATCGAAATTCTAGAAGTTAAAAATAATATTATCTTATCGCGCCACTTCAAAAAGCTTATGGGAAAAGTCTAGAAGAATTCTTAATGTTTTGTAAGAGACGTCAAAATATTATTTTCTCGCCTTTATCCCGAAAGAATCCTTGACATGAGGTCAAGTGTCTCCTAAAATTTTCAAGATATCATCTGATATCTACACGATAAAAATTGTTTTGCTCGGCCTGAATATAAACTTTCCCAGAGAAATTCGAGTGGTTTCTTATCATTCCTTCGAGAAAAAACTCGTTTCTCAACCTGTTTTTTTCCCCGCGGGTCAAGTGCTCGTTGACCTCGTTTTTCCGATATGAAACGGCCGAGCAGTATATATAGAGAGGCTTTTCCGTTTTCTCATTCAGTTTCTTTGCTTTCTCTCCGTAACATCAACACGATGGAGTGCCCGATTTGTCTGGAAATTATCGACGAAGAAAATAAATTTATATTGCGGCGATGTTCTCATGAATATCACAAGTCCTGTTTGCGAGAATGCTTTAAATATGTGCACGATAATAGACAAGCGAAATGTTCGATGTGCAGAGAGAAAATTTTCTTCGAAGGGCTCGAAGAAAAGTTGGGACTTCCGCCTCGGACCAGCCACCCCGAGGACGAGGAATATTCCGGAAGTCCCGACTTGCCTCTGAGTTTCATCAGAAGATATTTTCCGAATCGGTTATCTGACGATGCCTCGTTCACAGCCACTTCGTCTACCGCCGCTTCGCCTGCCGATGCCTTGCCTGCCGCCGCTTCGCCTGCCGATGCCTCACCTGCCGATGCCTCACCTGCCGATGCCTCGTTTGCCGATGCCTCATTTGCCGTCACTTCACCTGTCCATCCCTCATCCACTGCTGCCTCATCTTTCCATCCATCAACTTCTCATCAACAAGAGACTTTCACATCTTCCCATGCCTCAGCTTACCATACCTCAACTTCCCGTGCATCGACTTCCCATCGACATAATTTGCCTCCGAGACGAAGAAATGTAAGTCACAATAATTTTTCAAAAGTTAAAAAATTATCTCTAAAAGTTAAAAAAAATTTGGAAAAATCTTTGGTTAATTTCAATAGTTCAGGACAAGATATTGAAAAAATGATGAGATTATCTTCTTCTTTTGTTTTAACTTATAAACTAGATAAATTATATGAGAGTTACCAACGCTTACAAAATGAGCAATCTAAATTTTTAAGAGAATTTGTAGAAAATATTGACTTGTAAAAACTTAATTTTTTACAAGTCAATATTTTCTATAAATCATAAATATATCCGAGTTAAATTTATTAAATTTTTATACCATTGATTCGCGAAATAATTAAATTTTCTTTATTTTTTTTTAAATTATAAATATATTCAAGTTAAGTTCTTAATTTTTTTTAATTGTAATTATAATTTAATATTATATAAGTAGCCAGACTTACATTTCTTCTTCTTTTCAAAAAAAATTGCATCTCATGTGTTATATATTGTAAATATTATTTATTTTGTACATAAAAATTTCATCACATGTGTATATAAACTGTAAAATTTTGTAAATAAATTTTTTTATTGTTACTATATTTTTGTTTGTTTTTCTTCTTGTATTTTTAAAGTCTTTTAATATATCTTAATAACAATTTTTTATAGCTTGAAGCTATAAAAGTAAAGTTATTAAAAGTAAAAAAATGGGGTCGGACAAGGTATTGTTAGCCATTCGGTTAACAATACCTTGTCCGGCCCCATTTTTTTACGTTAAATTTTTTACCAATATTGAAAAAAAAATGTTTTTTCACTTGAAACTTTTCATTTAAAAAAATAAATCTTTATCCATAAAAATCTAGAATTAAAAATTTAAAAAAAATTCTTATATTGAGTAAATAATTTAACATTTTATGATATCATATTTTTAAAATCATCTCGAAAATTTTTGAATTATATATATTTATTATGATCCATTTTAGAATGACACTATAAAAAATATAAGTATTTTTATTTTTCAGAATCATCCCGAAAAAAAAAAATTTTTAATTATATATATTTACTATTATCCATTTCAGAATGGCAATATAAAAAATAATGTATTAAGTAAAAATCTTTTCCATTTCTATTTGTCCGAGTCATCTCAAAAAAATTTTAATTATATATATTTACTATTGTCCATTTCAGAATGGCAATATAAAAAATAATGTATTAAGTAAAAATCTATTTGTCTAAATCATCAAATCATCTCGTAAATTTTTAATTATATATATTTACTATTGTCCATTTCAGAATGGCAATATAAAAAATAATATATTAAGTAAAATCCTTTGCATTTCTATTTATCCGAATCATCTCAAAAAATTTTTAATTATATATATTTACTATTGTCCATTTCAGAATGGCAATATAAAAAATAATGTATTAAGTAAAAATCTTTTCCATTTCTATTTGTCCGAGTCATCTCAAAAAAATTTTAATTATATATATTTACTATTGTCCATTTCAGAATGGCAATATAAAAAATTAATGTATTAAGTAAAATCCTTTGCATTTCTATTTGTCCGAATCATCTCAAAAAAATTAAAAAATAATGTATTAAGTAAAAATCTTTTGCATTTCTATTTGTCCGAGTCATCTCAAAAAAATTTTAATTATATATATTTACTATTGTCCATTTCAGAATGGCAATATAAAAAATAATGTATTAAGTAAAATCCTTTGCATTTCTATTTGTCCGGTTTCCTGGTGAACTCGCAAATTTTTCAGCAGCCTCGATCGTCAAATATTTTATTAGAAATCTTTAATATGCTTAAACTTACGATTGTTATCGCTAAATTAGGATATTGTTCTCGAAATGTCTAAAAACATTTTAGCGTTTCCCGGTAAACTCGCAAATTTTTCAGCAGCCTCGATCGTCAAATATTTTGTCGTATATAAGTTCATTGTTTGGTCCGTGGACAGATAACTCAAAAAAATTTTAATTATATATATTTACTATTGTATTTTCAAAACAATGGTCCGTTTTAGAATGATTTTTCCTGTGAAAATCTTTCCTCATCAGGTGGAAATCTATCTTTTCAGTCAAATATAAATATATTTGGATCTTTGATAACCTGCTTTTCCTCATAATAAATGCATCTGATCCTATCAATGTCATAAATATATATATTCTTTAACATCCAATAAACATTAAAAAAAAAAAAAAAAAAAAAAATTTTTTTTTTTTTTTTTTTTTTTTTTTTTTTTTTTTATTATTTGAAAATTATTTTTTTAAATATTTTTTTTAAATATTTTTTATTAAATATATAATTGTTTCTATTTTTGAAAATTATTGATTAATTGATTAATTGTTAATTAATTTTCAAAATGAAAACTACATTTTTGACTCGAATGAAATTTGTTTTTTTAAATCTTTTATAATTATTTATTTTTATTTTTATATATTATTTATAATTTCAATATTGATAAAATAAATAGAATTTTCAAAAAATTAAAAATTCTTACTTTGAGTTTTCGAAAATTAACACACAGTCTAAGTTATCATTTCTAAATATATTTATCTGAAACTATCAATATCGTAAATATATATTTCCTTCAAAAATTTAAAAAAAAAAAAAAAAAAAAAAAAAAAAAAATTTTTTTTTTTTTTTTTTTTTTTTTTTTTTTTTTTTTTTTTAATTTTGGTTAGAAATTATTTTTAAAAATTAATTTATTATTTCGAGTCCAAGATTTAATCATATTTATTTTTGCAAACTAATTAATTATTAATTAATAAATAAATAATATTTTTCTATGATTCATTTTAAAATAATTTAATTATAAAAAATATTTTAATGATTATAAAAAATTGTTTAATTATATTATTTTCTATAGTTCATTTTAAAATGACGACTCATTAAAAGTCTAAGATGTGGTGAAATTTGAAATATCGAGATGTTATCTCAAATATAAAAATTCTAATTACATATTGTATTTTCTAAGTTATATTTTTCCATGTCAATATAAATATATGACAAAGAAAAGTGTTCAGTGAAATATTTCAAAACGTTTTTACTGGTGATAATCATAGACTTATGACCTGATAGTCATAGATTTTCCACCTGAAGATGAAAAGTTTTCACCTGATGAGCAATTTTTCAAAAAATGAATTAGAAAACTTAGTTGATCTTCTGTGATAATCATAGACTTATGACCTGATATTCATAGATTTTCCACCTTTCACCTGATGAGCAATTTTTCAAAAAATGAATTAGAAAACTTAGTTGATCTTCTGTGATAATCATAGACTTATGACCTGATAGTCATAGATTTTCCACCTGAAGATGAAAAGTTTTCACCTGATGAGCAATTTTTCAAAAAAAAAATTAGAAAACTTAGTTGATCCTCTGAAAGAACAAATGAAAATACATCGCTGAATTATTTATAACGAACCGATATCTATATTGCCAAGAAAATACCGTCCGCATTCTATTTATCCGATTCATAACTGAGTAAAAGAACCGGATCAATGTCTATGTTTAATGCATCATCTATATTGCCAAGAAAATACCAAAGGACAGATAATTCATGTTATGTAATATTTTGTCGATAAAAATTATTCGAAACTTTGTAAGTTTTTACAAGAGTAGAAAATTTCATATTCTTAGCCGGATCAATGTCTATGTTTAATGCATCATCTATATTGCCAAGAAAATACCAAAGGACAGATAATTCATGTTATGTAATATTTTGTCGATAAAAATTATTCGAAACTTTGTAAGTTTTTACAAGAGTAGAAAATTTCATATTCTTAGCCGGATCAATGTCTATGTTTAATGCATCGTCCATATTGCCAAGAAAATACTAAAATTAAAATACTACGATGTTATGTAATATTTTGTCGATAAAAATTATTCGAAACTTTGTAAGTTTTTACAAGAGTAGAAAATTTTATATTCTGAGCCGGATCAATGTCTATGTTTAATGCATCATCTATATTGCCAAGAAAATACCAAAGGACAGATAATTAATGTTATGTAATATTTTGTCGATAAAAATTATTCAAAACTTTGTAAGTTTTTACAAGAGTAGAAAATTTCATATTCTGAGCCGGATCAATGTCTATGTTTAATGCATCGTCTATATTGCCAAGAAAATACCAAAATTAAAATACTACAACAAATATGAACAGGAAAAATATTTCCCTTCCCACGAAATAATAAATATGTCATTTCAGATGAAATATATATTGTTGCAGAATTTCCTAGTCCTTTTAATAGATTTTAATAAAAAATCTTTCAAATATCGACTTTTTTATCGATTCATACAGTAAATATACGATCGATGGAAAAGTTATTATTGCAGAATGATATTATTAATTATTAAGTAATTATTACCAATTAATAATTTATCTCATTATATTTTGAAATTTACAAAAACAATATTGTTTTTATAATTTTAATAAATTATAATCCGGGACTCAAACCCAGAACTTCAACTATAATTTTTTATAGGGGATCGAGTGCTTTAATAATTTTTCCGTCGACTGTACCATCTTGACACAATGCCAGAGCTCTTTGCTGCTTGTATTTGATGTGATACTAGAGAAGTATTTCCTCCATGAGTCTTTTTGAGCTTTTCTGCGAATATCCGTGCATTTTCTCTAGCTTGTTTGAATAATATATAATTACCTGTCATTGGATACGTGCAAAAAATCCCCCACTCTTTTTGTTGTTTACTTTTTTCGAATGTGCAATCACCATTCTAGCAAGGTTTTGGAAATTTAATGGAATGCCCAGAAGATTTTGGAATGGAACTATTAGCAGCATTTACATATAATACATTAGCTGAATTGAGTTACAGCATTATCAGTATCGTCCTCAGTCATATTATTAGTGATGCATGAATTTAAGTAAAGGTAACCCAATCGGCTCTGTCATGTATAAAATGGGGACTCTTGGGATGAGCCTGGTCATAATTATGAAGTGATAAAAACAAAGGAAAATGATCACTGTTATATAGATCGTCACCAACAAAGAAGCTAAAACATGGATAGAGAGTAGGAGAGCAAATGGCAAGATTTGTTGAGTGAAATGTCCTTGTTGGTTCAAGAAAGTAAGTATTGTTGCCGTTATTTAAAAGACATACAAAATTATCTGTTAGGAATTTTTCAATAATTTTTTCACGTGAATTGGTATTACGGCTTCTCCACAGCGGATTATGCCCATTAAAATTGCCAAGATTTAAAAATAGAATTTGTAGTTGTAAAATAAGGCTATATGAGATAATGCGGGTTTACAGGCATATTGGGTGGTAAATAGATAGAGAAAACTGTGATTAATATATGAATATGCAGTTGGATTGCAACTGTTTGGATGTGGGTATTTAAAGGGATATTTGTATGTGGAACACTTTTGGAAATTAAAAGAGCTACACCCCCAGTAGCTCTGTCAGTTTGGAAAAGTCTTTCCTGCACCAATGATAGCCACGAATTTACGAATTTTAACATTATCGTTTTGTTTAAGGTAAATTTCCTGGAAAGCAAAAATAAAAACAGGCCTGTGATTAAAATTAATGTCTTTGATATTGTCTCGTTTATGATTAAAACCTCGGCAATTTCAACAAATGAAATTAGTCATACTTTTATTATTATTTTAGATTAAGGTATCTTCGTCATTTTCCTCAGAGGTAGTCAACATAGTCTCTTCTGCGTCTGAAGGATGAATAAAAAGGCAGTTATCCTGTTTAACTGAATTTCGTTTGGCTATTTTTTTAATAGTATACTTTGCGAAAAAAATGTTTCTTTTTAGGTAAGCCACGGTGGGATAGGGAGTCCATATGCTTTTGCGAGGTGGATTTAAATTTTTTTTTCTGGCTGTACATTATTTATAATTTGTGAGTATTTTTTCGTATAAGTGGATTTGGCAGAAGATAATTGGGAAGCAGAGGAAGTCTGATTAGGTTTATTTTTAACTTTAGCAGTGATATCTTAAATATTTTCGTTAGATGGATTGCTTTTGAGATCTGCCTCAGTCGCAATTGTTTGATATGTTTTTTAAGGTTTAATTGAATAGCAAGCCATTCCAATTTAGTTATTGCATAATTTTTTTCCTAATCCTTTAAATTTCCTTAATGGAAAGCTATAGGGAACCATTTTCGTTTTTCATCTGGCTGAATGATTACACATCCAATTTCGTTTCTTGAAGCATCTACAAATAAGTGGCAAAGCTTCTGCAGATCATACAAATTCAGAATAGGTTTCAATTAAGGCATTTTTCAAATTTTTAAACGAATTTTCATATTTATCATCCCATACATAGGGCACATTTTTCTTAAGCAAATTATTTAAGGGATAACGAATTTTAGCATAATTGGATATAACTTTATTATAGACATTTACAGATCCCAAGAACCTCTGTAACTCTTTGACGATTGTGGGGCGCTCTAATTAATATATATAATGATCCTCATCTGTCATGAACGAATCCGGTTAGTACCGCTTCAAAACAGAAACTTTTGGCAGCCATTTTTTTTCCCGTTTATTTAATTCAACTTAGGAAACATACATATCATTTTCATACATGTTTTGTATCGCACATATTCTTATTTCCTATAAAACCTTGAAAAACTATTCAATTGTAATGTTTAAATCTCTAAATTAAGTATAACGGATCACTGGCTATTATAAACATGAACCTATAAATAGAATTATGTAACTTCATGATTATAAACAAAGCAAGACCAAATAAAAACAAACCAAAACTGTTGCCATTCAGAAAATACAAATTCCAAATGGACAACTTTTTAATTCCGAATGAACGACTCTTTGACTGTTTCATTAAAAAAACGCTTAAAATATTTCTAAAACATATTAAAGCCTTAAAAATCTTTAAATATTTGTAAAAACGCATTAAAGCCTTTAAATATTTTTATCAAACTTTATTATTTGTTTACATTGTAAGGTATGATTGGCGCCGAGTTTAGTACGTAAATGCCGCCAGTTGATTTTAGTATTGAAAGTAGTGTAAAATGATAGCTGGGATAGAATGTTTGGTTGGGCAAGTAAAAGTCACCAGTTGAAATGAGTATTGAAATTAGAGTAGTCTAATGTGATAATGTCGAGTCAAGGTAAAATGGTCGGTTGAGAATGAGAAAGTCCCTAGCTGGATCCTGGATATTTTGGCGATGTTGAGGGTGAGATAGCTGGTTGGAGGTATCGAGTAGAGGTGAATTTGGGTTAGCATGGAGTGTCTGTAGTTATTGGATAGTTAGTTAGAAAATTTGAAAACAGGATCTACGATAGTCTTAAAAAAAAGTATTTTGGTAAAATGAAGTGAATCGTTTTTTCTTATTATGAGGACTTTAAATAGGCAAGCGAAGTGATGACGTCACTGGCAGGTTCGTGGATACAAGAAAAATATTTCCTATATTAAACGCCCAATGGATTTTTCGTAAAAAATTATTAAAAATCGAGGGAAATTATTTCCCGAATTTAATCCCCATATTTAGGTTTAGATATGTATTAGTTATCATGTGCATGCGTTAGATTAAGTTGTTTTTGTTCTAAAATTGATAAAATTTGAATTTTAAATTTCAAAACTTTAAATTTCAAAAAACTTCCATATTCCATTGAAAACATAAACATTTCATTTCAAAGGATGATATTACACAATAAATATCCAACTAATATACTAATTAAAAGGAAAATGATAAATATTCTATTATAATTTGAAGTGAAATTTGTTTTCAAATGTCTAAATAAAGTATCTGATATAAAATACTAATATGTTGCAGCGGAATAGATTTGATATCGGTCATCGTTGGCAGAAAAAAAAATATATATATATATATCGCCAAATTACCTGGCGAATATAATTTAATTCCTTTCAAAAATCATGGTTATTTTAAAAATTTATATTAAGAGAGTAAGGAATAATATGAAACAATATTTCGCACAACACAAATTACGAAAATATACATCTGGCATGTATATTTTCGTAGTACGTTTTTGATCGCCAAATACAAAAACGCCAAGGACAACAGAGTTTTGAAATTTAAAATTAAAATTTTGTCAATTTGACAGCAAAATAACTCAATGCACATGATAACTAATACATATATATACCCAAATATGGGGATTAAAATCGGGAAATAATTTTCCTCGATTTTTAATAATTTTTTACAAAAAATCCAATGGTCGATTAACATAGGAAATCATTTTCTTACATACATGGACGGTCAGTGACGTCACACTTCGCTTGCGTATAGAGCACTTAATGGAACACTGTGATGTGTTGTTGCTGTTGTGTTGTCGGGCCTATATTTTTTGTCAACCAGAAGTTTTTTTATTGTCATTCATATTTGTTGATCGGGTAAAATTTTTGAAGTGAAAACTTCTTTAGGCGCGTTGAGCACTTTTGGGTTAATAAAAATCATTGAACTCCCGTCATCGTCAGCTAACGTTTTCCATCTGAAGTGAAAACTTTTGGGTGAAGAAAAATCATTGAATTCGCGTCATCGTCAGCAAACGCTTTCCATCCTTGTAGGATACAAATAATGTATCACACAATTAACTTGCTAATGTGATGTGTTAATAATTATATACTGTATATTGTTTTAAAATCTGGTGCGGCGTTACACGACTTCTCTCATCTCCGGGCACTGTCTCTATTGCAGTTAGACCTCACAAAACAGTGAGAAAGCCCAAAGCTGCCATTTTTCTTACGTTTTTACAATCTGGTGCGGCTCTACACGACTTCTCTCATCTCCGGACACTGTCTCTTAAAGATTGCAGCCGGAAACGTTGCAGTTAGGCCTCACAGAACCGTGAGAAAGACCAAAGCCTCCATTTTTCTCATGTTTTTACAATCTGGTGCGGCTCTACACGACTTCTCTCATCTCCGGACACTGTCTCTATTACAGTTAGACCTCACAAAACCGTGAGGAAGGCCAAAGCCGCCATTTTTCTCACGTTTTTACAATCTGGTGCGGCTCAACACGACTTCACTTAACTCCGGACACTGTCTCTTAAAGATTGCATCCGGAATCGTTGCAATTAGACTTCACAGAACCATGAGAAAGACCAAAGCCGCCATTTTTCTCACGTTTTTAAAATCTGGTGCGGTTCTACTCGACTTCTCCAGAGCTTCCAACCTAATCCGGCAAATTGTTAGTACCGCCCCTTTTTCTGCACCACTTAATTTTTAGAGTATTTTTCTTCTTAATTCATTGTAGATACATTTGAAGAGAATTTCTCTAAAAATTAAGTGGTGTAGAAAAAGAGGCGGTACTAACAATTTGCCGGATTAGGTTGGCAGCTCTGCTTCTCTCATCTCCGGACACTGTCTCTTAAAGATTGCAGCCGGAAACGTTGCAATTAGACCTCACAGAACCGTGATATAGGCCAAAGCCTCCATTTTTCTCACGTTTTTACAATCTGGTGCGGCTCTACACGACTTCTCTCATCTCCGGACACTGTCTCTTAAAGATTGCAGCCGGAAACGTTCCAGTTAGACCTCACAAAACCATGATAAAGGCCAAAGTTGCAATTTTTCTCACGTTTTTACGATCTGGTGTGGCTCTACACGACTTCTCTCATCTCCAGACACTATCTCTATTACAGTTAGACCTCACAAAGAACGAAAATTATAAAATATCGAAACACATTTGATTTATAAACAAAAAATTGAAAATACATTTAAATGATCACGTGGTAACCATCATGATCTAAACATCGTTTTGAAGATTTATCGTTCACATTCCGTCATTTTTGACGGGTTATATACTAGTTTTTTAATAGTTTCAATATTAAAATTATCAGGGATAATCGTTCGAAATCTCATAACCTAGGAAATTTATTTTAGATTTTACAAAATTGCATTTAGATAACTTCAATTTTAAATTTTCGTTGACAATAATTCGAAATATGGTTTCTACGTGAGTCAAGTGTTGTTCTTCATTTCAGAAAAAATGATAATATCATCAAAATAATTACAAGCAAAATCAATTTTATATTTATGAAAATTCTTGTTATGGTACGGTTAAATATTGCACGGGCATTTTTGAGGCTGAAGCGTAACACAAGCAATTCATAAAAGCCAAAAGTAGTGGCGTAAGCTAAGTTTTCTGTGTCTCTCGGGTGGATTGGTACATGCCAATATCCACTAGCAAAATCCAATATAGAGAAAATTTTTGCCTGAGCCAATTTATCTGATAAAGTATCAATTCTATGTAATTGTTCTGCATCTGTTTTGGTTATGGCATTTAGTTTACGGAAGTCGACCACGAGCTTTTAACAAATTTTGTATTTCAGCTTTAATTTCGGCTTCCTGTATTGTAGAGGTACGATATGCTCTAAGGGAAATATGTCCGAATTTAGGTGAATTTTCTGAGGTTCCATTCTGACGCGGCCCCATCGTGCTTAGATTTTGCAAACATATTTTCATAATTATTTAACAAGGTAGGTAAAGTCGGTAACAAAAGTCTCCGAACACAAGCAAAAATTCCTATATAAAAAAAGTACACTTAATACAGTTTTGTTAAATAAATCCTTGTCGAATCCTGTTCTTAGTCAGTCTAAAAACAGGATTCGACAAGCATTTATTTAACAAAACTGTATTAAGTGTACATTTTTCATATAGGAATTTTTGCTAGTGTTCGGAGACTTTTGTTACCGACTGTAAGTCATTATTATTTTCGAATTGCAATACAGTAGGTATAGGCGAACATTGCACAGCACACTGACAATGGCGTCCCTTGTTCTCAGTCGGTTAATTTACCCTGGAAATAACTACTATTTGTTCAAAAACATGCAAAGTTTGATAATTATGATCTACCTTATTTATTAATGGGATAGTTTGAACATTTTAAGTTACTGAAAAATTTACTAAATTAAGATTTAATATAAACAAGGCACAATGAGGCAAACCAGTAAGAAGATATGGTAAATCATTAGGAATAGCAAAAAGTTCAATATTTTTTACTAATGTTACCAAACATTAATGAATTTTCTTGTTTTTCCTTAATTTTAATTATCCTTTGTCTAGTCGTTAATGGAAATTTTCTTTAATTTTAATTTCTTTACTAAGGTAATAAAGAGTGAACTTCCAATATCAAGGAGACAATTCAGGGTTTTTTCAAGGAAAGTATTCGAGTTATCTGTTTTTTGAGATTGTTGAGTTGTTTGTGTTTTATGTGTCCGGACACTAGAATTTCTCACTGGAATTTCATACCCGATGCACCCTCGCTGTTAATTTCCTGGTTGACTGCTTCTACAGAATAGTTTTCACTTCTAGTAGAATTCTGAAGAACTGGAAGTTTAAAAAGCTTACAATGTTCATATTTAAAAGGAAAGATTCGCTCCCAGTGGTAGACATTAACAATTCTCCAATTTAAACAAAAAACGGCAAGAGGATGGGACAGCCTCTCTTGAAAATGTAGATTATTCAGACTTTGCTTTCGTCTGCGTTTTTAGGATTACGGAGAGATTATCCCTGTTAATGTTGATTTTGATATGGATATCGATACGCCCGTAGTCTAGTCCCAGGAGTAGACAAATATAGTGGTCTAGCTAGGCCGATTCACTCGCCATTGTGGAATAAGATTAGTGACATTAGGATTGAATTTAGAATGATTGCTTTCTTTTTTCCTTTCTGTTGGCTTTATTTTGTTTAACTTGTACCCTATTTCTTTCCACTCATTCCTGTTTTCAGGTGAATTCACTAACGCTGTCTTAATTCAAGAGCGGGACCATCGGTTAAGCCCTCTAATATAAATTTGGAATCTAGTCCTAATTTTCGACGCATTTGTACTTTATGATCGTGATATTCGGTAACATAATCTTCTAATAGGAATTTGAGAAATCGGCCAACGAATTAGTATCTGGGGCCGTGAACTCTTCTCGGAATAATTGGAGAAATTCTTCCTAGCGTAAAATATTCAAACAATTATAAATGCACACTATATGTGCTTTACCTTTTAAATAGTTTTGATGTTTTGAATATATGTAATTTTTCAAAGATCACCTTTCTTTTTGTCATGACAGATGCTATTGAGATATTGCATCCAGGGCTCGAATATGATACCCACATCTGGGTGAAATTCTACAATATTTAATTTTTCCACACAAGAGCCCCGATTTCCTGAAGAATTTTCAGGATAAACGTCTTCAGAATTTTTAGGCATTGTACATTAAATTCAATAAAATGCAATATAACTATTAAAAACTTAATTTTTTTATCTCTAGCTAAACACACATCCAATATATATATATATATATATATACACAATTTTTAAATTAAATAAATAACTGCAGTTTAACAGTAAACCCCTGTAAAATAGATTAAAGTATAAAATTATAAAATCATATAAGATCGTCACGACCGTAAAATTTCAAAATTAAAATTTTTCTGTAAATCTAAATTTACTATATGTTAAATGACTTAAATTTTACCTTAATCTGCAATTTTCCATTTTATTTTTTAAAGCTACTTAAAATATAAAATTGATTCAATCACCTAAGAAAAAACTAAAATATTCATTAATCATAAATAAAAACTGAAATCATTGGTAAAAAATTAAAAATAAACCTTTTTTTCCCCTTAGCAATTAAGAAAAAATGATAAAGTACTCATGAATCTTCTGCTGTAACTAATGAAGAAATGAAAATATAGATTACTCTTTCGGCTTCCCCCCCCCCCCTTTTTTTTATTCACTTCTAGCCGCCTTCGGCGACCAGCTGGTTCGCTATCCCTGAAAAATCCGACTTTACAAAACTCCCGCTCGGTGGCGCATGCGGCGCCTTTTTCCCGTTTCAGGTCTAATTACAGCTTATTGATATATCGTGAAAATAGCTTATTGAAATAAGTAACTTTTGGTGTCATTAACAGATGAAATAAAAATGAATTTAAATAAATATAATATGTCTATTTATTTTATTTTTAAAGCTATACTTTAGATTTTTTAACTGCATACAGGTGAGTCATAATGACGGGCAGTTTCAAAGTTCTGCTTTTGATCGATTTTAAATTGAAAAAATTCAAAAACTGCTTTTTTTATTTCCAGTGTTTTGTCACGTGGGCGAAAAACGAAAAGCAACTTTTCCCGACCGGAAGAATAGTCAGCCAGCATGTCTAGCACCTGGCACTGAAGAATCTTTGATAAATGAAATAATTAAGTATTCTGCCTGTTGCCAACTACATTTCATACTTTAGTTAATTTTAAAAAATCTAATTGCTGTAGAGATAAGCCACTTGCACTCTTAGATTCGGAAAAAAATCCCCTTTCATTTGGTATCAAATTCGTAACGATCGAACTAATATTTCTAATTTATTTTCCACTTTTTCTGATTTTAACTGCGTTAAAATATCTATTTTTATGCAATCGCGGTGAATTCTCAGTCATTGAGATCGCTTTTTGATTAGACATAGGTCTACATTTTAATTAATATCTCCGGAACTAATTAAAGTTTTTAAATTCTTTTTTCACTATGCACTCGGGCAGGCTTCTGAGCACCCGTATGTCAAATTTTGTAGTTCTGCGTTCAGTGGGGGCTGAACGTATAGATGCTCAGACAGACAGACAGACATCTTCTTTTATTATTATAGAAGATTTAACACTATCCGTAAATCATTACTCGTCGCACGAAAGCTACTTCTCCATTACATCTCCCGTAGAAAGGACGACGCTGTTGAAACTATTCTCTTCCAGCTGCTTAGCGCGCATCTGCACATGCGCTGTTTTTGCTTTGTTTTTCTATTCTCTTTTTCATCTGTGAGTCTGAATAAAATATTGTGCTTGATGAGACGTTTTTTACCTTGCGTATTAAAATTTCTTTGAATGATTGCTTACTAAAGAATGATTATAAAAGCTGAACCACCTCTGATCTGAAAATTTATTACAGACGCCCTCCTCCATTCAAAGCAAGAAGGAGTGGGAGGGAGTATTTCTCTCTCTATCATTGAGCGCCAGTGTTGCCAGACTTGGGGATTTCTCCCCATTTTGGGGAGTTTTGAAGCTTCAGGGGAAATATTTGGGGACAGAGATTTAGTGGGGAACAGTTTGGGGAAAAGAAAAATTTTGGGGAAATACACGGGGATTTTCTTTAAAATTAGCAAAAGATGACATTTTCCTAAAATTCAATAAAAACAAAAAAATGGGCAATTCTGGATGCTATTTGTATTTCAGAAATAGAAAAGCAACTTTTTCATCTTTTTAATTATAAAATTTATTCTGTTCCCCCCCCCCCCCACTTGTAATCTCTGATTCCAGGAATTATTTGGTTTATATGTGTTGTAGCAAGTATAGTGAATGCTAAATACTTATTGATTACTACTTCGCTTGAATAATTAAACTTATAGTAAGCTAGACTAGCATAAATTTGGATGCTTTGTCTTAGCTAGCTTGAATTAAACTTGCAGGGATGGATGGAATATTCAATTTGACGAAAGCTCTTTAAGCTCCCTGGGTATACCTTGTTTTTTTATGCATAAAAAAATCTGTTTTTATATACTTATGGGTTAAGTACAAATGATTATAGAGAGATGAGAAAACTCAGAAAGTTAGACAAATAGACAAAAGTTACACAAATTTAAAATTTTCCAAAAACTAGCGTATTGAAATCTAGTTTTGTAAATGGGGATTTTTATCTATAAAGAGCTTCATTTGGGGAAAAATGAGAGCTTAAATTTATTAAATATTTTTTTTTACTTTTTCCAAAAAAATTACATTTTTAGTATAAATTGAGTTGGGGATTTTTTTGGAAAAAAACCCTTGTTTTGGGGAAATTTGAGAACTGTTTGGGGAAATTCACTTTGGACCATCTGGCAACACTGTTGAGCGCTCGAAGGAGCTGAAGGTTGGGAGAGGAATCAGAAGGCGGTGGCTCTGACAACGACAGCGCAAATTGGAGTTCATCGGTAATTTGCTGGAATCTTCTGCCGTGGACGTCTGTCAAGTGTTCCGCATCAGATCACAATCTTTTCGCGTCGAACTTTAGCAGCTCGTTTTTAAGTGTCGTTCATAGCACTCTTGCACTGCGAGGTATATGAAAGGGGTAAAAATAGGCAAATTTAAGTGATTAAAAACCCAATTTAAAAGTGTGAAAATCTCTGGTCAAAATTATAAATCGTGAATAATTTGTAATTACCCCTTTCAAGTTTGTTTAACGACGAAAGACTTTTTCATGCAGAAATTAGAAAATGAAAAAAATTATAAGCCAAATTCTGCTGACGCAAGGGCGATTTGCAACATTCGCGGCATCGTATGCATAATAACTAAGGACAGAAATTCTTTAAAAAGTCCCAGGCGATCGATCCGATGGTCCAATCAGGAAATCAAAAATCGCGTTTAAAGAGTCGAATCATAAACATCAAGACCACTTTTGCCACGATTTTCAACTGCTGAGCAACTACACGCACGTCACCCTTTCATCCGAAATTACGCAGTAGCTAAATTGTCCGACACCCCTACGGAGTGTCGCCAGCTCCAACCGGATATCAGCAGAAAATCGGCCAATCCTCCATTGCCTTCTATGAAGCCCCGATCTGCTACGATGCTTGAATAAAGATTGTTTCTTGAACGAATCCAGTCTTTCTTGTGTGCCAGCGACTGTCACCCTCTACAGACATGACACATGCACATGCACACGCACACACACACATATGTGTGTGTCATATTAAAATGGGCAGCTACACATGGAAATAATTAAATAAGTGCAGTCATTGGCTAGGCTTAAATGATTCTTTAATCAGTTCAGGGGATTTACACCGCATATTCAGAAGATGAGCCTTTCAAAAAAAAAAAAAAAAAAAAAATCTTAAGTCATTCTTGCCGCTACTAGTTACATCTACATCCATCAATTTTTTCCCAACTGAACTTTTCTCTTCCCTCGAATTAGCTGAGGCCTCGTGATCGCGAGCTCTCTGATTAGCCTAGGGGGAGTCATGCGATATACAGGAGGGAGGAGACAAAATATTCTGGATTAAATTTACCTTTCCATTGCACAATATAATAAATAACGGTTTTGTTTCATCGAAAAATAAAATAAAACAAGTTTAAGAATTGAGAACAAAAGTAAATGAATTTGTAATTAATGAAAGATTTAGAAAATAAATTAATAAAGAATTAATTAGGATGCTATCAGTAGATTAGTAGAAGGCAAAATCATTTAAGTTTGAGAAATGGAACTTTAATTTCAAGAGGTTCGGGGGGGGGGTATTTTAATTATATTTCAACAGAAGTATTTATGGAACTTTAATTTCAAGAGGTGGGGGGGGGGGTATTTTAATTATATTTCAACAGAAGTACTTATATAAATACTTCTGTTACTCCACATCATTACCTGGTTGACAACTGATCACTAGAAAAGCCATCTTGAAATATTTTGTTTGCAGAAACAAGCATGTTATGTAAGTATTCTTGATTATCCTGTTATTGGAAAGCATTTTTATTCACTTTCATTACACTGTAAAAAAAAAAAAAAAAAAAGTAAGATATTTGGGTAAAGAAATGTTCCAAATTGGAAAGTTCTGTTTATAACCCAAAATTTCAACCTAATAAATTGGATATGAGACCAATTTGGGATAGAATTGGTTTGGGGTTTATTTTTTGCAGTGTACATACGTATACATATGAAATGTTTACATTTTGTTTAGATCATCTACCCATGTTAGTTTTTTTTTTTTTTCTTTATAAGAGGGGAGTGATACAGTATTTTCTAATATGTCTGTTTATTATAGACAAAAATGTAAAATAAGATAGTGAACCATACACAACAAGTTTGTAAACTCAAAATAGATAGATTTTTTGACCCATTTTGGGTTATAAACAGAACTTTCCAATTTGGAACATTGCTTTACCAAATATCTTACAAATTTTTACCTATTTTAGAATTTTTTTTTTTCCAGTGTACTCGGCTCAATATTGTACATGCTCAATATTGTAATAAAATTACAAATTAATAATTAAAGCTTTTTTAACTTAAGTTTTTAAAGCTGAGTTTAAAAGTAAATAATTTTGATACATGTGGTCATGGCAAAACACAAACTTATCGTCGTTTTCTTTGACAAGAAAAAGTCATCGTTTGGAAAAAAAAAAAAAAAATCAGCGTTCTACTAATGGTAAAAAAGAAGTATCCTTTGTGCAGTTCAATCAATTTCTTATATGTTTTATTAGATTTAAGTTTTCAATAAACACACGCAGTGGTACTTACCTTCTTTTCTGCTAATCTATTTACAAACATTTGTGGAATAACCGACAAATTTCTTGAGCTACAGTCAATGAGCATGTATGTAACATTTTCTTTCTCTGTACAGCTACAGGAGCACGGGGCTGGACAGTTTCGACGATTTGCGAGGCTATTTCCGTGATCTGATTTTTTGCAAATACTCTTGTAAGCTGTAAAGTAACCTTTCATCCAGAGCCATTGTCTAAACAACTGGAGATGGCAGTCACACGTGAAAGGATTTTCTGTCAAATAAGAAACAAATTTAATCGTTTAGTATCGGAATTTAAAATTTTATTGAAAAAGTCAGTCAGAACCACAGATTATCATACAGATAGGACAGTGAAGCTAAAACGCGAACCGGAAATATAGTAGCACCACTAGTGTCAACAGAGGGGAACTACATGTGTTAAGTCTACATGAATAGCATCTTTCATCGAAAATTGTTTGTCTCTTTCGCGAGTAGTTAGTAGCAGGTTAGTAAGGGAAGTTTTTTTTTCTTCACTTTCTATTATTTTTGAATTATCCTCAAACATTCACAGCTATTCTTCTAAGAAATAAAAATTATTTTTTATAATGTTTAAAAATATGCTTTGTGAAACATATTCATATTTAAGTACAAATTAAAATTACAAACTGTAATTCTGAAATAGCAGTAGAAATCATTAAATATTTAACGTTGCTTGGTTTAAATAATACAAAATGCCTTAAAATGAAAAAAAAAAAAGAATTTTTTATTTTATGTTAATTTTCTTAATATTTAGCACTTGCTTCTTAAAATAAATTGCTTTTGACAATCAAGTTTGTAAACAATAATAAAGTTGCCAACGAAAACGTATGTACAGTTTTCTTTCCTTCACTTTTTCTACTACTTTTAAATTTACAAAATCATAACATTCACAGCTATTTTCTAAGAAATAAAACTAATTTTTATTATGTTTGAAAATAAATTTTTCCAAATACATTCGTGTTCAAGAGTACAAATTAATATAACAAACTGTAATGCTGAAATAGCAGTACGGTATGAAATCTCAAATATTTAACATTGCTTGGTGTAAATAATACAAAATGCTTTAAAATGTAAAAAATATTTCTGGATTATGTATGTTTTCGAAATTTATTTGCTTAATATTTAGTACTTGCTTCTTAAAATAAATTGCTTTCGACAATCAAATTCGTAAACAAAAACAAAGTCCAAACGTAAACATAAATAAATGGTTAGTCGGTTGGATGTTGGGTTTAACGTTGCACTAATATTACGATATGAACATAGATACAATAAAAATAAGACGAGCGATTGCGTAAGCTGGAGAGCTCGAGAAACTTACAGCCGTTGACAATAGGGTCGTTGCAGTCAAATTCAGGTTACCGAAGAATATACGGGAGTGTCCTATCTGTATAATAATCTGTGGTCAGAACGATCCCAGTAGCAGAAACAGTGCAGCACGGCAGCAAGCGCTGCAGATTGTTTAAAGCTTCTGCAGATAAATTTTAACATCTTAAAAAGAAATACCAGACTTAAAAATACAAAAACTATTTACATTATGTTTCTAGATTACTGTACTTAATGCGTATTCATTAATTTTATTTTCTTTATGTATTTTATGAATTACTTTCTTGGAATTTTATTTCTCGGAATACCAGATTTGATCTACCATTCCTGGATTGCAGTAAAATTTTGTTTTGTTGCAGATAGATACGAAAAATTCTGCTACTGGGCGTACAATAAATTTAATACTGTGCGCAACTTCTTCGCTTTTTACATTATCAACATTAGACTTCAAATACCAACTAAAAAAATACTAATAAATAAAATAACAAAATAATATAATATATCGGTATCGGCCAGTGGTCGAAACTGGACCAATTTTTTAAAGTAAGTGTTTAAATAATACAGCCGGCAGCAAAAGTAACCGAGCACTAGCAATAATCCCCATTTAAAAAATGTACACTTAATACTGCTTTGTTAAATAAATCTTTGTCGAGTCAGGTTTTTAGTCAGTCTAAGAACATGATTCGACAAGGATTTTATATCGGAATTATTGACTGGTGCTCGGATACTTTTGCTGCCGACTGCAAATATAAAAATATAAAAATTCCGTGTATACAATGTTCTTAATTTATTACTTTATCTTAAAAAAAAAAAAAAAAAAAAAAAAAAAAAAAAAATCACTATGAAAAATCACACTTTAAAAAACGACGTAGCAGGTATTCAACTTTTCTATGCTTCTTAATACTGCTACGAATTTATAAATTTCAGTAGTTATTATGTAATTCATTTGAAGAAGCTTAGTCAAATTATAAAATGTTATCTTTCTGCATTTCTAGCTTGTTTTTACGTTAAAATAACTCATTTTTCTATAAAAACCCGTTAAAAAGTTTCACCAAGGCAAATCAAGGCCTTGGCGCAATTTTTTGCTCCTTGGTGACTTTTTTAGGGATCTTGGCGAGAAAATCCTTATTTTCGATATCTCGACTATCTAAGCTCTAACTCCATTATTTGAGAAATTACCAGGAAATTCTGGGTTTATAGAAGATTATAAAAGGATCCCCTTCTCACCACGGAGAATCAGTTTCACGCCAGTCAGCTTAATGTGAAGAGCTCTGCTAGACCAACCATCTTGCTATCGCTTTCAGCCTATTGCTGTGTGTTAATGCTTTGATACAGTTTTTGCTGTGATTTTGATTTTGTCAGCTGTTATTTAAGCTGTGTTTTTTGGTGAAACTGAAGTTGATATTTAGTTTACAGAACTCTAATCTTCTACAATATCCTGTAAATAAACTTTTAAGACTCTGCAAGGTTCTATATTCATTCACGGACAATTAACGAAGCCATAGTACGCAACAAATCTGGTGTCAGAAGTAGTGTGGTTGTCTGCTGAATGGTTATAACTAGAGGTATGGAACAAGAAATGAAGAAACTTCTCAAAGGGCTGTGAAATGATGTGTGAAATGAAAGTAGGGCAAAAAAGATGAAAAACAGTTTGAGTGAAGAAATAAAAGAAATGAAAGCAGTTCAGGAAAAGATGGCAACTGAGTTGACTAAAAAAATTATATCTAATCAAGATGAGATGAAGAAAGAACTTTCAGCAATCAAAGAAGTAACAGAGAGTAAATTATCGGATATGAAAAACACAACAGATGGAATGGAATGTAAAGTTATGAAGATAGAAGAGGGCATTATCAAAATAGATGAGAGTTTGGAAGAGAAAGTAAAAGAAAATTTTGAACAGCAGCTGAAAGGAAGATTTTCTGAAATAGAAAGCAAATTTCAGAAAATAGAGAAATAATTTGAGAGAAAAATGGAAGAAAAAGGCAACAGGAAACTAATAGGGAAATTTGAGAAGTTTGAAAATGAGTTCCAAATGAAGATCCAGAGACTGGAAGAAAAGTTCGCATCAATGACACAGGAAGATGAAAGGGAAGATAAAATAATAGATAATCAGGAATCAATAAAGCTATCCACCTATGATGGCAGATCAACTTAACAAGTTAATAAGGCTTCACGTTGCATGGTACTTGATACTGGAGCAAACGTAATTTTCTTTAAAACGGATGTAGATCAAGAAATTAAGGAGAGGATTATCTGGACATCACCCTATATTAAACTCCAGAATGTGGCTGACAACCAAATTAAAAATCATAGAAAAATGAACTTGACCATCATATTTCGAAATGCCAATTACTAACATGTGGCATATGTAGCCGATATAAGGGATCCTCTAATTCTTGGACTTGATTTCTGAAAAAAATATAATGTTCAATTGGATATTAAGAATAAAAACCTGCATACCAATTCAGCAGACATAGCTATGTTTAATGTTGAAAATTAGGACATTCAAGCAATATGTCAGGTAACAACGTAATCCGAAATATTCACCCCTCCACATACTGAGACAAAAGTTTCTGGTTCGTCTCCTAAAGAACAATACTTTTGCTATAGACTGATTAAATACCCGAATCCCGACGATAGTCTCAAAGGAGTTCTGGTTGCTTCATCCATGGTTGACCTTTCAAAGAGCATTATTCCTGTGACAGTCACCAATGTAAGAGATAATGCAAGAATAGTGAAGAAAGATGAGATGTTAGCAACATACACTCCGGTGACTTTCATTAATCGGCACACGCAATCAACCGAGGCTAAGTCTTCTGAGATTTTAACAATGGAATTGCTCAAGAATGCAGAGTTAGGAATTGAACAGAGACGAGTTGTGGAAAAGCTACTTTATGAATTTGAAGACCTATTTTCTCGAACACCTGAAGACGTCGAGAGGACGAACATTACGCCGCACCAAATCGAAATAGGAAATCATCCTCGAATCAAACAACATCCAAGAAGACTTCCTTATGCTAAGCAGGAAGAGGGGGTTGAGCTACTAAACGAGATGCAGCGTAATGATGTCATCGAACCATCTACAAGTCCTTTGGCCACCCCTCTCGTTTTGATGTGAAAGAAGGATGGATCAATGAGATTCTGTATGGATTAACATCGTTTGAATGACATCACGAAGAAAGATAGTTACCTTCTTCCTAGAACGGATGACACTTTAGTCACACTTTCTGGCAATTGGTAAGTAGAATTACATCCTCCCTGACGACCACGAGAAGACTGCATAAACTATGGGACAAGGATTGTAGCAGATTAAAGTTA
The DNA here is from genome assembly GCA_963930645.1 of Salticus scenicus. Lineage (NCBI taxonomy): Eukaryota > Metazoa > Arthropoda > Arachnida > Araneae > Salticidae > Salticus > Salticus scenicus. The sequence goes on from CAWVNO010000050.1 coordinate 796,031, forward strand.
TTCTATTCGGATTATGTAATGCACCTGTAACTTTCGAACGCCTTACTGAGACAAGGTTAAAAGGACATTCTTATGAAACCTGTCTTGTGAACCTTGATGATATTATCATTGTGGAATATATTTTTGAAGAATATTTAAGGAACATCCGAAAGATGCTGGAAAAACTCAGAATGGGTAAGCTAAAATTGAATCATAGAAGGAGACAATTTGCATATTGTTTCGTCGTGAAGTGAGTTATCTCAGCCATATAATCGGTATGAAGGTGTGAGAACTGATCCCGAGAAAATATCTGCAGTCGGGAAATGGAGTCGCCCTGAAAACGTTCATCAACTGCGGAGTTTCCTAGGATTCTGCATATACAACAGAAAGTTCGTGAAGGGCTTTTCAAATATTGTCAGACCTCTCTACACGTTGACGGAAACTAAACAGAAGTTCCTGTGGACAGAAGAATGTGAAAAAGCATTCAAGAGATTTAAAGAAACTTTAACATCTTCGCCTATTCTGACGTATCCACAGCCATCAAACAATTCATATTAAATACTGATGCAAGCCACGAAAGTGTTGGTGCTGTTTTGTCGCAAGAAGTCGATGGCGAACAAAGTGTTATTGCCTATTGGAGTAAATTTTTGTCTAAACAGGAGCGAAACTACTGTACCACCAGGAAAGAACTACTTGCCATTGCAAAGGCCATAGAACAATTCCATCATTATCTCTGTGTTAGAAGACTCCTGCTCTGGACTCACCACGCATCTTTAACGTAGCTGCTAAATTTGAAGAATCCATAAGGCTAGATTGCCAGGTGGATACAACGCCTCCAGAAATATGACTTCGGAATACGTCATCATAAAAGAACTCTGCAGAGAAACGCATATAGTGCCGTGTGTCATAGCATAGTCTCCTGAACTAGATGCCTGTCGCGTTGCTCGAAAACTTGGAAACAGTTGAAACGGTAGACAGCGCCACCTGGCACACATTGCACGGCATATTTATTCAAAAGTCACCAAAAATTTTTTAACGTGGGATATGATATACGTAAAAAGCGAATAGAATCGAAGAAACGTCGTTCATATATATGATATATCACTTCTTAAAATTGTTGGTAACAGTTGAATAAAAAAGTCGCGCAATCTGTACCAGGTGGCCCTGTCTACCGCTTCAACTGTTGCTATGTCTCCGAGCGACGCGACAGGCATCTAGTTTAAGAGACTATGGTCATAGTATAATTATAAAATTTAAATGAATCATTTTATCTCACAGGACTAACCATTTATTGTTTCACTTTCAATGTATCAAAAAATATCTCACCTGATATCTTTATGATAATGAGAGAGTTGGGTGCTTGATTTGAGGTGATATATTCAATATCATTGTGGGAAATATCTAGATATCTCACATGAGGTATACCATGGAACGATTCAAAATTTTTCATGTGATTGTGATCCAGATATAATCGAGAGAGTCTATACAGGTCTTTGAATTCATCGCTTTTCAATGTCTGTTAAAAGAGAAATTTATTTGCCTATTTTTATCATATAAAATTAAAATTAAATATAATTTTTCCAATTTTTCTTATGTTTAAGCAAGTGAAAAATAATAACATGCAAATAGCTTTACCAATGACCTATTGATGAGAACACACACACACACACACACACACACATATATATATATATATAAGTAAAATAATCTGGTGTGTCACTCCTACGACTTTCTCTTTACCTGCATTTCAATACTATAAAGACAGATGGCAGATTAAGTCATAAGATCAATAAGGTAAGTTATTAAAATTCACCCTACTTAAAAAATAATATAAATAGGTTTAACAACGGTTTTATTTGACATAATATTCAGTGTAAGGAGGGCTACCGACACCCTAAATCCCCCGTTCAATTATAATGCTTAGATTTACTGTTAAAAAAAAAAAAAAATCCTTTTTCGGCAAGCTTAAATGCAAAGGTAGATTCCTTTACGTTAATGTTACAAAATTAAAGAAATATTACATATGCATTAACACATACATAGCCAATGGCTTTGTTCCCACACATAGCATTATTTACGTCGCTATTCTATTTTTAAGAAATTTAATTATCAACTACTACTATTCATTCCACTTAAAATTTTAGGCTAGATTTATTTGTCAGTAAATGTTTCAATTTTTTAAAATCCAAGCTCATAATCATTCAACAAATAGAAGCCATAAAGATATACAATTTGGTGACAAAACTTGCGACATAGCAATGAAATTTGTGATTTGGCGGCAAAATTTGATAGTTGACGACGAAATTTTTGACTTGGCGACGAAATTAGTTATTTGATGACAAAATTGGGCGAGCTTGGCGATGAAAAATGACAGCTTTGGCGTCATATTTTCTTCCCACGCAAAAACCTCATATCACTTCTCAGACCAATATCTTGTTTCCACAAGATAAAAAGTCAAAGGAAGCTGTAACGTATTATTCTCAATTTCAATCGTAAATTAAATTATTGCGTAAACAGGTGTTCTAAAACTATTCACCACAAACAATATTTTTACCAAAACTAACGTATTATTTTAATTTTATATTTTAAATGATTAATTAAACCTTTTACCAGGGTTTTTATATTTTCAACTATCTTTTTTTATCCGCGATTGTAATGAAATGCTCGCCCTCTGGTGGGCTAAGGGGAAATTATCACACCACTGCATATCATCATATAATGCAATCGATTTTCCATGATGTAATGGCGGAGAAAGAACAATTATTAATCCACGTGGCTATTATATTTACTAACAACTGCAGTTCAGAGAGCGCCATCTATCGATCATTACAAACGCGGATTATCGTTTGCACGTGACGTAAACATCAGATTATAAATTTAAGCAATGGACTTTATCTGCGTTACGTAATAAAACCTTGGCACGTGACTACTATAGGGAAAAATGCAGAATTATAATGTTTACATTTGTGTTTTGTGGGGAAATGTTTGCATTCTATAGGGAAAAATTTGCATCCTTGAGGGAAATTCACATGGAGAATTAGAAGTCACATGTTGGGTATAATTTAGCCTCGAACCCGAAAAACCGATAGAGTCCATTAAAGCTAAAGAAAAAGTCGGCTTCATTACAATTGACGAAAAATCACTTTTTAACTTGTAACTTTTAAGCAATTGAAGTTATCGAAAAAGTTTAAATACAAAAATTGTTCTTTAGGGTAAGGCGGTCATTCGCCTGATTTGAAGTGTTTTCCGATTTTCAATGTTAAAGAAATTATGTGCAAATGAAATTTTCCACCCCCTTTGGAGCTGGACCCGCCATCTACGAACTCGACCGAGATTTTTACTGTCCTGACAACGTATCCCCAGCTGGTTAAATTTAAATAAAAATTACTCCAGTTGTCGTGTTCACAACTTAACATGGGAAAAAGCGTTATACATATACACATATATATATATATATATATATATATATATATATATATATATATATATATATATATATACATACCTATATATATATATATATACATACCTATATATATATATATATATACATAAACTTTTGTACGGAGGGTGGATTGGGGTTCTAGGGGTCATGATCGGTGAAGATATGAAGAAATTTTTCAGAAGTCGTGTCATGAGAACCATTGCAATAGGTAGATCTCCTATAAGGAATCTATCTAAAAACAAGGCTATTATTAATTTGCCTCAAATTTTTAAAGTGATAACCTATAGGAACCTATAGTGATAACCTACTAATAGGAATTTCAAAATACCAAATTTAGATTCCCTGTAGTTAATTGTTTTCAAGTAATGCTAATAAAAATATACATACAGATGTACAGACCAACCACAAAAATTGGACTTTCGTATTCAGAGCAGCTAAAAAGGTGATATCATACAAAAAATAACATAATTAAAAATAAAACATCGAAAAATATTTTGTTTATACTATGTATATGAAAAGATTATTTTCCTTCTTGAGCAAATGTTAGTCGACATAGTAAAAGGTAGGAAAGCGCTTCCATCAATTACATTCTAATAAATAATTCGTGGTTCAGTGGTTTTCAAAATTTAAGAACATAAAGAACGAATTAAAATGCCGGATTGCTCTGAAGCAAGGGAATGCAGAAAATAAAAATTTGCTGTCTTTTTCTTGAAGTTTAATAATCATAATGAAATTAAAAATTATGTATACAATTTATACAATATTTACAGAAAAAAGTACTTAAGGAACATAGTTCTAAATCGAATCATTTGATCTCATAGTGAGAGATCGAAAAATTATTTCTTCGAACACAGTCGAAGAATCAAATCTAAACTAAAACTTTTCTTGGCTGTTGCCAAAATCTAAAACAAAATATGTAAGTTTTTATTTTTTCCAAGCGGCGATGCAGCGCCATCTAAAAGGAATTGTTTTTACTACACAACTCCCCGCCGTGAACTCAGTAAGAGTTCACAAATCAAAAATCTCATTAAATCAAAAATAAATCTCAAATCTGAACAAATTCTGATAATCTAAAATTATACAAAATTCTGAATATACAATCACATAATCATTTTTTTTTTCAAAATATTAGCTGTTATTTAATATTAAATACCAATGTAAACAATATTTTACTAAAGTACTATAATTAAATAAATAAAAGATCAAATCAAAAAGTTAAACTGAAATATCAATGTGAAACAATTAACTCTTAATTATCAAACATAAACAAACTTAAATATAGAGATAATAACACATGCAAAATTTTAATATTTTCAATTATCAAATAAAAGTTACTAAATATTTAATAAAGGATATCAAATGTTCTGAAAAACAAAGAAAAAGTTTTCATTAGAATGACGTTTATATTTTGTAAGTTCGTAGCCATAAAAATTTTAGTTAAGTCAGTTCGAGCGGGAATAGATGTTCAATAGTTATTTTTAAAATACCAGTGGCAGTCTTAACCTCATAGAATCGGATATTTTGATGTCTGCCGACGATTGTTTTCTAGATTATGCCAAGTTTCTAGAGAAGTTTGCTTTTTGAGTCGTGACCAATTAAAACAAACATCTCCTACTTTCAATTCAAGTTGTGCAGCAGGATTCTTTAAGGTATGTGCTGTTTTCAAATCCAATAGGTATTGGCTTTTCCATCTATTCCACAGTTGCTTTAACAACAGTGATTGGTATCTTTTACGTCTTAAAGCAGATGTTTTGTTTGAAGCACATTCAATGATGTCCGCGAAATTCACTGGATAGGTGATTTCTTTACCGAAGTTTAAAAAGTGCATAGGAGTTAAGGGGTTCGGTTCTCCAGATTCACTGTATACCTGTTGAGGTTTCTACTTCTATAAGGAGAGTTGACATTTCATCATAATTCAAGAGCGCTTTGCCGATGACTTTACACAGACAGTCTGTTGACGGATCTAACTAATCGTTCGTAAAACCCGCCCCATCACGGGGCCCTTTCTATTATATTTTTCCATGTGATTCTTTCATTTGCAAACAAATTTAGAAGTGAATAATCAGAAAGGACTTTATACAAATTTTCTATATCTTGTTTTGAACGCTTGAACGTTTTGGCGTTATCCGAGTAGGTAGCTTTACAGTTTCCTCTTCTAGCTAAGAAACGTCTGAAGGCTAACAAAAAGGAATCATTTGACATGTCGTGTACAAGTTCTAAGTGTAACGCTGTGGTTATTGCACAAGTGAATAACACTATACAGGATTTTTCAATTTCTTTTGCATTTTTAACGTAGAGAGGACCAGCGAATTCAACGCGATATATGGTAAAAGGGGACGACTCTGTTATTCTGTCACGGGGTAGTGGTGCAGTGATCTGATCTGCGGGTTTGGAAAGATAGTTTTACATATAATACATTTGTTCAGGACACTTTTAACTTACTGGCGAACTTTGGGAATCCAATATTTTGACCGTATTTTTGACAATGCCCCAGTGTTGCCAGATTTGGGGACTTTTTTATTCAACTCTCACCAATAATTTTGAGAAGTGATATTTGCTATACATAATGGACGTTTATCGTTCGAAGTGCTTAGGCAACCGTTACAATTAAAATTTAGTGGCGGGAGTTGAATAAAAAAGTCCCCAAATCTGGCAACACTGCAATGCCCAGATATTCCTCCATGCATTATTTTTTCATGTTCATTTCCTATAATTAAGGTAGTCAATCATGACTGTTTGGGGAGAAGGATAGGATGTTTTCTTCTAGTTGTAGATTACTAAACTGTAATCTCCCACCCAACCGCATCATTTTTTCATCATCTAGATAAGAAAAGTTGCTAAGGGGAGAATTTTTATCAATAATTTCTTCATTTATTAGCGGGAGTGAAATTCATTTTTAAAATACACCTTTTGTTCATTTGACATCAAATATTTTTCGGCTTCTATTAATTCTTCAGATGTCAATGCGTTGTTAATTTTTAGAATTTTTCTCATCCTTTCATTAATTTTTTTTAACCAAGCTATAACTCTGACTGAGTTTTCTAAACTGCTGTATTTTCTAACATCAACGGGGTTTTCTAGCTGTTCTGTCCTGCAATTGAAAAGGAGGGTTTCTTTTATCTTTTTTCTATATTCTAAACTTTCCACAACTAACTTTTGTTTATCATTAGGCTTAGTCCAAAGTTCGGGTGGTGAACTGAGCCATTCAGGTCCATTTAACCACTATCTACCATTAATTAATGTTATGATTTTTGCACCTCTGGATACGAGGTCTTAAGAATTAGACGAACCGGGACTGTGCCTTCAGTTTGAAGGAGAAGTCAATTTATGAATATCCTGTAATCTGTTCTTCACAAACGGCTTGAATGTCTCTGAAGAACCTCTAATCCAAAAAAAAAAAAAAAAAAAAAAAAAAACGTGATCATCGAGTATGTCCAGTAAAACGTGGGTATGTCTAATTTCAGAGCTCTCAAAATATTATGACCTAGTTTAGTTGCCAACAATGCAGATGTGAGTTTGAGTTTAAGTAGCGTGAGATTTTTCAAAGGGGCCACTCTATTTTTAGAAGCGATGAATACTGTTTTGCATTTTTCATTAGAGATTTCTTTGATGCTAACGTCTGAGAATATATGTAATTGCAAATCATTGATGTTAAATTCTGGAAAATCAAAAAAATAATATCTCGGCACAGAAAATTTAGAACGATGAGTTACTTCATTGTACCAGTTTTTCCATTTCTTTTTCAAATCTTCAGTTAATGTATCATCCTAATCATGACCAGTCTTCCAGATAATTTGCATAATGCACTTAAGTCTTAAGGTGAAAGGCAATAGGAAACCGATAGGGTAATAAATTTTGCCTAGCACTTGTAAAACAAATCTTTTAGTATTTATCTGTTTAAAAACGAGGTTTATTAAATCTCTACACCCAAAATAGAGAGTGACTTTGAGTTATTCCACCCCAAACCTAAAACTTTATTAAAGGAATCATTTTCTTCAAATATTTTAGAATCCTTGTTAATAACCTTTTTTTTGTACGCAAAATTCATGTAATGGTCTCGAATTTGTATGAAATTTGTGAAGTTGCATACCCGTGTCTTTAAAGATACTTATTGAATCTAGACTTGTACTTAAAGCCTTCTCTACTGATGGGTGACTTCCTATTATGTCGTCTACGTAAATGTTTTCATTTAAAAAAACAAAAGTCTCTCTATGTGTGTTGCTAAATTTTTTCAAATGATGTTTTATCGTCGCGATGCAGCCAGCAAGAATGGGCTACAATTAAGTCCAAATAAAACTCTAATGAATCTGAAAATCTGAAGGGGAGAGGTGCATTCATGAGGGCTTTCTGTAAACAAAAACCGGGTTATTCTTCGACCACATTTCATGAAACCTTGGAAGTATCCGCGCAAGTACTAATTCAATGAGGGTTGACTGTCATCTGACTCAGAGAAAATGACCAATAACAGAGCGCGGAATTACTTGATGCTTTCCAATTTTCAAACTGTCGGCCAAGCTGGCATCCCTCCAACATTTTGGATGCGTCCTCACAGTTTAGGATATGTGGCTGCACTGTACGCCCCTATCTTCCTCGTCTATCAAAATTTGTAAAAATGCTTGTTTCATGTCCGCTACGGGATGAAATCTAAATCTAGACAAAATGTCAAAAACATCTTCATAAAGATTAGGTCCAATGTGCAGACAATTATTAAGAGAAAGATTATTGTAATCATGGGAAGACGCGTCAAACACGATTCGTAATTTACTGGTCATACGATCTCTTTCTATTACCGCTCTGTATGGTAAATAAAAGGTTGGAGAATTTTCCTTCAAATCAGTTACGGCTATAATCCCTTCTCTCAAATAATCCTGTAAAACATCGTTGTATTCAAAATATAAATTTGGATTTTTACAAAATTTGTACTTAAGTCTAGAAAATCTACTTTCTGTGTTTTCAAATTTATTTTGCAATTGTGATTTACTAATTTTCCAAGGGAGTTTGAGTTTATATCGTTTATTTTCATACTTAATTTCCGATTAAATAATGTAATATTAGGTACATTAATTAGGTACATTAATAAAAATTTAGTAGCAGTAAAAACTGTATTCGGTTGGGTTTTACAGTCGGTAACAAAAGTGTCCGAACACTAGCAAAAATTCTTATGTAAAAAAAGTACACTTCATACGGTTTTCTTAAATAAATCCTTGTCGAATCCTGTTCTTAGTCAGCGTAAGAACATGATTCGGTAAGGATTTATTTAACAAAACCGTATGAAGTGTACTTTTTTACATAAGAATTTTTGCTAGTGTTCGGACACTTTTGTTACCTATAATATACTTGAAGTAATATACATATTAATACTGAGAAATTACTCTCATTAAGGTAAGATGAAATATTTATTAAAAAGACTTCAATGCCGGTCACATACTTACTGCAAACGTGCAAGCAAGCTCACATGTAAACATGCTTACGACTTGCGGTTACAGCGTGTTTTGTATAACAAGTTGAGTTATTTTCATGTACTGCAGTTAACTGATCACAAAATTATTAAACATATTACAATACCCCTTTTGAAAAAAAAAAAATTAAAGTCATTAATTAAAAGTTTTTAAAGATCAAGTCTTTCTGGTTTTTTCCTAATTCGTGATGGGTAGCGTCTGTTTGTGACAGTTGTAACTTGGGTTTCTTCAGTATTCTCCGATTCTTCAGTAGGAAGAACTGCAGACTGTTGGGTTTCAGGAGTGGAGGACAGTTCATGTTGGGGTTCTGTATTTGACGAAGTGATGGAAGTTGGTTGATTGGAAGCTTGAGATGAAATAGGAAAATCCACAGGGATGGAAACATCTCTTCGTTCAGGGATTGACGGGCTAGCAGGGCGAATTTGATCAATGTGTGCTAAATATTTCTTGTTGTTTATTTCAATCAGCCAAGTCTTGGAACCTTTTGGTTTAATTAGTCTGCCATAAATCCACTTGTTTGAAGGATTCCTGTGGGATTTTACCCAAACATCCTGACCACAGGATAAATCCTTGTTGCTGGTATGAGATCTGTCAAAGTATTGTTTTTGACATCTTTGTTTTTTTTCAACATGCCTTGCTGTACATGGATGTAGCAACTCCAAGACAGTTCTAATAGGACGACCAAGGAACAGCTCTGCTCCGGACAAACCAGTTGTAGAATGAGGTGAGGATCTATACTTGTGCAAGAATCTATTCACCTTGGCGGTAACTGTACTACCATCATTAGAGTCTAATTGCATCTTTCTAAGTGATTGTTTAAAAGTCTGTATAGTGCGTTCAGCCTGACCATTTGATTGGGGGTGGTATGCTGGAATGAGTGTCTGTAAAACACCACAGGATTTTAGAAAAGCTGCAAATTCATCTGAAATAAACTGGGGTCCATTGTCTGAAACAACTTCTAGAGGTAGTCCATATCTAGCAAACAGTTGTTGCAATACAGCTATGGTGCTTCCTGCTGTTGTAGATGACATTTTTGCTACCTCCAACCACTTTGAATAGCTGTCTACTACTATAAAGTAATTATTTTGGTCTTTCTGGGCAAAATCTAAGTGAATTCGGTCCCATGGTGCCTTAGGCCAGACCCATGATTGTAGTGGTGTGACAGGAGGAGACTTAGCTGTAACTTGGCAAGCTTCGCAATTCGCAGACATGTCTTCTATGTCATGGTCTAAATAGGGCCACCAGAAATGACTTCTAGCAACTGCTTTCATTTTCACAATTCCAGGGTGAGTATCATGAAGCAGTTCAAGCAAGTGCTTTCTATAAACATTAGGGATTATTACCCTCATGCCCCATAATAGACAATTATTATCAACTGATAATTCATCCTTTCTGCTGAAATAAGGCTTAAGATCAGGATTCTCATTTTTAGATGGAAAACCATTTTGAACATATTTAATTATTACTCCCAAAATTTTATCACTTCTTGATGCACTGGCGATGTCAACAGAAGTTACTGGTAATTCTGACAGATGGGAAATTTTATAAATATCTAATGGGTACAGGTCTTTATTTTGATCTTCACTAGGTAATCTTGACAGGGAATCAGCATTCTGATGTGCACTACCTTTTTTATATTTAATTGTATAGTTGTATGAGGATAATAGCAATGCCCATCTCTGTAAGCGAGCAGCAGCCATGGTTGGTACTGCCTTAGTGGGCGAAAAGCTGGTAACTAAAGGTTGATGATCCGTGTATAACATAAAGTTCCTTCCAAATATATATTGGTGAAACTTTTTGCAAGCAAAAATTATTGCCAAGGCCTCCTTTTCGGTTTGTGAATAGTTCATTTCAGCCTTAGATAATGTTCTAGAGGCATATGCTACAGGTTTTTCTTCACCATTTACAATGTGTGATAAAACTGCACCTAAGCCAACAGGCGAAGCATCACAAGATACTTGTAAAGGAAGATTTTCATCATAATGGGCCAATACAGCGTCAGATGTTAGAAGATGTTTACATTGCTCAAAGACATCATTACATTCCTCAGACCATGTCCATGAGACATTTTTGTTCAACAGATTATACAGAGGAGATAACAAAGTTGATGAGTTCTTAATAAATTTTGAATAGTAGTTTAGTAGTCCTAAAAAGGATTTAAGTTGAGAGACATTTTCAGGGGTTTTTATCTTACTAATAGCCTCTAGCTTCTCTTGGGTGGGGTGAATACCATCTTTGTCAATAATATGACCTAAGAATTCAACATTACTCTTAAAGAATTTACATTTGTCAGCATTTAATTTTGCATTGTATTTTTGCAATCTTGCCATCAGAGTCTCTAAAGTAGAAAAATGCTCATCTTCAGTAGCTGATGAGATTAGAATATCATCCTGGAAGCATATCACATTTGGAATGCCTTGTAAAATTTGTTCCATTATCGACTGAAAGATTGCAGCAGCTGCTGATATACCATACATCAATCTGCTTGGTCGAACCAAACCCATGAATGTATTTAAGGTTAATAACTCTTGAGAATCAGCATCCAATTCGATTTGTTGGTATGCTTGTGAGAGGTCTAGTTTACTAATATATTTTCCTCCTCTCAAGGTAGCAAAGAGATCTTGCTGTGTGGGCAAAGGATATTGATTCGGGTCAAGGGACTTGTTTACAGTTATTTTGAAATCACCACATAATCTGACAGAATTGTTCTTTTTCGGAACAACAACAACAGGTGTTGCCCATTTAGAATGTTCAACTAATTGCCATATGTTATTATTTACTAATCGTTTAATTTCATCAGAAACAGATTTTTTTAAAGCATATGGTACAGGCCTAGCTTTACAGAAAACAGGTTGACAATTTTCTTTCATTTTAAGGACAGCTTTAAAATGTTTAATTGGCTGATCACTTACCTTGAAAACATCACAATACTTTTTCTTGAGTGCTTCAACACTGTCTACACAATTTGAGGACACTGAAAATAAATCATTCCAATTTAGCTTGAACACACATAACCAATTTTTTCCAAAAAGGGCTGGTCGATCACCTTTAACAATAATTAATGGTAAGTTATGACACTGGTTGTTACACTGTACTTCAGCAAGGATTTCACATACTACTGGGATTTCTTTTTCATTGTAATCTTTTAATTTGGTAGTTGAAGACAATATTTCAGTTTTGGGTAAATTATTCTTCACCCATACTTCTGATGCAATGGAGACATCAGCTGCAGTATCAAGTTCCATGTTCAATGGTTTACCATTTGCAATCACAGAAATTACATACTTTTTCTTGCTTGAGACTTGGTTTATGGATTTCACAGCAAAGAGAGAAGCCTCAGAGTCATACTCAACCATTTCCACCTTTTTCGCTGACGAGGCTTTGTTTTTGCTCATGCACACTGGCAATGAGGCCTTGTTTTTGCTCATGCACACTGGTGATATATGCCCACCTTTTCCACAAGCATGGCATTTTGCATTTTTATACTTGCATTTAGCAGGATCATGAGCAGCTCCACATCGGAAACATTTCGAAATTTTCATAGGTTGATAGTTTTTCTTTGCAGCAGTTGAGGAGCTCTGTCGAATTTTGTTGACAACAGGAGTAAGTGTCTTCATATTAGCTGCATCATTTTCAGCGATTTCGATAGCCATCGCTGTTTCCACCGCATCTGATAGCTTCAGATCTTTCTTTGCCAGGAGTCTTTTCTGAATATTTTCATTATTTAATCCACAAACAAAACGATCCCTTAATGCTTCATCAAGGAATGCACCAAAATCACATGTAGAAGCCAGCCGTCTCAATTCCACTAAATACTTGGAAACAGACTCTCCAGCTGTTTGATTTCGTCGATGAAAGCGAAAACGTTCAGCAATGATGATTGGTGCAGGTTTAAAATGTTGCTTAAGTGTGATTTTTAACTCGTCATATGTGCACTCGCTCGGCACTTTTGGAAGTAGTAAATTTCGAAGAAGTTTATACGCATTTGAACCAATTGCTGAGATGAACACCGATACTTTCTTCTTGTCTTCCACATCGTTAGCAAGAAAAAAATGTTCAAGTTGTTCAATATATAAATTGAAATCATCTTGTTCCACATCAAATGAATGCAATGTGCCAATTAGGCCTAGCTTACTCATTATGATAGGTAACGTAACACGTCAATTATATGCAAACGAAAGTTCAAATCAAGTGAGTTCAGATTACTCGTCGCCAATATAATATACTTGAAGTAATATACATATTAATACTGAGAAATTACTCTCATTAAGGTAAGATGAAATATTTATTAAAAAGACTTCAATGCCGGTCACATACTTACTGCAAACGTGCAAGCAAGCTCACATGTAAACATGCTTACGACTTGCGGTTACAGCGTGTTTTGTATAACAAGTTGAGTTATTTTCATGTACTGCAGTTAACTGATCACAAAATTATTAAACATATTACATTACCGACTGTAAAACCCAACCGAATACAGTTTTTACTGCTAATAAATTTTTATTAATGTACCTAATATTACCTAACACAACATCATAATAATAATCGACTCCTATCGAGAGTGTAATGCTTTCTTTACTATACGCCATAGGTTTTTTCTGTCGGTGTTTTACTTCCAACCAAAAGTATATACTTTCAATTTTTCTTTTCTAATCACTTTTAAATTTAGTTCGTTAGCAGTAGAACGACATAAAAATGATTTAGTAGAAGCTGAATCAAGGAGCAAACGGACCATTTTCTCTTTTGTTTAATTCTTAATATTTACGAAAAAGTTTTTCAGTTTCCCTATCAACTTCCTGTAGAAGCCCATTTTTAATAGATAGTTGACTTAAGATGTCTTCTAAATTCTCAACATTTAAAGCTCTTCTTTTGAATTTGATTCTATATTATTTACTAATTTTGCTACACTTGTTCTTAGAATTTTTCTATTAATTTTCTATTTGTCGAAATCCATGGCAAATTTTCATAAAGATCCTTACCTTAAGCCGTCTTCGCCCAAAGGGATATCCAATTCTGAAAAACACAAATATTAATCAATAAATCTTAATAAATAATCTGACATGAGCATCGTTACTTCCAAATACTACATTCTGTTGCCGGCACTGATTCACCAAATGATAAATAATTCGTGGTTTAGTGGTTTTCAAAACTCAAGAACATAAAGAACAAATTTGAATGCTGAATTGTTCTGAAGCAAGAGAATGAAAAAAAAAAAAAAAAGAACGACTATTTCTTGAAGTTTAATAATCACAATGGAATTAAAAATTCTATATACAATTTATACAATATTTACAGAAAAAAATACTTAAGGAACATAGTTTCAAATCTAATCATTTGATCTCATAGTGAGAGATCGAAAAATTATTTCTTCGAACACAGTCGAAGAATCAAATCTAAACTAAAACTTTTATTGACTGTTGCCAAGATCTAAAAAAAATATATATAAGTTTTTTTTTCTTTCAGCGGCGACGCAGCGCCATCTAAAGGGAATTGTTTTTACTACAATTCAATGGAAAAGAACGTTAAGTTAATGTTTTGCTAGTCCTGTATATTGTCTAATTCTACATGCACATCAAATTATGAAATTAAATTTAGTTTTATATGAAAAATATCCTAAATTAAATTTCAGGAATTTCCAAGTATAATCCCAATACTATTATACAAATACTTTAGGTAGACCTACAAACAAATTATGAATGACTTCTATATCACGCTCTACACAAAACATGCTTTTATATATACGTAACGAGAATTACTGGTAGAAAGATGACAGTCGTTGCAGATTACTAGTAATTCTTTTATGAAGCATCTTTATTTTCTCAAGATTAAAGTCGGTCTTTCTGGTAAGGCATTCGTGTTTAGAAGCACGATTCGCCGATCCCCGTACAGCGGCATAACAATGGGGCTAAAGGCTCCCAGCCGCCGGACTCTGTTAGGAAGCTTGTAGGACCGACGTAATATCGGAGGAAAGTGCAGCGTTACGTTTTTTAGCAATGGAAAACCGTGGCAAGAAATCTCCGTTTGTTTAATGTTTGGCCTTTTATATGGGATTTCTGAGCTGCTAATTGGTTACTTAAGTCATCTGGGGCTATTGGTTACTTCAGTCATCTGGGGCTCTAAAAGAATTTCTGGAATTAATTAATATGCATGATCGATGCAGCGTGAGTTGCAAATTGCGTTAACGTCAGCGAATTTTGGCTTATAATTTCGTTCCATTTCTGATATCTGAGTGATAAAGTCTTCTGCCGTAAAACAATTTTTAACCAGTCAGTGCACGGGTGGGAAAAATACACAATTTTCTTTCAATATTATGGTTACACTATAACACCCACAAAATAAAATCACACAATAAAAAAGTACGAAGTATAAATTGTACGTTTCTTATAATTTTTCCCCCCCACAGAATATATAAAATGTTTCTCTTACATTGCATTCTAGTAAATAAACTGGGTCTCACAGACCCAATCCGTGCACTGGCGGGTTAAAGCGTCGATTACGAATTATTCGCGATTATAATTTCGACTAGAGATTTTTACACTTTTAAATTGGGTTTTTTAATAATTTAAATTTATTTATTTTTATCCATTTCATATTCCCCTCCCAAGCGAGATCCCCCGGGCTTGCCTGCAAGGCCGTGGAAGCTCACCTGGAGATAGACGATATTCCAGGTGTTACAGAATTAATACTTTTGATTTAATCTGTTTATTTATTTATCTATTTATTTCTATTTCTATATTTATTTATTTAGGATTGCTTGATTGATTTTAATTATTTTTCACTAATTTAGTTCGACCATGACTCCATTGCATTGGGAATATATAGAGGGGATACAAAATTGACAGTAAACTTGCTAATGACTACACATGATATGCACATTTTAAATTTCTAGATTAACTGATGATTAAACAGTATATATTCA
This sequence comes from Salticus scenicus, assembly GCA_963930645.1. Lineage (NCBI taxonomy): Eukaryota > Metazoa > Arthropoda > Arachnida > Araneae > Salticidae > Salticus > Salticus scenicus. The sequence continues at coordinate 811,833 of CAWVNO010000050.1, forward strand.
TTATATTTAGTAAACAAACATGGATACTTCATATTAAAATTACTAGAAAAATAGAACAAATGTATGACACTATAAGAAAACAAACATATTCAATAAAGTATTACTATTCAATAAAGTATTAATATAAAATAAAGTAGATATTTAAAAAAAAAATTGGCCAAATTTCTTTGTTGTACAGGAAACGTTTCCCTTTAGTCCTATAAAACAACAACAGTTTATTTATTTTTCTTTGCTTTATAATTGTACAAGACTGTTCTTCTTATACGACATAGTTCCTTGAGGACCTCATAAGTGTGGAAGGTCTCTGATTTATGTATAGTCTTTTCATCCTTTAAGCAAAAATTTAATATACACACTTTTTTTTCTACCTATGCAATGCCACAATTAAGATTTTGACACAAAAAATATGATACTTTATGCAAATAATACGTAGTTAAGGCATAAACAATAATATAATGTAATATACTAAATTCTGAAAAAATAGTATTGATACTATAAATAATACGGACACTTAAATTTATATACTAATACTTGAAAATGCTTGATAGCAATAATTAAAAAGGAAAAAAATTACTCTACACAATAACTTCTCTAAATTGCTTTTGATAAGCACTCCCTTCAAACTACTGTAATGATACAAAATACTAAAAATCTTTACCCAAAAGATTGTATTTATGGGTGCAGAGACACTTTAAACTCTGTGAGAGCTTGTCAGCCAAAAAAAGTAATTTCTGTAAGAGGTAAAAAAAGGGTTATTCAACAAGTCTCATCAGAGGAGGGAGCACACTTGTTGCCTCGTGTTCTTCGGGGGTCTCAAATCAGGTGAAGTCCAGAAGAGCCTAAAAGAGTAAACAAGGGCCTAAAAGAAAAGGGGGTAAGGAGCGGAGGATACTCATTTCATAAATTCGTCTACTGATATTTGTAAATAAATTAATATTTGTAAAAATAAAAAGAGTTAAGGGCACACTAGCGCCACTGAGCCAAAGAAAAGAAGCTATACCTCCCGACATTCTCCGATTTCTCCAACTCAGTTAGGATCCCCATCCAACGCGTAATGGGAAAATAGGAAAGCAATATATATATATATATATAGTTATATATATATATATATTTTTTTTTTTTTTTTTTTTTTCAGGACGAATCCTGACTGATAAAGGGGGTTATTTATGAGATAGTTTAAAATTTTGAGGATCATTATAATATCTTAGTTTAAATGAATGCACAAATTCAGACTGTGGTTCGGTTAAATATTGCAGGTGTATTTTTGAGTCCAAAGGATAACCCGAGCCATTCATACAATCCAAATGTAGTGGCAAATGCTAATTTTTCTGTATGTTTTGTGTGGTTAGGTATCTGCCAATATCCACTGGCTAAATCCAATGTGGAAAATTTTTTTGCCTGAGCCAGTTTATCTAGGAGAGTATCAATTCTGGGTAATGTTTCTGCGCTTTATTTCGTTATAGCACTGAGTTTACGGAAGTTGATACAAAGGCGTGTTTTCTTCCCTTCTTCACGTTTATACACTAAAGTTACAGGGGATGAATGTGGAGAATGACTTTACTTTATGATTTTAGCCTGTAATAAAATTTGTATTTGATCTTTAATTTCAGCTTCCCCTTTAGGAGAGGTGCGGTATGTTCTAAGGGAAACAGGTAAGTCTGACGTTAGGTGAATTCTCTGAGGTTCCATTCTGATACAGCCTACATCATATTTAGATTTTGCAAAAAAAATTTCGTATTTATTTAACAAGGTAGGTAAATCATTATTATTTTCAGATAAGAATACAGTAGGTCGGGACGAGTCTTGCACAACACACTGTGATTGGTGCACCTGGCTCTCAGTGGGTGTATTTACTCTAGAATTACCTACTTTATGTTCAAAATATGCAAGAACTGATAATGATGATTCACCTGTTTTATTAATGGAATATTTTGACCATTTTGAGTTACTGAAAAATTTACTAAATTAAGATGTAAACTAAATAATGAACAACGAGGTAAACCAATATGAAGATATGGTAACTGATTAGCAATAACATAAAGTTCTATATTTTTACTAATGCTACCAATCCTTAAGGAGAGTTCACATTTTTCTTTCATTTGAATTATTCCACGAGTTTGAATTATTCCGTTATCGGTTCATTAATGGGAGTTTTCTTTAATTTTAACTTCTTTACTAAAGTGCATGAAATAATAGAAATTGAACTTTTCGTATCGAGGAGACAAGACAGGATTTTGATAGGGAGAGTACCCGAGTTATCTGATTGACGTGTTTTTCGCGATCGCTGATGTTTTTGTGTTACGTGTCCCGACACATTGTCAACTCAACAGATACCTGATGTACTATCGCTGGTCATTTCCTGGCTGACCGCCTCTTCAGGATGATTGGCACTTCTATTAGAGTTTTGAATGAGAGGTGCTCCAGAAGTTGAAAAATTATTACACTGTTCAAACTTAAATGGACAAGTTCGCTCCCAGTGGTATGCATTAGTAATTCCCCTATTTAAGTAAAGACGGCAAGGCGAAGGAGGCAGCCTCTCTTGAAAATGTGCATTATTTGAGCTGCGATTTGGTCTGAATGCTCGTGGGCAGGGCCCGACTTAGACTACCTGCAGCCCCGGGGCAAGCCTATTCTGGGGGCCCCCTTGCAGTGGCATAAGAGGTCTTTAGGTTGCAGAATTTCTGTATTCGCCTGTAGGGGGGCCCCTTCCAGAAGGGGGGCCCAGGGCATTTGCCCCGTATGCCCTGCCGTAAGTCGGGGCCTGCTCGTGGGTTGATTGGATTGTGAGGCTCATACCCTTATTGAGGTTGATTTGGATAGGGGTATCTATACGCCCAGGGTCTATTTATAGGGGTAGACAAATATTCGGGTCTAGACCGGTTCATTCTCCATTGTCGAGTAAAGCTAGGGGCATTATTAAATTTAATACTATTACTTTCTTTTTTCAGTTCCGTTGGTTGCAGTTTGCTTAATTTATGTACGATTTCTCGCCACTCATTGGTATCCTTAGGTGAGTTTACTAACACTTACTGTTTTAACTGCAAAGGAAGTCTAAAATAGATAGTCCGTCTAAAATGAATTTTGGATCAAGACCTAGTCTGCGACCCATTTGAATTTTACTATTATAATAAGTATTAACTTCGTCACCTAAATTAAATTTAATACTTGAGAAATCAGCTAAAGAATTAGTATCAGGGACAGTAAACTCCCCTCTAAATAACTGGGGAAATTCTTCCCAATGGAGAACATGTAAACAATTATTTATGTAAAAAGTAAGTGCCTTTCAAATAATTTTGAATATGAGTAATCTTCCAGAGATCGTCTTTATTTTTTTTCCACAAATACTTTTGAAATAGCTGAGCCAGTGTTCGAACTCGATTCTGACGTCTGGGTTAAACTCAGTATTGTTTAATTTTTCCTCACTAGACTCTACATTTCCTGAAGAATTATCAGGATTAGCGTCTTTAGAATTTTTTGACATTGTGAACTAAATTTAATAAAATATAATATAGCAATTAAAAAAAGAATGTGCTGTTTTCTTCTCTTAAACACACCTTAAAAATTTTTACTTTGTACCTTCAAATTAATTAAATAAAACAGAAATTAAAATATAGACTTATAAAATCATAAAAATGTTCATAAGCACTTCTAACATTTAGTATTTAACACATATGACTAATTTCAAAAAGAGAAAGAGAAAAAAAAAAAATATTTATGATTTAGATTTTTTTTTTTTTTTTTTTTCTTTTACTTTTATTGTATAACTTTTTGATTAGCTTTGGAACACATTTTTAACGATCATTAACACTCGTACTCGTGAAATTAAAATAATTTTAAATAAAAAATATATGCTTTTCTGTAAATTAAAATTTATAAATAACGTTTGCTTTAATTTGTTTACGATCGTTCGTTTTTATTTATTTATTTTTATTTTTTCCAAAACTACGATTTAAACTTTACAAATAAAAAATATTCTTTCAAAATGTTTCTGTTCTTTTTCTTTCTTTTAACAACAATAGATAAAAATTTACTTACGATCACTTCTTCTATGATGAAATGATATTTTTTTTTTTTTTTTTTTTACTTTCGTCAGAAGTTGACACTACAGAGCATAATGTTTATAAACAAGCGACGCTATTCTGCAACTTTTGCGCATGTAGGCAAAATATCTGCCTCTCCATTGGTGCTTTATCCCCCTTTTGCCTACAATTCTAAAGTACGTGCGGAAACATCTGTCGCAGTGACGTTACGTGCGCCTGCTCTATATTTACTGCTTTTCTGTCAATTCATTCATTTATAATTCATTTAGCGTTGCTTCGCGTGGCGACATAAGACGTGACAGTTCTCCTCTGTGTGGAGGGGTGAAGGAGATGTGGGGAGCGGTTATTTCACGGAGTTATCTGGCGAGCACCGGCACAGACTAAGGAAATACTTAGACCGGGCAAGGCGGTTCTAAAAGTGAAGTCTCAACTATAACCGAGCCGCCACATTGGTATAAGCAAAACATTAATGCGTTTTTCATACAATCGTATTGGTATTATTCTATATTAATTGTAAAGGAGGCTATAAATCGTGAAAAATGGCTTGTGCAGCCTATGGTTGCACCAATAGACCATCTAAGAAGGTTCCGGGAATTACGTTTCACAGGTAAGTTTCAGTAAATATACTTGATCAACAAAAAATTTCCATATTTATTTTAGCGTTATGAGGTGTGGTAGACATTTACCAGACAAGCGTTTGCAGATTAACCATTACGTCGCTGAAAAGAATATTGGATATTTATTTTTTTCATTGAGAAATAAAACAAATGTGAACTAGTATGTTGTGGCCACCACAAGACTTTCTTCTATATTTTCCTATACATATTCAATCAGTAACAATATTTTTAAAAAAAGTCCGATTTTTTTTCTCAGGTTTTTTTTTTTTTTTTTTTTTTTTTTTTTTTTTTTTTGTTAAAAGCAATACATATTCAAATAGTAACAATAAAAAAAAAAAAAAAAAAAAAAAATATATATATACGATTTTTTTTTTTTTTTTTTTTTTTTTTTGGGGGGGGGGGTTAAAAGTAAAAAAAAATCGATAACTTAGTTTTAAATAATCACAGATTTATAGTTCAACATTCATTTTAAAGGTATTGACGAGATCTTTTGAAAGATACCCATCTTCAAAATTTACCCCTCCCCCTGGTGTGTGTGGGGGGGTACTTCCCCCCCAGGGGGGTAGCGATGTCCCCACATGCACAGAAATTTTTTCCTAGTTAACTATTACTATTACCAATAACTCATATTAATTTTACAATCACAAGTTAAAAATAACTCTCATTATGTACATTTATACGACATTTTGTCTTATACTGCCATGTTAAAAATTTAGAAAAAATGAGATCACAGCGTCACCTGTTGAGCGATTGATCCCCAAATGTAATCAGCACCAGTTTATGTCGGAGACCAACTAAATACCAAGTTTGGTTAAATTTCGTTAAAAAAAAAAAAAAAAAAAATTCTAACTTTTTTTTGTTAAAATAAAAAAAATCGATAACTTTGTTTTAAATTATCACAGATTTATGGTTCAACCATTCGTTTTAAAGGTATTGACGAGACCTTTCGAAAGATACCCATCTTGAAACTTTGCCCCCGGGGGGGTACTTCCCCCCCCCCCCCAGTGGGGGAACCGATGCCCCTACATGCACAAAATTTTTTTCCTAGTTAACTATTACTATTATCAATAACTCATATTAATTTTGCAACTCATATTATTTTTGGTTCGTGAGATACAGCGTCCACAAAAAAAATGATACAAACAGACAGACAGACTGACAGACAGACAGACATTTTCTAAAAACTATTAATTCGTGTTTTGGACATCCCAAAACATGTAAATCCATCAAAAAACGGAGGTCGAAAATTTTCGCGAATCCAATACTATATTACATATAGAAGAAAGTAAAAAATATGCTTTAATCCCGTTCTTGCCCCCCTTTCTCCCTGAGGGGGGGGCGATATTAAAAAAAAAAATTATGCCAGAAATCTTCGCGGTAGTGTATTCGACAATTTCACAAAGTTTCATGGCGATCGGATGAATGGTGTTGTAATGGATGAAGGATAAACAGACAGACATGCATTCGTTTTTACATATACAGATTGCAATGTTACTGGTTTCTTGCTTGTGCCAATATGGCCGCCGGTCGCTCTAAGCGCCTTACAGTTACTTCACTTTTCCCCATTCAAGAAAGCCGTCTGACCGGGTCTAAGTATTTCCTTAGTCTGTGTGCACCGGCGATTCTCGGGCCATCCTTGCCGTACGCTGTCGTTCCAAAAACGGAAAACGAAGTTTCGCTTTCTTCGTTAAGTTTCAGTTGCGATCGGCGCAAGTTGGGCTTGGCTATCGAAAGGAGAGTAGAGGAGAGGTATCTGCCTGGAGTCGCTCCGGACTTGAAAAGCTCATTATAAGAAGAAATTTCGGTTCAGAACATAGACGATTGATTGGCACGAACGTCTTTTGGAGATAATTTCAAAATTATTTTTTTCTTTATTCCTGCTTTTCTGCTTTCGACAACTATTTTGAGCTTTAGAAGCTTTTATTTATTTTAAGGGTGTTTTATATCTTTAAAATATTTTATTGTGGTGCTCTCCTCCTACTATTATGCGGCCTATACGCAACTCGTATTTTTTCGGGAGGTTCATCTTGCGGGCTCTTCGTTGTAATGACAATTACTGGCAGAAAGATGACAGTCGTTTCACACAAGGATTACTAATAATTCTTTCATGAAACATCTTTATTTTCTCAAGATTAAAATCGGGCTTTCTAGTAAGGCATTGGAGTTTAGACGGGCAATTCGCCGATTCCCGTACGGCGGAATAACAGCGGGGCTAGTGGCTCCCAACCGCCGAACTCTGTTAGGAAGTTTGTAGGACCGACGTTACGGAGGAGAGTGCAGCGTGAAGTTTTCTAGCAATGAAAACCACGGCAAGAGATCTCCGTTTGTTTAATGTTTGGCCTTTTATATGGGATTTCTGAGCTGCTAATTGGTTACTTAAGTCATCTGGGGCTCTAAAAGAATTTCTGGGGTTAATTAACACGCTAGTACACGGGTGAGGAAAGGACACAATTTTCTTTCACTATTTGAATGGTTACAATATAACACCCACAAAATAAAAGCACACAATAAAGATAGGAAATATAAAATTTTAAGCTTATTATAATTTTTTATTCACAGAATATATGAAATGTTTCTCTTACATTGCATTCTAGCAAATACCATGGGTCTCACAGACCCAACCCGTGTACTGGCGGGTTAATATGCAGGATCGATGCAGCGTCAGTTGCAAATTGCGTTAACGTAAGCGAATTTTGACTTATAATTTCGTTCCTTTTCTGATTTCTGAGTGATAAAGTCTTCTGCCGGAAAACAATCTTTAAAGGGGCAATTACGAATTATTCGCGATTATAATTTCGATTAGCAATTTTCACACTTTTAAATTGGGTTTTTTAATAATTTAAATTTATTTATTTTCATCCCTTTCATATACAGTCGGTAACAAAAGTATCTTAACACTAGCAAAAATTCCTATGTAAAAAATGTAGAGTTAATACTGTTTTGTTAAATAAATCCTTGTCGAATCATGTTCTTAGAGTCTAAAAACATGATTCGACAAGGATTTATTTAACAAAACAGTATTAACTCTACTTTTATTATATAGGAATTTTTGCTAGTGTTCGGATACTTTTGTTACCGACTGTATGTATCATAAATATGTTCATTCCATTTCGTTTAGGGCAGCCTATAGATATTACACTATGTTCATACACGAAATTTAACACATATATGCAATGTTTTTGAATTCTATTGGATGTCCCTGTACACGAACCATTCTCCTGATCTCCACTCCTATATGATAAGAGCTGGCGCAATGTCCGCCATTTTCTAGCCCGTCTAGGAAAGTGTTGGCGGTAGAAAAAGCTAGGTTACCTGATTAGCGTTGTTATCGCCTTTAAATTTCTAATACAGATCAAGTGAGCTAGAAGTTCTTTTCACGAAACAAACAAGTTGGCAATTTTAAGAACATCGCCAACATCGCTTGGGTAAGAGAAAGAAAAAAGTGAATTTGTCAAAATTTAGCACATACATATAGGATTCAAAGGATATTGAAGTGTGCTAAGCAATAACTTATTAGAATATGGTTTTCTGAGAGACGAGGAAAGTAAGAATCAGTAAAATCCTACTGAAACCAAACCAAGCTTAAATTAAAGAGAATACTCGAAAACATGGGGTAGACTGCAAATTTTGTGCAACCCCCCCCCCCCCTCCCACACACACACACGTAGATGAGGCAAGATGGGATACTAGAAGTTTTAGCTGTTTTTATCAAAACCGACGAAACAGAGACGGGGAGTAAGAAATGTGGCGCAGTGCGAGAGTGTTTGGCTTGTGCTAGACTTTCTTCAGTTGGAGTCCCGACAGGTCTTCTTCTTCTTCTTCTTCTGTTTTTTTTTTTTTTTTTTTTTTTTGGACTGAGGACTATTAGCCTCAGTCTACGGATTTTTACGATACCTGTTTTAGGGTAGTTGGACACTTATCGAAATCTGAAATTTATTGAAGATACAATTGAATAATTTGAAAGCAATGTTATAATTTGAAAAAAATAAATAAAATGTTCATCCAGCAGCTCAGTCGGAAGATTAGGTTAATTTGTTTGTGTAGTTCAAGTGCCTGCCATTAAAATAAATAAAAAAAATGAATTTGTGATAATAAAATTTCTCATATTCAGTTTGTTCACATGTTCACAATTATACGAACAATTAGGATCTAAAGAAGATTGGGTACAATGCATAACATGTCAATAAATGCGATCTTGTTAAGAGTTCTAAAGATAATTATATTACAATTGTGCATGCTCATTGTAAATCAGATAATAAATGTAGAAGTGGTGATGATGAGTGATGGTTGAAAATCAATACCGATTTATGTTCACATTTACATAGATTTTTTTTCTTGTACTTCTTTCACTTTCAGCTAGCCGGCTACTGATAAGAAAACGCACATCAATAACGAGCCGTACGTTAATTTTTTGTGATCTTTTAAGAATTTCTTACAAGGAAACATTCAAAAAGTGTCGTCTTCAAAAAATATTGAAAAAAATATATGTGATTCTACTCTCCATAAAACTCCAGAAAGTGAAAAAAATTATCGGCTGAAATTAATTACAGCGACCACAAAAAATTATCAAAATTAAGCATTTTTGGCGATTTAGTGCTGTTAGGCGATAAGTTCGAGATTGCCGTGTACTAACAGAACCGTGTTCTGCTTCTCCGCCAAGTAGTCAAAATCAATCGCTTAACAGTGAGAAATCGCCAAATATGCTTAATTTCGATAATTTTTTGTGGTCGCTGTAATTCATTTCAGCCGATATTTTTTTTCACTTTCTGGTGTTTTATGGAGAGTAGAATCACATATATTTTTTTCAATATTTTTTGAAGACGACACCTTTTGAATGTTTCCTTGTTAGATTAGTTTGGATCGATAATCCACCTCTCTTCATCTGGTAAGTGTTAAAAGATTTTACTTGTCCCTTGTTTAATTAGTTATGTAAACCGTAGTTTAAACAGATAAAAAAAAAAAAAAGTATGCTCGCATAACAATTCCCTATAGTTTTAACATAAGAAATTATTCCTACGGTAGATATTACTTCTATAAAATTCAAAAATTCAAACTATATAACAAAATGCAACCAACATCGTTGCTTTCTTTATTCTATTCTATTTCTTAAAACATTTTTTATAAATGCCACACGCACCCTATAAACTTTAAATTTTACGTCTACTTTTTAAGATGGCACGCGATCCTGTTTTATATAAAAATTAAATCATTAAATTCATTTTTTTACTTATTTTTATTTCATTTGACAGACGCACTTTTTATTTCCTAATCAAAATTATTAAAAAAAAACAATTTTCGACAGTGTTTCTTTCGATACTGATTATTATTAATTTTCTTTTCTTTACTTTTTCTTTCCAAAAAAAAAAAAAAAAAATTGATTTTGATGAAATTCTGGCAAAAGCAGAATTTAGTTTAGGACGGAGGACTATTAGTTTTTTTTCTTTTTCCTAATTATAACATCGTTTTCAAATTATTCAATTTTATCTTCAATAAATTTTAGATTTCGATAAATGCTTAGCTATCGGAAAATGACACCGCAAAAATGCCAGATTGAAACTAATATTCCTCAGTCCTAAAAAAAAAAAAAAAAGTTTAATTATAAAGAAGACAATCATGTTTAAATTTACAAATTTAGTTTCTAATTTATAGTTGCTTTGATTAGAAGTAGAAAACTGATGAAAGTATAAGCATTTTTCACAAGAAGTACAAGATATAAAACAAAATCTATCATAATTAATTGCATTACAACCTATCTCACTGTCAAATATTGTTATCATGAACCTTTTGGAAAATATTTGGCTTTTCGTCGACATAACTAGATTTGTAAAATTCCTATTGGCCCAAATTTTGAATTTTTTGACGTAAACTAATTATAAATTAGAAAAATCATTTTGGGAAAATTTGTCCTGTTGCTCAGTCTTACTGTCAGTTCTTCTAAGAACACGGAATTTGACTAATGTTCACTAAAATATTTGAAATAAAAATTAAATACGAAGTCGTGGGGTGGGAAGTGACTGAGCAACAGTTGTTGTCCAATCAGGATTTTTTGTGCTAAAAATTGCCTGAATAATAAATAAAACAATCAAAAGCAGACAATTAACACTTGCTGTTAGTGGCATCGTTAAATAAATACTAAATAAAATTTACATAAAACACTAACAAGTCATTAATTAAAATTTATGCGAATTTAATATAAAATTATTTTCTCCTTAAATTATTAATTTATTTTAATTAAAAAAAAAAAAAAATAAAAATAAAAGATTTGTTTCATTTTTAAATTTAAAAAAATTCAAAATTTTCAACCGAGGCGGGGATTGAACTGAAGATCTTCTTTACTCAAGCCCAATACGCTGGCACCTCGCCACGCTTTCTTACTCTTCGAATCATTTTCGTTGGCTTTCGTAGAAGAGCTTAAATTTCTAGAGTCTTATCTTGCCCCACGAGGGGTTGTTGCACAAAATTTGCACTATACCCTATGTTTTCGACCACACTCTTTAATTTAAGCTTGATTAAATGTCAAAAAGAATTTTACTGATTCATTTATTCATACTTTCCCTGTGAGAGGTAACATTATTGTCTGCCAGAGGGTGGACGCTGGTTCAGTCCTTGCTAATAGAATTAGAAGATTTCATTAAATGCGAGATTTTCTTTTACAATGTAAAATTGATACCATACAGAAAAGATTTCACTACATTAAGTTCATTTTAAAATAAGAAGATACGTATAGACCTGCTGACTATGCTAGTTTATCTGTAATGGTATTATAAGATCTATTTGGGATATAATTATCTTTAATTATAAGATAAAAAACTTTTTATAAACCATGTTTTTAAATTTTCTGTTGAATCATAGGTATAGAAGTAACTACATTACCATTTTATCAATGCGTATTGTTACGAAATTGTAAATAATTGTATTTATTTTTGTATAAATTCTTTCAAAGAGGCTTAGTAAGTTGATAAAATGTCAATCTTCTGCATTTCCAGCTCTTTTTCGCTTTAAAATAGCTTAAATTTCCCTTTAAAACGCATTAAAAAGTCCCAATAGGCAGTTAATAGCGCGACTTTTTGTCCTTGGCGACTTTCTTGGCAACTTTTGGCGAGAAAATCCTTATTATCGATATTCCAAAGATGGACGTTCTAATGTGATTGGTTAAAGAGTTACGGGAAATTTGAATTTAAAAAAAAAGTTGGTTTTAAAAATAAAATATTAATCCTTTCCGAACAACATATATTTGCATCATGAACTACATTAGCACTTTATCAATGTGTAGAAAATCTTTAAATCAATTTTTGCCAGATGCATAATTTAACTTTTTACAATTTTTTTAACGCTCACGTCTTTTTATTTTTATGTCGAAAGAAAATAAACTCGTAAATTTTTTTGGCAACAATTAAATTTTAAATTATAGCTAGTATTTTAATGACTACTTTTATCGCTATTAGGAGCTTATTATTTTCATATATTAATTAATTAAAAGAAAACTCTTCGAAAATTCGAAAATCGGACTTGAAGTATTGTGTTGTCACCGGGTTCTGAACTACTGTGAAAGTTTCAAATATCTAGCTAGTAGGGAAGTTAGTTAAAAATAGATTGCAAGATTTATACCGGACAAACAAACACACAAACAAACTAGAACAGGAGTTATATTATATAATCTTATTATCAGGGTGGACCCTGCTTCAATCCTTGCTAATAGAATTAGAAGATTTCATTTAATGCGAGATTTTTTTTTTACAGTGTAAAATTGATACCATACAGAAAAGATTCCACTACATTAAGTTCATTTTAAAATAAGAAGATACATATAGACCTGCTAACTATGGTAGTTCATCCGTAATGGTATTAGGCGCCGTCTTTTTTTTCACCCCAGAATAGTTGTAGAGTAATATTTAGCAATATATTCTCATGATTAAATAAGATGACTATTGCTCTACAACTATTCTGGTGTGAAAAAATGGTGGGGCTCAATACCATTATGGATAAACTAGCATAGTTAGGATGTCTATACATATAATAAGGAATTACTTGTATTGAGTTATGAGATAAGTGTAAGAATTCAAGCCAAAACATGTATCTAAGAGTTCCATTGAGGGCTGTAATTTTGTTGTAACTCAAATCCAAGTGAATCAGGGAGCTACTGAATTGCTGGAAAGTATCAGTGTCCATCCTCTCAATTTGATTATCTTGAAGCTCTAATTCTTCTATACTGAATACAGAACTAAAATCATTGTTGGTAAGATACCGAATTTCGTTTTTTGTAACTACCAGGTTTTCAAATCTAGCGCTTTGCAAACAGATATTGAAATTCTTGAGGCCATTTCCTATTAGCTTCAGGAATCTAACACCGAACACAGAATCATCTGAAAAAAAAAAAAAAAAAAAATGCCTTTAAGATTTTAAATAAAAATAAAAATAAATCTTCATGTTCTTGGCAAATGACTTATACACATACAAATATAAACTAACCCTCGCTTTCCCAAAATGGGGTCATTTTGACCCCATTTTGTAATTGAAATTTAGTTGAGCCCGCCTCATTCAAAAAGCGCGCTAATTCGCCAGAGGTAGCAAACGTAACCAGTGGAATGTTGCAACTTCTAAATGATACAAGAAGGTGGGGCGCTGGTGATTTTCGCCAAATGTGCCAAGCGATACCTGAAAGCAGTTTTTCTGCAGTTACGCCTTGATCTTGGGAAAGCGAAGGTTAAAGAACTGGTGTACAATAAACATAATAAGCGAGACGTATTGAACCCTCCACGATAGCTTTTGGGCCCTAACCCAAGTCCCTTCCTGCTCTTCGATGACTTTTTCTAGTCAGTTTTAGCCTTTTGTCTCTTCCAGTGTTAGCCTTTTTTTTTTACACACTTAACATTGTGAGTTTTTTGCTTTTTCTATGTATTTTTAGCTTTTCCTCCCTCGTTTATTACACTCTAAAGTGCTAAACTTTAAAACATTTTCGCCCATTATGAAATAAATACTTGCATTGTTGATCTGTTTTCTAAAAAACGTGGCTTTTCTTCTTCAGGTGTAAAAAACACATGTTACAATCGTAGGAAATAGAAGCAAGCTTCTGCCTCGAAGGTTGTAGCACATGTTTTTGGGTCCTGAGAATGAGAGTTTGAAACCAGTAGTGCAAGCCTTTATTCCACGGCGTGTTAAGAAGTTTTCAAGTTTAAAGAACACATATGCGTTAAACAGGATGGCTCTGTACCACATTTCAGAATTTCTATAAAGGTAAGGGGTGCATTCCAACCAGTGTTGTGCAAGTTCACGAAAAAAAACGAACTAGTTCAAACTCAAGTTCGTCGTGTAAAAAACAAGTTAATTCGCGCTCAAACTCATGTATGAAAGAAATGAACGCGCTCAGTTCAAGTTTATTTTTAAAAACGAGCGAAACTCACCAAAAGTTCATTTTTGCGCACATTTTTTTTTTTTCTAAATAGATCTTATCCTCTGTGAACACATTCATAGGTAATTTCCCTTTTTCTAAAATTACCAATTACCATGGAAATTATTTTTAATTCTATGCTTAATTAAACTTTTTAACTTATAACTCTTAATTATAACTTATTAATTCAATTGTAGTAAAAATTTATTTAGCAAACACTTCTGAATAGTGTACCCACTGTTTTTGCATGGTTTTTTATTCTCAAATTTTCAATACGATTGTTTATGCGCATGAGAACTTATTAATAGGAGACAAATTCTATCATTTAGAGGTTCCGTTGTCTTAAATCAGTGTTGCGCAGGACCGCGTTCATCAGTTTAATTAAAACATTTTCAGTTTTGAGCTGAATTTCGCTCGTTTTTTAAATTGTGAACTTGAGCTGAGCAAAGTTCGTTTTCTCATGAATTTGAGCGGGAAAAGTAACTCAAACTCATATGGATTTTATTCCTTTGGGAAAATTTTTTATGTTCTTGGTAGCAATACTTTCTACCCTTTTAATCGCAAGAGAGGACGCATTTCTCACAAGAGAGAAACGCATCGGGTCGGGTAATCGCTTATTACCTGCTTTGCTGGTCGGGTGCAGGTAAAATTTGCATTAATTTTTATTCACAAAATGTTTTCTCCGAAGATTGTTTTATGCTTTACTTATGAATCTAAACTTTTAAATGAAGAGATTGTATGACATTGTCTTAAATCCTAGTAATTTAAAGACATGACTGATAACATGAATTTAATTACATTTACCTAAATATTAATATTTAACGTTTAAAGCTTTATATGGAAAACTATTTTTTTTCCAACCTATATTTGCTTCCTACTGTCAAAATACTTGGAACAGTGGATTTTTTAAATATATGTTTTAATACAGCTAAAAGTTTGTTTATAATTAGATAAATACACTGTTGTAATATTTTTATGCCATATTTAATTGTCTGAAAGATTTCTTCAATAATATAATTGTAGTTTGTTTAAAAGAACTTATAGTTTATTTTTAGAACTTTTCAGTTTATTATATAACACAATTTTAACAATATAGCGGGTCAGAAGCTGCAGATTCAGTTCGGGTTGAAGGTCAAAAATCATTTTGCAGTCGGGTCGGCTGCGAGTCAAGTTTGCTCGAACCACACAGGAATCTAAGCCAGTCCTTTCATAAGAAGAAATATAAATTCTGCTGATCACGTAATACGATTGAAGACTTAAATGCCCTATCCAGTAGGCTACCCTTTTCCTTGCTACAGTAATTTTTTCGTGCCCAGTTTTCCACGATATTATACTGTTGTCCATTTTGTATTTCAGATTTCATGCAAGCAAATCCATGCTATTTCAGTAACAGAAATTTTTGCGAAATACCTCCTATTATGAAAAATTATGGAAGTTCTAAGAGTAATTTAAGAAAAGTTCTAAGAAAGCCTTTCATTATCAATAAAAATATAAAGATTTAAAAGTATAATATTAAATCCCAATAATTAAATCCTGTTTGCTAGTATCATAAATGATATTTTAAAACTAGCTGTACATAAAAAAATAAAAAAATAAAATAAAATAAAAAAATAAATAAATATCTTTAGCTTAATACACGTATATTTGAATTTTTGTGGATGTATTCGTGGATACATGTATTCATTTAAAATAATAATAATAATAATAATAATAATAAGAGAATTTAAATTAGATTATAAATAGCTTGTTGTAATAAGGAGGATTATTATTCTGTTTTTATTTATATTTATCTTATTTTTTATTTCATTTACTTATTTTTAATTATTATTATTTGCATTTCCCAGAAAGTGTTGAAAATAAAATAATCATTGATATAAAATCTACATCTTTGATATAAAATTATTTCAATAACCTGAATGCATTTTTATTTTTAATATTCAAAATATAAATAAACATTAAAAAATACACTATTATTCTATTTAATCTATATGTAACATGTGTTAAACCAGTAATCCTTGTTTAATCTTTTATATTTTAAAGAGGCTTATCTTTCAATGCAAGATTTATAAAATAAAGATAAGAATCATTTTCGCAAATAACAGGAATCTCATTTTTAAAGAAAAAAGAGAATCTGTGAACATGGACTCAGGGCTAATAATCCTGTGATAGCAGATCCTTTCATTGATTAGCATCGTCTATCAACGAAATGAAATGTTCAGTGTACTTTTAAGAGAGGGCGGCAATTTGTCACACTGCCTCAGGGCTATGGGGTATTGTACATCTCCCGTACGTAGCTCTGGGTGGTCTTGCCAAAGATCTTTGCAACGTGACACCAGCGTAAAGCAGTGTTCAGGATCCTTCAGATACTAGCAACATACAGAGCGTCAAAACTCATAAATTATCCATAGTCCGAAAGCGACCCTTGACATTTTGCACACATTTACAATGAAGGACATTACTTTTTATTGCTCTTTTACAAAAGAGACCCCCTTCTCATGCAATTATCGCACCAGGAGGTTTGTGATCTTCGATTGCAGCCAGCATCGATCTCCTTAACCGCATCAAAGAAATATCAATAGAGCCGACTTGTAGATTTCTAAAGTTGCCAGTCTCTGAAGGAAGCCTTCGACTAGTATTTTGTAGTATTGTAGAATGCAGGTAGTTGTCTGTTGCCGAAGTATTGTACTACGTAACAAAAGGTTCTCACTCTTTTTTCTTTTGAATCCAATACAATGTTGCTGTGTATCCTCTTACTAATTACCTTTAACCTATATATTCGAATTGTGCTGAAAACACTAAACAAATCCCTCTCTTCAAAAATGGTCAGGAAACTTATCATATAACTGTTATTTATAAAGTGTATTTATTCGCAATAATTTCCAAGAAATTTTATAAACATGTTTAATTTGTTGTGCAAAAAACTTATACCTCAGATTTATCAATATATATTACTATGTAAAGGATGAGTTTTTATTTATTTATTTATTTTTTTAAACTGTTTTAAGCTTTTATTAAGATTTATTTTTAGTTCTGTAATATACATTTAATAAAGTTTGAACTTTATAAATCAAAGATTGAATTTTATGATGTACATGTTGTTTACATAATTAAAGGCTGTAATTATTTTTTTTTCTTAATTGGTTAAATAAAAGATAAAATTTCTTAAAGATAAAGTAATTTCTGTAATAAAGATACTTTTGCCATCCAAATTCCGGTATTTTATTTTATTGCATTTTTTTTTTTTTTTTTTCACATAAAGTTTCAACATATATTTATTTATTTATTTATTTTTATTTTTTATTTATTTATTTTTTTTTTTCTTGTTAGTTACATCCCTAACAAGAAGAAAACATGTTAAAGAAAAAAAAATTCTAAAATTTTAATTTTTTTTTTTTTTTTTTATTATTATTATTCAACATTAATTGTAAAATTGCTGTTAATTTGAGGTTCAAGATAGTTCAGACTTTCAGATCATTTTCAATTGATATTTCTTGAATATACATTCTAAAATTACAAATGGTTTGAACTAAGAAGTTTTGTTTATATAATTTTGGAACAAATTGAAATAATCATCTAAAATATTTTTCTTCCTATAGTAAAATTTTCGTGTACATGCTATTAACAATAGCAGAGATTAAATTCATGAGTGAGAAAATCGTACATTTGAAACTATTAGATAGTCCTATAAACACCTTTTAAATTGATTTCTTATAAATATGTTCAAATTTTGATACCTAGTAATTCCACGAAGATTTGAGAAAATTACAAAAAGTACGCATTTTTTCTTGCTAATATTTTTGAAGAAATTAAATAAATCTTAAAAACTATTAAAAAAGTGAGAGTGGGAGAGAGACTAATACTGTTTTTAATATGTAGTATTTTGTAGACGAAACTTATACAAAAAGTTCGCTCATTTTTTGAAAGAAGACTTTATTTCATGTTTATTGGTTATTAATATAAGGTGATTTCTTTGAATTTCCGGAAAATGCAGATAAAGGCGAACTCATCGTTTTTTGTGAACGCTTGCTAACGAGAGGTAAGAGGAAACCTTCATCCCTCCCCCAAGCCCTACACAAACAATGTTAAAACAAACTGTCACGTTTGGTAAATTTCAAACTTAGTTTGCAAACTTCTTAAACACTTTCCAGTCAAAAACTATAAAGCATTTACAGATTTTAATTTTGCATTTCTTTCCCCCTCCTCTTTCTTTACTTTATTCTATATTCAATAAAAAAAAAGTATTGGACTCGTAAAAAATTTCGGCTTCCGGTTTTCAATGAATTTGCACATTTTTAGCGGTCCAGAACACAATTGGATGATTTTTAGTAAATGTGTGTCTGTGTGTGTGCGTCAAAAATTTTTGGGGACTGTATCTCAGGAACTACAACACAGAATTACATGTAAATTTATATGCAGATGAACCTTGACTAAAATTAGCGCCTACGAAATTTTGATATCAATTTCTCAACAGGTGGCGCTGTTAGGCCGCGATTTTCACAGTTT
The DNA here is from genome assembly GCA_963930645.1 of Salticus scenicus. Lineage (NCBI taxonomy): Eukaryota > Metazoa > Arthropoda > Arachnida > Araneae > Salticidae > Salticus > Salticus scenicus. The sequence goes on from CAWVNO010000050.1 coordinate 830,381, forward strand.
CATGGAAGGCTATATCTCAGGAACTGCTGCACGAAATTGCATATAAATTTATATGCGGACGCACTTTGATCCAGATTAGTGCCTATCAACTTTTGGTGATCATTACTCAACAGGTGGCGCTGCTGTACCACGATTTCTTCAATTTCAAGGAAGGCTATATATCAGGAACTACTGCACGAATTTGCATGTAAATTTATATGCAGATGCACTTTTTCATTAAAATCACTAAGAAGATAATATAAAGAAAATTATTATCTTTCAATCTGCTCCTTGACTCCCCCTTCCCCCAGGTATATACTAAGTGAAAATGGTAACAATTTAATTGATTGAAATTTCTAAAAATGTATTATGAAATAATTCTTTAAACTTATTCTTTAATGGTTATTATTTTTGCAAATTGCAAAAAAGCTCTTTTTTCCTGTGCCTTTTTTCCGGGTGCCATTTTTATGAGTGCCTTTTTGTCCAAGTGCCCTTTTTTCCGGGATCCATTTTCCACAATTATCTCTTTTCTGTCCTTTTCTTCTTCTACTTTCCTTTTTATATTTCAGACAGAAATATTTAATATGAGCTTGAGTTTGAATTGCTTTTTCACGCTCAAGTTCATGAAAAAAACGAGTTTCGCTCAACTCAAGTTCATAATTTAAAAAACGAGCGAAGTTCAACTCAAAACTCAAAATTTTTGAGCTACGCTCATGAACGCGTTCGCGCACAACACTGATTCCGACGACTCAGAATCATGAGGTGTATACAGAAACGTCAGAAATAAAAAGACGTCTCGTATATCAATTTTAATAGTATATGCACGTGAATAAAAGAAGCATGAATCAAAATTTTTGAAGTTTCGCCCACCAACTTCAATGCAGGGACATCACTGACAACGCCAAAAAACTGGTTGCACAAATTGCTTAACTGCCCAAAAAAAAAAAAAAAATATATATATATATATAAATAAAAATAAAAATAAATAAATAAATAAATAAATAAAAATACAATAAATAAATAAATAAATAAAAATACAATAAATAAAATAAATAAATAAAATAAATATATAAATAAAAAATATTTTCTCGACAAATTGAAGTTGAGGGGTGAGTATCATAAAATATTTCTAAATCAACTGCTAAGAGTTCTTAATAATTGTGATTTCCCCTAATTTGTAAAAATCAATAGAAAGCTTGTGAAGTCGATGTGGTTGCATCCATTTTATTTAACTAATTAGATAACTAAATAGGCAATAGAAGAGCACGAGACTTAAATGTAAATTAAAATCAGATTTTATCACAACTTGCAATTTAAGGGAACCTTTAAGTACCTTTTACCACTGAGAAACTCGAATAAAGATCAACTAAATAAAAGAGAATATAAAGGTTGGCTCTCGCACCCTTGAGAATTTCTAAGATAACGGAACTTGTGGCTGCTCTCACAAAGATGACTCGCCACTACTAGATTCGTACTGTGAAGAGATGATTACAATCCCCTCACAGTTTAAACTCCCTCTGAACTCAACTAAACATCAACTCCTAAGAATACGAAACTATCCCCAGAACTATCTCCAAGCTTACTGCCCTTCCAACATAACACCAAAACTGCTAGTAAAACACTCCGCTATTTATTCACACCGAAAACAATCACCTCCAATAGCTTCACTTTCCAAATCTCCAAAAATCCTTCATATTCCTTACTACACGAAACCTTTGCAAATCTTATTAACCTCTTAGCAACCCCGTGCTTGCTTGCGTAAAATCACTCCAACTCAAATAGACGACTAGAACGAGGCGGAGTTTCTACTGTTTGTGAGAAAAAGCTGCGCTGTGATTGGCTATATATCTTTATTTGTGGTCTAAATTAAGACTCCTATAGGCTAAATGAAAGGAAATCGTCATCATGACGTCGAATGGCGACAGAAACTCAAGTCGTCAATTACTGCGCCGTCGAATGTTGCGTTACATCCTAACTCCCAAGTATTACGTCACTGGGAGCGCTGGATCCAGACTTTATTCTGAAACTGTGGTTCTACGCTGCGATTCGCTTTTCCACCGCTTGCCTGTGGCGACCTACTATTCACTTAACCTCAATCCTCACAAGCTATGTTTAACAAAACGTCCTAGATATTTTTCGCAAATAAGTCGTTTTTAATTAGATACAAGAGAGTATTAATCGGAAAACTGTTCACGGCCCTGACTGTTTTAGTCACTACCGGTGCGACTTGGACAAATGTTGGTTGGAGTCTTACCCTCTACGGTTGAAGTCGTCGTCTTAAAAGAGATTCTATTATGCTTTGGGCAGAGGGGATTTCTACAAGTAGAAAAACTGATTTAGTACTGAATCCAAAACCTGTGAACTCCGAAATGTATATAGAAGTATTAGAACAGCAGCTGTTAACATATTGTTATTCTCTAGGAGGATTAAACTTCATATGCATCTTCTCGTACGTCTAAGTTTTCAAAAAAGTGGTTTAAACAAAATACAAGTAAAAGCTTTGAATTGGCCACCGAATTCTCCTGATTTAAATGTAATTGAAGAAAAAAAATTGCAAGAAAAATTCATAAAAATGGTAAACAAAAAACTTTTTATAAACCATGTTTTTAAATTTTCTGCTGAATCATAGCTATAGAACTAACATTAGCACTTTATCAATGCGTATTGTTACGAAATTGTAAATAATTGTATTTATTTTTGTATACATTCTTTCAAAGAGGCTTAGTAAGTTGATAAAATGTAAATTTTCTGCATTTCCAGCTCTTTTTCGCGCTAAAATAGTTTAATTTCCCCTTTAAAACGCATTAAAAAGCTTCAATAGGCAGTTAATGGATTTTGCGCCAAATTTGGCGACTTTAGCCCTTGGCGACTTTTTTGGCAATTTTTGGTGAGAAAATCCTTATTATCGATATTCTAAATATGGACGTTCTAATGTGATTGGTTAAAGAGTTACGGCAAATTCAAATTTAAAAAAAAAAGTTGGTTTTAAAAATAAAATATTAATCCTTTCAGAACAATATATATTTGCATCATGAACTACATTAGCACTCTATCAATGTGTAGAAAATCTTTAACGTGAAAATGGCGTCCATTTTTGCCAGATGCATAATTTAACTTTTTACAATTTTTTAACGCTCACGTTTAATTAAATGCATTTATTTTTATGTCGAAAGAAAATGAACTCGCGATTTTTTTTTTTTTTTTTTGGCAACAATTAAATTATAGCTAATATTTTAATGACTATTTTTATTGCTATCCGCCACGGAGTAATATTAATGTTAGTCTTTTTACTCCGTGCTATCCGCGATTGTAATGAAATGCTCGCCCTCTCATGGGCTAAGGTGAAATTATCACACCACTGCATATCATCATATTACACTGTAAAAAAAATTCTGTAGTACTACTAAAAAAATTCTAGGAAACTGGTATTCCATAAACTTTTCTAGTAGCCAATACAGATTGTTCAAAAGTGATCTTACTCGATTAGAGTTAGTAAACATTACATGCACTTCGTTAGTAAATATACTAAGAAACTCTTAGTTAACGGGTCAAGTGCTTTTTTTTTATGTTTACTAAGATTGTGTTAGTAGCATTACTGAAAGTAATACTGCAATTTTACCAAGAAATGTTTTGTGTAGGATACATGGTTATTATTAGTGTAAATTCAAATAATATCCATGTAACCTTACTAAATTTGTTTTGTTTAGAATACAGATTTTTTATCAGTAATTGTGCTAAGGAAATGTAATTAATAATGCAAATGAATTTCGGTTATATTCACAAAAATGTTACAGTTAAGTTTACAGAAATACTACAAGTAATATAAATAAATTTACCCTTAAATACCCCATGTTACCTTACTAAAATTTTTAAATCAACAATATTTAATATTATGAGTAATATTGCTAAAAAATTTAAATAAATAATAGAATAATAATAGAAAACCTTTTATGTTTAGTTTTAGTTAAAAATGATGGCTGATCGAAAATGTTTATTTAAATATATACTTTTACAAAATCTAAATTGTTTGAAATATTAAAAACATATATCAATATCATTACCTTAATTTTTATATATAATTTATTAAACTTTTTTCTAAAGTCAAAATAAATAAATAAATAAGTACGTATATGGAATCACTTTTTATTGACAAACTTTAACTAAAAAAATCGATACCTTTAAAATATAATTGTGAAAAGAAAACATTTTTTGCAATAATATATGCATAACTTTATTTGGTAAATATGAGCATATATTTCACAATATTAAATTTAAAATTTAATGAAATAATAATAGAAAAATAATAAGAAACCAAAATAATTTAACATGTGATTCAGACAGCAAAAATTTTAAAAACCCGGAATTCAGGGGTAGCCTCTGAAAAGTTTTTGCCTTAACTTTTATACATAATATATTAAATATGTTTTTTAAAAGCTATTTTCTTTTTGAATAAGTCAAAATAAATAAACAAATAAGTATATATATTAATATTGTACATTTAATTAATAAATTTTATTTTAAAGAATCGAAACTTTTAAAATATGATGGGAAAAGAAAATATTTTTTGCAGTACTATGCCAAATTTTATTCGGTAAAAAAAATCAGCATATTTTTCAATTAACAATAAAGGTCATTTAATATTTTTAGAAATATATTTCGGTGAAACTTAATATGGTATTTCTAAACTGCATAAATTATGCATACCATTTTCAGGGGTTAATTATGTAATACTTATTTTACAAAAAATAAAAACATTAAATTAAATAAGTACCTCAGAATAATAATAATAAAAACTACATACCTTTTTAACTTTTTGATTGTGTTATCCGTAGTAAATTATAATAATAATAAAAGCTTTGCCAGGAAAGTATTTGTGTTGCTAGCAATTTTAAATAAATAATCACTAACTAACACAAACCTTCACCTAGCAGGGGCTGATATTTGAAACGCGTCCATCATGCACACGGATTTCCAGTTTTCCAGTTTTCCAACACTTCCAAAATGAGGCTTAAGAACTGATAAAGTTTAAATTAAAATAAGATAACGTCAAACTAAGCATACTGTATTACAAATTAAGGATATATATTTATGACTTCTTACTTTTTCTAAAATGCAGATGTGTATAACGTTAACAATAAATAAAATATCAGAGATTAAGATTTAAAAAGTCCGCCTGATTACGATTTACGACAGACCCGACGCTTCGGCTCGTTCTTCTCTGGTATCTTCTACGCATGCGCACAGTATTGGCGTTTGCTCAAATGAAATCGCTCTCTTCGAACGGGGAGAGAAGAGACAGAGATGTTGCGATAGTAGGAAAAATGGAGTAGAATTACATATGTTATTTAAGCATTGAATACAAAGAGAATCTGGTTACAAAGTTTTCCCTAGTAGTTGAGATAATACCTGTACTATTACTAAGTAATAATTTGTAAATTGCCGTAAAATTTTTTACAGTGTATGCAATCGATTTTCCATGATGTAATGGCGGAGAAAGAAAAATAATAAATACACGTGGCTATTATATTTACTAACAACTACAGTTCAGAGAGCGCCATCTATCGATCATTACAAACGCGGATTAGTTCACTTTTCAATAAAAGAGTGTTCTTTATTTTTCTTTAAATGGTATAAATTTATTTATCAAAATAAGGGAATTCGAGTAATGAAATAGTACTTTAATTTAAATTTAAGTTTTTATGAAAATAAACTTCAACGGAAAATTCATTAAAATCGTCCCTAGTTCATTTGTCAAAGGGATAATCCGCGATTGTAATGAAATGCTCGCCCTCTGGTGGGCTAAGGTGAAATTACAATAAACATGGTTTAATTCGAATTCCATACAACCGCCATTGCTTCACGATATTTAGTTTCACATATATTTATAGAATAAAAATGAATAAATACGGTAAAAAAGATAACACATACTGTTGTGTGCTACAATCTAACTCCAAAGGATAAAGAAATCCAGAATTGAGCTTCCATTTATTTCCAAATGACAAATTTAAAATTTCAGTTGCTTCGGCTAATGGAAGTAAAGAATTAATCAGATGATTTGAAACTAATATTTGTTCAGCTTCAGTTAAAATCTACTTCCGATCGAACTTTGAAGAAACTGAAATATTTTTTTCCAAAAGCAATCAATTTTCCATGATGTAATGGCGGAATATTAAGTAGAATAACAAAAAGAACACTAATGGAACACACGTGGCTATAATGTTTACTAACAACTGCAGTGTTAGGAAAGCGCCATCTATCGATCATTACAATCGCGGATTAGGAGCTTATTATTTTCATATTTTAATTAGTTAAAAGAAAACTATTCGAAAATCGGACTTCGAAGTATTGTGTTGTTACCGGGTTCTGAGCTACTGTGAAAGTTTCAAATGTCTACCTAGTAAGGAAGTTAGTTAAAAATAGATTGCAAGATTTGTACCGAACAAACAAACAAGAATCGAAGTTAATAAAAACATGGTAAAATAGCTATCAAACTGAAAATAATAATTGTTAATATTATGAACTTTCAATTAACTCTTTACTCCATGTACCTGCTCGTGTTCGTAAAGCTTTTACATGTAACCTTTTTCTTTGTGCAGATGGCAAGTTCTCTTTCCTGTTCAGTTTATTGATGTTGTAGCATTCGTATGGCGTTTGGTTTATATCATATGTAACTACTACAAAATTTGTCGTTTTCTGTAATTACGTTAATTAAAACTCAAGATCTAATCTCTGCTACTTAATTTTGTTAAAGTGTCAACAGGTTAGGGGCCCAGATTCGCGTCCTACTGCGCCAGAGTTAAGTGAAAAGTATCGAAGTAAGCCTATTCAAGGTGATCGAGATTCACGGTGTAAAACTGATCTTGGCGATATAATTAATAGCTAATTACGGAAATATTTACGACAACAGATAAACTTCTTGGCTCAGAAAATTGGGTAAGGTGGAAATGGATGGTAGAAGGCCTGCTTATGGAAAAGGAAAACGCATACGAGGTGTGTATTGGCGAAATCGTAAAGCCAGAACCGGTACCCGGAGATGCTACAGCAGATATTCGAAATGCATACAACAGTGTGTTAACAAAGTTTGATAAAGGTAATAGAGCTGCTCGATGAATCTTTTCCCGGACACTTGATTCTAGAATATGTGATCTTGTAGCGATGTGTAAAACTGCCAGGGAAATATGGGTAAAATTGCATGAATTGTTTGAACAGAAAAACACGCAAGCACAATATGCATGTCAGTTGCAATTTTCATCATTTACACGAGATCCTACAAGTACAATGGCTATGCATATAGCGCAATTGGAGCGCCTAGTTTCACGTATGTCTGATTTAGATATTAAACCCAATGACTTTGTAATAATGAGTAAACTCTTGGAAACTTTATCTAGTGACTTTGAACCCCTGAAACTGTCTTGGTGTACAAGGCTTGAAGAGCAACAAACACTAACAGAATTGAAAAAACTGTTGGTTGCAGAAGAGCAAAGAAGACTGACAGAATCTTCTTCTCGAGAAACTGAACTTACTGCTTTACATGCCAAATCCAATTTGGGGAAAGTTCGAGGTAGCACAGCCAAATTTGAAAAGCCTGCAAATAAACAGGAAAAGCAATATAAATGCTTCAAATGTGGAAAACGAGGCCACGTGAAAAATAATTGTAACTATAAGAAAAATACTGTGCATGATAAAAGGTCTAAAGAAGAAGAGGTTTTTATAAGTGAATGCCTTGCAGCTGGTAGTGATGACACATGGGTAATTGACACAGGGGCCACACAACATATCACAAACAGAAATGATTGCTTTCAAAGTTTTACAAAATATAAATGCCCAATAGAAGTGAGAGTTGTAAATAGCTCAACAATGAAAGCATGTGGTCATGGCAAGATATCTGTGAAAATGCTTGTACATGGTAGCTGGAAAGACAGTGTAATGGAAAATGTACTATATGCTCCAGATTCTTCAAGAAATTTATTTTCTGTAAGTCAAGCATTAGATCATGGGTCAAAGTTCAACATGTCAAATGACAAATGTGAATTTATAAAGCCGAAAGGTGTCGTTGCTGTTGGAATACGCAATGGAAATTTATTCAGACTTTTATGTAAAATGGTTGTACCTCAAGTAAGTGTGCTCAGCACTATTACAACGTCCTCTTCGGAAGTTCAATTGAATGAAGTGAACTCTCTCCAAATCTGGCATGAGAGACTAGGACATTTGAATAAGCAACATGTGAAAAAATTTCTTCAATCTCAAGGTATTGATGTGCAAAATGGTAATGAATTCTGTGAAGCATGCGTATTAGGTAAGCAACATAGATTACCATTTCAAAAACGACAGCAACGTGCTAAGGATATTGGTGAGATTATACATACTGACGTCTGTGGACCTATGGAGGAAAAATCAGTAGGTGGTTCTAATTATTTTGTTTGTTTTACTGATGATTATTTTAAGTACAGAAAAGTGTATTTTCTTAAACATAAATCAGAAGTTGTGAAAAAATTTGAAGAATTTTGTGTTTTCTTTAAAAATCAAACGCAGAAACCTATCAAGGCAATACTCAGTGATGGTGGATTAGAATATAATAACAAAGATCTCAAAGGTTTGCTGCAGAAAATGGGAACTCAGTTTTGCTATACTACACCCTATACACCTCAACAAAATGGATCAGCTGAGCAAGTAACAGAACTGTTGTTGATCTAGCTCGATCAATCATGATTGCTAAGGATTTGCCAAAATCATTGTGGGCTGAAATAGTCAATGCTGTAGTGCACATATTGAATCGTGCTGGAACATCAGCAATTGAAGGAAAATCTCCTTATGAAGTTTTTTGGGGTACAACTCCAAGACTAGACCACTTTAGAATTATTGGCACAGAGTGTTTTGTCCATACTCCTAAGCAGAAACATAAGAAATGGGATCCAAAAGGTCAAAAAGGAATCTTAGTTGGCTATTTAGATGAAGTTGATGGTTATCGTGTATGGTTAAAAGACAAAAGAAAGATAGAACGAACAAGAGATGTAGTATTTTCTCCTGAATCAGCATCAGCGTCAGCCATTGTCAGAGTTGAACCAGAATCTAATGTTGAACCACCAGATATTACACCCACTACTGAAACTGAATTTGATTCAGATGACACTCCTGAGGATGCAAACTGTGTTCGAGAACTAAGGGATAGAAAAGGACTGAAAGCACCTGTACGTCTTATTGAATGTTGTATTGCAGAACAGCTTGAGCCAGAACATTACTATCAAGCAATAAAATCTGAAAATGCCAATGAATGGCAGATTGCAATGGATGAAGAAATTAAATCGTTATCTGAGAATAAAACATGGTATTTAACAGACCTACCAGAAGGAAGATGAGCCATTGCAAATAAATGGGTGTATAAAGTGAAGTATCATGCCAATGGTGAAATCGATAGATTCAAAGCCAGGTTGGTGGTAAAAGGTTTTTCACAAAGGGAAGGAGTAGATTATTTTGAAACGTTTAGTCCGGTGGCATGTTTTGAAAGTATCCGTGCTTTGATCAGTGTGGCTGCAAATGAGGGCTTGGAGCTGACACAGTTTGATGTGAAAACTGCCTTTTTGTATGGGACATTAGAAGAAGAAATCTACATGAAACAACCAGAAGGTTATGATGACAACTCAGGTCGAGTATGTCGATTAGTAAAAAGTCTCTATGGACTAAAACAATCACCGAGATGTTGGAATAAGCGATTCAAAGAATTTCTAGAAAAGTATGGTTTAAAGGCAAGTAATGCTGATCCATGTCTGTTTTCCAACAATGACAAACAACAGAAGTTATTATTAGCATTATATGTTGATGATGGACTTGTTGCCACGACTCCACAAATAAAGAATAATTTCCTTCGGGAATTGCAGCATGAGTTTAAAGTGACACATAAAGATGCTGAATACTACCTTGGCTTAGAAATAAAAAAGCTGAAAAGTGGTGATATTGCAATCAGTCAGAAAAATTATGCTTACAAGGTTTTGGAAAAGTTCAACATGAAAGATGCCAACCCTGTTTCTACACCCATGGAAAGAGGCAATCTTTCAGGGGAAGATTCTTTAAAAGTTGATTTGGAGAAAATCCCTTACAGACAGGCTGTTGGAAGCTTGATGTACATGGCAGTTGCTACTCGCCCTGATATTGCCTTTGCTGTATCATATTGTTCGCAATTTTTAGATAAAGCTGAACAAAGACATTGGTCAATGGTTAAAAGAATTCTGAAGTACATCAAAGGAACATATGATATAGCATTGATATTCACATCTGGTTTCCAGCCTGGAACCTTGGAGGCATATAGTGATGCAGATTACGCAAGTGAGATAACAACGAGAAAAAGTGTATCTGGTATTGTGTTTAAATATAGTGGAGCAGCCATTGGCTGGGCTAGTCGTCGACAGCAATGTGTGTCATTAAGTACCACAGAAGCGGAATATGTAGCTGCATGTGAGGCAACCAAAGAAATAGTTTGGTTGACACGTCTCTTTGATGACATTGCCCCACTAGCAACTATACCTACCCTGAAAGTGGATAATGCAAGTGCAGTTCGTTTGGTGAAAAATCCAGAATTTCACCAACGAACCAAACATATTGACATCAAGTTTCATTTTGTACATGAAAAATATTTATCTGGTAAACTCAATATTCAACATATTGATGGTGAACATCAACTTGCAGATATTTTTACAAAAGCGCTGCCAAAAGCACGTTTTGAACGATTAAGAAATGCTCTTGGTATGGTGAAAATAACAGAATTGTAAGTTCAAGGGGAAGTGTTAATATTATGAACTTTCAATTAACTCTTTACTCCATGTACCTGCTCGTGTTCGTAAAGCTTTTACATGTAACCTTTTTCTTTGTGCAGATGGCAAGTTCTCTTTCCTGTTCAGTTTATTGATGTTGTAGCATTCGTATGGCGTTTGGTTTATATCATATGTAACTACTACAAAATTTGTCGTTTTCTGTAATTACGTTAATTAAAACTCAAGATCTAATCTCTGATACTTAATTTTGGTAAAGTGTCAACAATAATAATAATAATAACAATAATCTGGTACGTCACTCACACAACGTTCTCTTACCCTGCAATTGAATAATCTATAGACAGATTGCATATTAAATTTTAAGATCAATTAGGAAGATAATAAAATTTAATATTCTTTAAAAATAATCGAAAATAAATTTAGCAACAGTTTTATTTGATATATAATTTTGCTTGAAGGGGGCTAACACCTCCCTCAATCTCCTGTTCAATTATAGTGCCTTCAATTATTAAAAGAGAAAGTTAAGGCTGTTATTAATTTGCTTTTAAATTTTCCAATCTTGATCAAATTGTTAAATGGCAACCTAATACGAACTTCAGAATACCAAATTTTAATTTCCTGCACTTTATTGTTTTTAAAATATGCTGATAACAAATATACATCCAGATCTACCGTTAAAAATTGGACTTTCGTAATCAGGGAACCTGAAAACGTGATATTATACAAAAAACAGAGTTGAAAATAGCATTTCAAAAAATGATTTGCTTACAACATGGGCATGAAAAATTCCTGAGCAGTGTTCGTCGACACAGTAAAATATTGTAAAGCACTTTCATCAATTACATTCAATGGAAAAGAACGTTTAGCTGAGCTTTGGGTATCCCTGTATACAGTGGCGGACTTACAATTCTCGAAGCCCGGGGTGTAAATCTCACTAAGGGCTCCCCCCGCTAACTGGAGTCCCTACTACATTGAAACCTCCCCCCCTGCACTTATTTACGAATTTACTAGATACAATAAACAAGCAATGAAGTTAATTTTAAGATTTATTCAGAAGCCAAACCAACAAGAATGCCAGGGGCATTGGTCAAGTTTGACATAAGTAAGTTTTTTTTTTGGTTTTGGAGTTGTCACTTTATGGTCACATTTTGTATATTAAGACTCATTAGACAAGAAACTACGGTTTAAAGGGGAATTGCAGGGAACGTTTCAGATTAAAATAATGACACGATAAATAATGACACAATCAGATTAAAATAATGACAACTTCACTAGATAAATATACTTAAAGATTACGCTCTTTCGGAACCCCCCTCATGACCAGACGCCCAGGGCGGTCCGCCTTCTCCGCTCCACCCTTGGTACGCCAGTGCCTGTATATTGTCTATAAAAAATGTGCACAATAAACAATATCGCGTTCTTAAATTTAATCTTATTTAAAAAACATCTAACGCAAAATAAATTACAATTCCAGGCAATTTACATGTATAGCGCCCATATATCGAAATACTTTGGGTTGTCTTGTAAACGAATGTTGAATTTCATACCACAGTACACACAAAACAAGCTTCTATACATAAAGAATTTGTTCATTCCGTTTTGTTGAAGTCAGCCTATAGCTGTTACACTGTACTTACCAGAAATTTCCCCATAGACGTAATGTATTTGAATTCTCTTGAATGGGCTCTGTGCACGAACCATTTGCTTGATTTGAACGAAAAATTTAGTGTAACATCCGTATTTGATACATATTTAGAATACCGAGTTTGAATTTTCTATTTCTATTTGTTCTTGAGATATGATGATAACAGACAGACACACACATACACACAGGGCCTGACTATCACACGGGCACCAAGGGCTCGTGCCCTGGGCAAGAAATTTCTGAGGATCAGAAAATTTTACTAATAATTAAAATATATGGTTTAAATCTTCCTTTTTTTCCCATGGAACTCAACTGTGTTTCTGTTACATGAATCAAATTTTAAAATAAAATCTGCTGTTAGGCTGACTAAGGGTAATTTTATTTTTCTTTACAGCTGAAAAGAGAAGCAGATTAATTTTTTGACCAAATAACATTTTTCGGTCTGCTTTTTCGCCTAATAAAAGTTGTAGTATGAAAGAGCAGTTTTTTTTTTTTTTTTTTTTTTTTTTTTTTGAGGAGGGGTGGAGGAAGGAGAAGTTAGGTTCTTCTAAGGGGCACAAAAATTTTAAATTGCCCTGGACACAAATATTTGTTAGTCGGGCCCTGCATATATACACACACACAGCTAAAAGAAAATTAGAAGCTACACAGATTGAGTAAAGGTGGTTGAATGCGATTAGTTTTGGAGATGTAAGTTGGTGAATCGAAGTGAAGGTGTTTAAATAGCGATATGTTGGAGTGGAAGTTTGTTGGTGTTGGAGTTATGGTGGAGGCTTAAGCGATTGTGTGTTGAGCTAGCTATTTATATTGTGAAGAGCGTTAGTGCAGTGGGCAGTGTGCTGCGGAAAATTATAAAGCCTAGAGTAGCACTGATTTAGGTGGTAGTCCTAGTTGTATCAGTTCCGGAAGTATTCTTCGTTTCAACTGAAGTTTCTTTCAAAAGTTTCTTCAGGCAGTCATCTCAGCCACCAGCGGTGAGCATATAAATTTCATATTTACTTTAATTTAGTCATTTAAATAATTGAGTGAGATTCTTTACATTTCCCTTACCCAATATTTAAAGTTTGAATAAACGTTAGTTTTACTTTATAGAAGAGTCTCTGTTTATCTTCTAGACGTAAGTAATCAATAAGGTAGGGTCTGCTGCTGATGCCGGGGCACAGCCTTTAAAACGAAAGGTATACCCAGTGCCTGATTTATGCCAGGGCATTCGGGGCACGTGCTCTGGGCCCTCACATTGAAGGGGCCCCAAGAAATTGTATCATACATTAAAAAAAAAAAAAAAAAAATATGAAAAGGAAAATTTCCTTAATTTTGCTATGATGATCGATGTTTGCCATTTTTTCTTCAATAGATAGTGATACTACTGAGCTGTTTTATAAATCAGCGGTCATTTAATCGTTCATTATAACTTTTTCACTATTGCAAAAATATAAATTTTCTTGAAAATTTATACTAATCTCTGAAAAAGTAATACTGAAAAGTGAAATACTTTATAAAATTACAGTTTTCCTGAAAACTGAATTTTGTTTTTAACACTTGGATCAATCCTAAAGTGTACGTGGAAGACGTAAAATCTGTTCGAAAATTTGCTTTTTAAAATTAAAATTGGCGATTGCAGAAAAAGAAAAGAAAAACATCCGAGTACAGCATTTTTTTTTTTTTTTTTTGGTCCCTTAGTGTATAATACTGTGCAGAAAAAATATTTACCTCAAAAATATTTTCTCTGTGCAATTAATATAACATCAGATTGTAAATATTAAAGTACGGGGAGGGGGCCCCGTTACACATGAGTGCCCTGGGCCTCCAAGTGAGTAAATCGGTCCCTGGGTATACCATAAATTTGTGATAATTTAAAACAAAGTTATCGATTTTATCATTATATTAAAAAATAAATAAATAAATAAAATAAAAAATAAAAAGATCTCATTTTTTTCTGATGTTGGCATAAAATTGACTTTCAGCATTTAGAGTTATAATTCTGTGAGATAAAAATCGTTTGCATTCATCATGGAACATAGTTTTAATAAATCATTATTTAATAAATAATTTGTACTGCCTGAATTTATGTAACATTATATAGAAGAAAGTCTTGTGGTGGCCACAATATACTAGTTTCTCTCTCTCTCTCTCTTTCTTTATTTTTGTGTGCATGTGTTTGTTCTGCGCATATACATTTTACAATTCATTTTAAATTATTTAATCCAATTCACTTTTAAAACTATTGAACTAAAAATTTATATTTGTGTTAGCGAAGCGTGCGTTGCCTGCTAGTAATCTTATAAAATCGTTCTTCCTGACTGACTGACTGAGAGAGGGGGTGATTCATCATCGCCCAGACCAAACCCCTGAACTAAGGCTCCTATATATACGAGTTGGCGCATCAGGCATTTTGTTGCCTTAGGGTTGCCACATGTACCCAGCACGTTTCTCTGATAAACAAACGACAAACTTTTTTTAAATCGTTTTACGTTACTTTAGAGTAACTTGTTTTATTATATTTCATAATTTTAGCTAAGTAAACTATGATATGGAAGTTTGTTTAGCGATAAACTGCTATAATCATTCAAGAAGTGAATTTGGCGACATTTCGTAAAAGAAACAGAAACTGCCCTAACAACACAACTTACCCCAGTGCATCCATAGTATATCCTCAGAATAAAATGAAATCCTGAGAATGTACTGTGAAAAAAATGTGTTTTTAGGAATATTATTGTTGCTTATTGCTCTTATCTTGACCGGATTAGCTTCAGATCAAGATTTCTTAAAATCATTAGGGAAGCGATAAGGACGCCAAGCGGGAATGTTGTCCTCTTCGGAGGCGAAAAAATGGCGGTGATGCGCCGGCCTATTATTTTATTTAGGGGCTCTACCCTGAACCTAGAAACAAGAAATTTTGTGACAATGTTCTTTCTATGACGTAGGCATCCACTAAGAAGCGATTTTACAAAATTCGCTCCCCAAGGGGGGGAGGGGGGACAAAACGTGATTTCACAAAATCCTTCATATCTCAAGCAACAAAACAGACAGCCGTAAAATTTTTGCTTTAAAATATAGCTAATACAAATGTCTAAAAACTAATTTCTGGAATTTTCAAAATTCGGTCCCCAAGGGGGGGGCGGGGGGGGCAAAACGTGATTTCGCATAATCCTATATATCTCAAACAAAAAAATAGATGTACGTGAAATTTTTGCTCCAAAATATAGCTAATACAAATATCTAAAAACCAATTTCTGGAATTTTAGAAATTCAACCCCCAGGTGGGGCAGCAAGGGGGGGGGCTATGGGGCAAAAACAAATAGAAATACAGTTAGGACGTTCAATATTGATACAGATAGGTTTTAAAGGCCTGCAAGTCGAATGGGGATATTTTCGAAAGTGTAAAGTTATTAGGAGGGCCGGGAAGGGGGGAAGGGAGAGGGGGGGGGCAAAAATATAAAACTAGAGTTAGATCGTTCAAAATTGGTATATAGAGGGGGGGGTTAATAATAGAATACTTGCAAATCCATTGCGGATATTTTCGAATTTGTAAAATTATTAGGAGGGGCGGTAAGGGCGGGTTATGGGCAACAACAAATAGAAAAAAATCCGTTCAAAATTGGCACAGATAGGTTTTAGAGGCTTGCAAGTCGAATGGGGATATTTTCGAAAGTGTAAAGTTATTAGGAGGGCCGGGAAGGGGGAAGGGGAGAGGGGGGGGAAATAAAAATAGAGTTAGATCGTTCAAAATTGGTATATAGAAGTTTTCGATACTTACAAATCGATTGCGGATATTTTCGAATTTGTAAAATTATTAGGAGGGGTGGGAAGGGGGTGGGGCGGTAAGGGGGGGCTATGGGCAAAAACAAATAGAAATACAGTTAGGCCGTTCAAAATTGATACAGATAGGTTTTAGAGGCCTGCATGTCGAATGGGGATATTTTGAAAGTGTAAAGTTATTAGAAGGGTCGGGAAGGTAAAGGGGGGGGGGCGGAGGCCAAGAAAAAAAAAAATAGAATTAGATCATTCCAAATTGTTACATAGAGGTTTTCGATACCTACAAATCGATTGCGGATATTTTCGAATTTTTAAAATTATTGGGAGCGGCGGGAAGAGGGGGAGCGGAGGGGCAAAAAAATAAAAATAGAGATAGATCGTTCCAAACTGGTGCATAGAAATTTTTGATACTTAGAAATCTATTGCGGATATTTTCGAATTTATAAAATTATTAGGATAGACGGGAGGGGGGTGGGCGGAGGGGGAAAATAACAGAAATAAGAGTTAGAGCATTTTGGGAATTTTTTCCGAAGGCAGTGAGAACCCGGTGCGACATTTTTCCTAATCAGATTTTGTTTCTCTTTTTTTTCACGTGATAAAAAATTAATGCAATTTTGAGAATTCAGTAATTATAGTGATTCATTTAAAAATGGGGACCAGCGAAGCGGGCGTCGCCTGCTAGTAACGGATAATCACAGTTCTATGATATATGTAAAGATTTGTAGGTTTTATTTCTCCACAAAATGAATGAAAATACCTTCTTAAAAAGATGAATTGTTTTTCTTTCTTTACTATGCTATCTTCAAATGTTAATTGAAATTATTATTACAGCTTCACGAATAAATGTTTTTTTCATGTTTATGCATATAAAATACTTACCTGCATATCTTGCACCTCTGCATGTAAGAAGCTGCCTGGACGATTCATTAATGAGATTGAAACTCAAATCCAAGATTTCTATTTGATAGAAAGTGCTTACACTCGTTTGGCCTCTAAAATAAATCAGTTTTCTATCTAGATCCATGTTATACTGTAGAACATAATCAGCATCTGTGATGTTGTTGTAATCCAAATAGATAAACTATAAATAAAAAAAGAGAAAAAAAGTAATAATAATCTAGTTAAGCATTTTTCATTAGACTGAGTTAACTATTTTATAAGCACATACTATTTTAAGAAATAATTCTTTCTTAAAAAAAAAAAATTAAGAACATGCAAGTTTTGTATATAAATAAGAGACCATAAGTACATAGTGTACTGGTTCATCATAGTACACTTATTCATAACTAGTATTTTGTACGCACCACAGAAACATTTTTCTAGATTTTTTTTATACATTCAGTGCAAATTATTTATTAAAGTTATTTTTCTTGATGAATACAAACACTTTTCATCTCAGAGAAGTAGAATACTAAATGAGGATAGAAAATTAGTTTGGGGCACTACAGACGACATCGGAGGACCTTTTCCGAACATATATTATGTAAGGAAAATATTGTAATTGGGAAAAAACTGGACTTTCAAATTTTGGAGTATTTATAAGTTTGATTTGTCCTGTTTGACCGAGGATTCAGTGGTAATATTTTTCAGGTGCCATTCCATCTTTCTTAACTAAGATTTACTAACCTATTTACATATTAAATTTACAGATATATACATATATTACAAGATTAACATAACATAGGGTCTCCCATTTTTACCCTTTCATTTCCGAAGCCTGCCACACACTGACAGCAAAGCAAGACAGCACATGTACCGCACGTGTTTTAACACACGGCGACCCCTGGTGGAGAGAAATCCGTAACGTTCCCCGCCGAACTCGAATGAGTTCACCATCAATTTTCAAAAAATTACAATCGAAAACAATTATTAAATCCACATACTGAAAAATAATTTGAACATCTAAATAACTATCAGTTAAAAATAAGAAAAATGTAATGTTAAGCATTAACAGAAATTTACAAATAATATTCAAACAACCTAAATAAAGTTTTCAGTAATCAAATAGTAATATATACATAAATAATAATCAACATTATACATAAGTTCACAATTTTTACTTATTCAATTTATTATTAAGGGTCAATTTCTAAATTATATTCAAGTTGAATTGAGCGCTTAATGTTACCTTTAGGGGTAATAAGAAGAGAACGAATTTTACCATCTAGATCTGGATATACATTTAAAATTCTACCCATCATCCACTTACTTCTAGGGTAGCGCTCATCCTTAATTAAAACCACATCATTTACCTTGTATGATGAAATCTTACCTGGTTTTGGAGATATATAAGCAGATCTTAGATTAAGCATATACTCTTTCCTACACCTGTTCCAAAAATGAGTCAAAAGAGTCTGTTGATATTTATTCCTCTTTACCAAAGAATTTCTTCTTGCAATTAATTCGTCTTTGTTAAGCTTAGTTACAAGTAAAGAAATGAATCTTTTTCCAACTAAAAAGTGAGAAGCAATGAGTGAGGAAGGTTATGATTAAGACTCCTATATAGGTAGCTGACGCATCCGCCATTCTTAAGGAGCCTTCACACACTGGCGACTGGAAAGCTTCAACTGCGGTTTCTTTTTATATTTCTTTGATGTGGTTTTTGAGAATCGAAGCTCGCTCGAGTGCTAGCTCACAACCCCCCTAGTGCGATAATTGCATGGGAACTGATCTCTTTTGTAAAAGAACAATAAAAAGTAATGTCCTTCATTGTAAAGGACCCTTCAGAGACTGGCTTCAACTTCGATTTCTTTTGATATCCCTTTGATGTGGGAATCGAATTGACGCGAAGCAGCAGAGAGATTATCTTGGCTGACAAACCTCCTACTCTGATCGAAATTGGGTCTCTTTTGTAAAAGAGCAATAAAGAGTAATGTCCTTCATTGTAAATGTGTGCAAAATGTCAAGGGTCGCTTTCGGACAATGGATAATTTATGAGTTTTGAAGCTCTGCACCGTTGCTAGTATCTGAAGGATCCTTTAATGTGAGCAAAATTTCAAGGGTCACTTTCGGACAATAGATAATTTATGAGTTTTGAAGCTCTGAATGTTACCAGTGTCTGAAGGGTCCTTTACGCTCAAAGGTTGGTTAAGGGTCTAGGTCAACTGCGTTCCAAAATGACATTTTTATTTCCCCCATAGGTCAACTGCGGCCGGGTATTCTCCCCCACCTATACCAACTGCGGCCCAGGAATATTCCCCTGAAGTTTCCCGCCAAAGAACGTTTTTGCCAAAATTGTCAAAGATTTTTGCACATGGTCGATAATTTAGTATGCGACTAGTAATTTCTTACTCTTACCGTAAGTTGCTTTTCTCAGGAATGGTTTTAGAAATTTACATTTCCATTTAATTTTTACTTATTTATTTTTAAGGGAAAGGATGGGGAAGCAAATTAAATTACTATAAAAGCACATTAAATTACATGGGGAAAAAAGAAATACTTTTTTGGTACAATCGAAAATTCAAATGGTACAATTGGGTACAAACGATTGAGATAGATTTTGAGTTTTTTTCTCGTTGTGGTGGTGTCAGCGTGAAGTTGGCACCACCAAATTAAAACTAGTTGGCATAGGTGGACTCTGCTCAGTTCCCCATCATATTTATGTTCTCATAAATTTCTAGTGCGAGACATATTATAATCATGTTAAAAAAAATGAATTTGACCAAAGCTTGATTCAATGACAGAATGAAATCCCCGCCTAATAGGCTATCCACCGTTCACTTCGATATATTTATCATATTCTAATCTATTAATTTATTTTATCAGGGTCAATTCCGTTGTTTAGTTTTCATGCTACTATTTCCAATGCAATAATCCTCAAAATTCATATTTATATGAAAAATTTACAATTTCGCTATGTTGACAAAATCGTAAATTACGAATAATTTACGAAAAATTCCTATTAGAATATTTGTATTCAATCATGTTCAAACAAACATCATAAATGTAATTTTGAAGTTGTCTAATGTATTTATGATCCTCAAAATGGAAGTTTATGCTCAATTTTGCCTTATTCTGACATGTTAAGTAAAGCGTAAATTCCAAATAATTTCGAATTTTTTAAATTGGAAAAATCATAGTCTATGATATTCATGCCAGCATCCAAAATAATATTTAAAAAGTGGTTTGACATCTTTACGATGAAAATATCCTTCAAGATTGACGTTTATGGGAAATTTTACTCTATTCTGCCATGTTAAGAAATTCGTAATTTTTCAATAACTTACGAAATTTTTATATTGGAAAATTCATAGTCATTAATATTCATGCCAGTGTTCTAAATAGTATTTCAAAAGTAGTCTGAGATCTTTACGATGAAAATATCTCTCAAAATAGATGTTTATGTGAAATTTTGCCCTATACTGTTAAGAAATTCGCCATGTTAAGAAATTAGTAAATTTCCAAAAACTTGCGAAATTTTCAAAGTAGCGTATTTATAGTTACTGATGTTCATTCTGGCATCAAAACTGATATTTTAAAACTGGTCCGACATTTTTACAGCAAAACGTTTCCATTTAATGCACGTTTAAATGAAATTTTGTCCTATTCTCCCACGTTAAGAAAATCGTAAATTTCTCATAACTTACGAAGTTTTTTAAATCGAATGTTGCAAATGAATAGGGTTCTTGCCAGTATCGAAAGTAATATTTAAAAACTGATCTGACCTCTCTGCGATCATTTGTTCTTGAGATATCGTGTTAACAGACTAACAAACTAACGGACTAACACACTAACAGACACCCTACAGACAGACACCATACAAATTTTGTCATTTTCGGATTCCTCACACCTGAAAACGTATAAAATAGTAAAAAAACCGAGGTCGAAATTTTTCACGATTACCTAAGTTCCCTATACCTAATGTATGATGGGGAACTAATAGCTATAGTTTAAGAACTTTTTCGGTTCAAACGAAAATTCTTGTGGCACAATTGGGTACTCATGAAGTACAAACGATTAAGATAAATTTTGAGTTTTGACGTTTTGTACCTTTGGTGGTGGTGCCGCTTCACGTACATAAAGTATTTGGATATATTGGGACTTTACTTGGAAATTGCAGGAATCGTAATTCCTTTTGTGTTAGATGTTTTCTAGTAAAACGAATTTTAAATACACAGTATTGTTTATGGTGCATATTGATTATAGTCAATATACAGGGCTACCCAGAATTAAGCAAAACGTTCTTTACTATTGAATGTAGTTGGTGGAAGCGTTTTGTGCATTTTACTATGTCGACGAATGCTGCAAAATTAATTTTTCATACCCGTACTGTAAACAAAGTATTTTTTGAAGTTCTGTTTTCAACTCTTTTTTTTTAAATCACGTTTTGAGGTCTCCTGATTACGAAAGTCCAATTTTTAGCGGTTGATCTGTATGTATATCTGTTATCAGCCTAATTTAAAAAACGAATAAGTATAGGCAATTCAGATTTAGCATTTCGAATTTTGTATTAGCTTATTACTTCAAAATTTTTGATTAAGACTGACAAGTTTGAAGGCAAATTAGTAACAGCCTGTTTTTTTTTTTTTTTTTTTTTCCCCCCAATATTTTTATACACTGTAATTGAACGGGAGGTTGAGGGGTATGGTGCGCCCTCACACAGTCAGAGAATCACATGTTGAATAAAACTCTTCTTAAACCTATTTTAGATTATTTTAAAAGTGCATTGATTTTTTTATCTTAAGCTGTTGATCTTAATATGCAATTTATCATTATAGTATTGAAATGCAGAGTAAGAGAAAGTCGTGTGAGTTACACACTAGATTATTTTTTAATCTTATAATATTAAGTGAGCAATGTTTGTATATATGTATGTATATTTCACGGTTCTCGAAAACGGTAGCTCGGACAGTCACGTGATTTAACACAAAGGTGCCCTCCGTAGGGTCATTGTGCACATCGAAGTCAGATTTTCGAATTTTTGATTACTTTTCTTTTAATTAATAAAAATATGAAAATAAAACTTCCCATTTTCTATAATGACGCAGAATGGATAATCTTAGGAGAGATTTAATTGGTTTATTTGATTGTCATCAATTTGAGTGTATTTAACATTGAACTATAGTTACGTTTTATGGAATTACAAGAGATTTGAATGGTTTGTTTGATTTTCATTGGTTTGAGTGTATTTTATGTTAAACTAGAGCTACGTTATGAAGAATTACGAGAGATTTGATTGGTTTATTTGATTTTCATTGGTTTAAGCGTATTTTACACTGACCTAGAGCTACGTTATGAGGATTTACGAGAGATTTGATTGGTTTATTTGATTTTCATTGATTTGAGCATATTTTATGTTGAACTAGAGCTACAATATGAGGAATAATGAAAGATTTGATTGGTTTATTTGATTTTCATTGATTTGAGTGTATTTTACGTTGAAATAGAGCTACGTTATGAGGATTTAAGAGATATTTGATTGGTTTGTTTGATTTTCATGGATTTGAGTGTATTTTACGTTGAACTAGAGCTACATTATGAGGAATTACGAGAGATTTGAGTGGTTTATTTGATTTTCATTGATTTGAGTGTATTTTACGTTGAACTAGAGCTACGTTATAATGAATCACGATAGATTTGATTGGTTTATTTCATTTTTATTGATTTGAGTGTATTTTACGTTGAACTAGAGCTACGTTTAGATTTTATTCAAAAGTATTTGAATTTTTAATATTTTAATATTATGGGACTTTTAGAGAGAACAAATTACGATTGGCGCCACAGGCACCTGAGAGCATGTTTTTTGGTAAAAATTTTCATGGGTCTCTGGCCAGCTAGCTGGTGAAGCCAACTAGTATATTTAAATGCAGTGACAAATGAAACCGACAAAGCCTGCTAGTAATAACCGACAAAGCCTGCTAGTAAAGCCACCTATGCTCGATCTCAACGAACAGTTTAGTGCAGCATCTCTATATGATACGAATTTAGAATATCTAGTTTGGACTTTCTGCTACTGTTTGATCTTCAGTTACGCTGATACAGGAGTACAGGTAGGTACACAGACAGGCACACAGACCGAAATATAGACTTTTACTTTCTCTTACAAGGTAGAGAAAGTATTGTTTTTGGGTCAAATTTTCGAACGCGAGATTTTGTTATATTTACACGTTTTGAGGTCCCCTGAATACGAAAATCATGTTTTTAGCAAATGTTCTGTATGTCTGTGTGTCTGTCTGTGTGTCTGTCTGTTACCAGCATATCTCAAAAACAAATTATGTCAGAAAGTTCAAACTTGGTATTCTAAATGTGTATCATATAGGGATGCTACAGTCAGCTTTTCGTTAAGATCAAACAAATGGTTCGTGTACAGGGACAATCAAGAGAATTCTAATACATTACGTCTATGGGGAAAATTGCAGGAAAGTAAAGTTTAACTTCTATAGACTGCACTAAACCAAATGAAACGAATATATATTTTTTGTAATAGAGATAGTTAACTGGGAAAATTTTTTTTGTGTATGTAGGAGCCTCGCCTCCCCCTTGCGAGGGGAGTAAATTTTTATGATGGGTATCTTTCAAAAGAGCTCGCCAATACCTTTAAAACGAATGTTTGAACGATCTATCTGCTATAATTTAAAACAAACTTATCGATACCGAATTAAATTCTATATAAATGTAGGTGCATTAATGAAACGGGGGGTTGAGGGGGGCGGTAGCCCCCCTCACACAGAACTAATTATCATATGAAACTCTTCCGAAGCCTAATATGAACTGTTTAACATAGGTTTACATAACAGTACCCGTTATCTTACCTATTAATCTGCAACCTGTATTTATAGTATTAAATTTCAGGGTAAGAGAAAGTCGTGTGAGTAATCTAGTGTGTAACTCACACTAGATTATTTTTTATAATAAAGCTAGCTTCAAAATGGAACAGCTTGTTATTATATGACTTCACTGTTAAAATTGGTTTCTTAAAAATGAGCTAAATTGTCTCAAAATAGCTCCGAAATAATATACACTGAGAAAAAATTCTGTAACTGATATCTAAAATCTAAATTGTGGCTCTAGAAAAAATAGTACCACGTCATCCTTATAAATTCTAGTCCTCTTGGAAAACGAGTTGTAGAAGCCCCTATTAGAATTCTAGAGCGTTTGCCTATATTTTCGAGGGCAAAGTTATTTAAAAATTTCTGCAAATAAATGAGACTACAAGAGGCGGGTTTCAGCAACAATGATCTTGGTTTATGACCCAGTTCTAGAAAATCAAGTGAGAATTTCTCGCAATACAAAAGATTCGGAATATTCAGAATATTGTTTCACCGTCTAGAAATGTGTAAACTAGAAATTCTTAGTCATTTCGTCTATTCAGTTTATTGGTGTGCCTTATGCGCATAGCTCGGAAATCTATATTTCTAGTTAAGGGATTTAGAAAATGGTCACTTATTCATTCTAGAGGAAAGCGGTATATTTTTTTGTCTCAGTGTATACTTAAATTCTTACTCATTTTTAAGTATATTGACTTGCTCAAAAATGGGGTTGACCAATAGGAATCCCAATATTCTCCAGTTTGAAATGTCATTGTACTCAAAAATGAGTACATGGATTTTCAAATTTAAATACGTATTGTTTCCCAGCTATTCTGACACAATTTAGCTCATTTTTAAGAAAACATTTTTAACAGTGTTCTTAAAAACTAACATTTAAAAATTTAAATATATTCAGACTAATGTGTATATGTTAAATAGTTATTTCATTATTTAATTGTAAAAAACACGCAGACAAACACACTAACCAACCGTCAAAAGCCTGATTTTCGGTATTATGGTATCTCAAAACGTGTAATTGTAGCAAAAACTCAATTTCGAAAATTTGACACGAAAGCAAAAGTTTATCTATGAATAGAAAAAAGTAATAATATTTAATTAAATTCAATGTCTTAAAAAATAAATAAATAAATAAAATATTTATTTATTTGTTTATTTAATCTATTTTAAACCTTTTAATGAAAGTGTTTGCTATTATTTGATTTTTTTCCATTTTATTCATTTAAAATTTTAAATATGTTCAGACTAATATTAAACTACAATATGTGTATATTTTAAATATTTGTTCGATGATTTACTCTTTAAAAATGTATTTTCAGTTCTTTTGGAAAAATATAATACTTAGTTTTAGTTTTAATGTACAACAGTAATTGGATAATCTTACTAATATGGATTAGTAATTTTTGAAACTATAATTACTAACACAATGCTAAGCCGTATAAATTGTTAAATCCCTCGATAAAATAGGACATGACAATCGTTACCGATTTAATTTTTATTTGTGAAACACCCTTCAGTTTACAAGAGTAAAAGGGAAACACATAGGTAAATTCGGAACCAACGTTTGGTCCAAAACTTACCCATGGTATGGTAGAGCCTCTAAATAAAATAGGCCGGCGCATCACCGCCATTTTTTTTTTTTTTTTTTTTTTGCCTCCGAAGAGGACAACATTCCCGCTTGGCGTCCTTATCGCTTCCCTAATGATTTTAAGAAATCTTGATCTGAAGCTAATCCGGTCAAGATAAGAGCAATAAGCAACAATAATATTCCTAAAAACACATTTTTTTCACAGTACATTCTCAAGATGTCATTTTATTCTGAGGATATCCTATGGATGTCCTGGGGTAAGATGTGTTGTTAGGGCGGTTTCTGTTTCTTTTACAAAATGTCACCAAAACTCAAATGCACAGTAAGAGAAGGTCTACGAACACTTTATATTCACTTCTTGAATGATTACAGGAGTTTATCGCTAAACAAACTTCCATATCATAGTTTACTTAGCTAAAATTATGAAATATAATAAAACAAGTTACTCTAAAGTAACGTAAGACGATTAAAAAAAAAAATGTTTGTCGCTTGTTTATCAGAGAAACGCGCTGGGTACATGTGGCAACCGTAAGGCAACAAAATGCCTGATATGCGCCAGCTCGTATATATAGGAGCCTTAACCCATGGGGTTGTTCGTGCGAAAAGCTACATAATAACATTGGTTCCGAATTTTCCTACTCCGAAGTAATACTACTAAATAACAGGCTGAATCATTCGCCGCCATTTATACGTAAAGTCCGTCATTGCTAAACTTAAGATTACTATATAATAGTCTTATATAGTCTCATATAATAATCTTATATGGTAGTTCGTCCTGCCAAACCTAAGACTATTATATAATAGTCTTATATAATCTCATATAATAATCGTATACAATAGTCTTAGTTTTAGCAATGACGGACGGCGGACAAATGGCGGCGAATGATTCAGCCTGTTATATAGTAGTCTTACTCCGAAGTAAGTGATTTGGTTAAAACTCTATTTTCGAATGTTAATGAAATTCAGTTGTGAACAGAAAATATAAAAGGAGAACTTACTTTTGGAAGGGCAACATCGAACAGTTGATGGACATGCTGCAAATTGTTGTGACTGGCAGAAAACCAATTTAGCCGCCTCTTCATTGGATGCAGAAGTTTCGAGGGCAAGCTCGTCAAAAGATTGTTAGAAAGATCAAGTAACTCAACATTTTCTGTACCCTGCAATAGTAATCTATACTTTATTTACGAACTGTTCTAATTAATTATTTAGTTATTAAAATGTTTTTATTAGCTTCGATTCTTGTTTGTTTGTTTGTATGTTTGTTTGTTTGTTTGTTTGTCCAGTACAAATCTTGCAATCGATTTTTAACTAACTTCCCGACTAGCTAGATATCTGGAACTTTCAAGACAGCTCAGAACACGGTGACAATACATTATTTTAATAATTTTAGTCAACTGTTTAAGGCAGCGTTCATATGATTTGACAGAAAATTTATTTAACTAAATTCTCGAATAGCTAGACATTTGAAACTTTCAGAATAGTTCAGAACACGGTGAAAATGTATTTTTTAAATATTTTTAACCAACTGCTTCGGCAGCGTTACCAGTACAAAGCTTCCAATCGATTTTTCACTAACTTCCCGACTAGCTAGACATTTGAAACTTTCAGGATAGCTCAGAACACGGTGACAATACATTTTTTTACGTATTTTTAGTCAACTGTTTCAGGTCCCTACTGTATTCGGCTACTTTTGTATGATTCAACAGAAAATTTATTTAACTAACTTCCCGACTAGCTAGACATTCGAAACTTTCAGAATAGTTCAGAATACGGTGAAAATGCGCTTTTAAAATATTTTTAACCAATTGCTGCCTTCGACAGCGTTGCTAGTGCAAAGCTTGCAATCAATTTTAAACTAACTTCCCGGCTAGATAGCCATTCGAAACTTTTATAATAGCTCAAAACATGATAGCAATGAATTTTTTAAATACTTTTATCCAATTGCTCCGGGTTCCCGCTGCCTTTGGTAGCGTTTATATGATTCAACAGAAAATTTAAAAACATGGTATATAAAGAGTTCTTTTTTATTGTAATTATTTTTTTGTAAAGGTTCCTAAGATAAACTGCTAAATTACGTTCAAAACTATTTAGAGAAAAGTTAGAGGCAACCCTAAAAAAATTCAATCTTTGTAATAAAATTAAATAATAAATGAGTTTAATAGTAAATAATGATAACGATAATAACAATAAATTACAATAATAAAATTTCCTGTAAAAGCAATCATGATAATCGATAATAAACTTTATGTTAATCTTGGCGATACCGGAAACCCTATAATATGGAAGCACTACCATTTTTTTATTTTTTACTATTCATAACTTTACCTTCACTTTTAATATTTTTGTTTGTATTGTGTTTAACCCTTTGCGGTGAAAAGTAATTGGGATCATTTTAATTACGCTGCCACCGGAATTCACGAACAAAATTAAAATAAAAGAATTTGACGACCTTTTCTGCTATGTTATAAAAGTAAAATTTTGCTAAAAAAATTCCGTCATGAGTTTTTGCAGCTGGAACTTAATAACTGCGTCCTCGCAGCGAGGACAGTATGCCACAAAAGGTTAAGTAGATCGACCATAAGGCTTACGGCCAGGCAAATTTCGTACAAGTAAAGCTACTAAAGTTAAAAAATAAAATAAAAAATAAAATAAAATAAAATTTTGCTAAGCCATTTCATTATTTTGATTATTATTATTATTAGGACCTCTTTAAAATAATCTAAAAATATATTTTTTTTTGTTTTTAAAGAAAAAATAACAATATTTATTTTGATAAAAATTAAGCTTATTAATAAAGATTCAAATTTGACAAAGACAGCAATTGCACTGCACCTAGCGCATTTATAGCAAAACATGCAACGGTAAAATTGAAGTATATTCACATGACTTGAGTATAGTGTTACAAAATTGTAAATAATTGTGTTTATTTTTGTATAAATTCTTTCAAAGAGGCTTAGTAAGTTGATAAAGTGCTAATTTTGTGCATTTCTAGTCGTTTTAGCGTTGAAATGGCCTTATTTTCCCTTAAAAACGCATTAAAATGCCCCAAAAAGGCAGGTAATGGATTTGGCGACTTTTCCCCACCTTGGCGATTTTTTTGGCGACCTTGGCGAAAAAATCCTTGTAACGGATATACCAAATATGGAAGCTCTAATCTCATTGGCTGATGAGATACGGAAATTTCTGGAACCTTCCACACTTTTCTACAGGGGTATATAAGGAGCGTTTTCCCGCCAAGGCAAGCCAGTCAGTTCAGTTCTCATTCAGCTTCCGCTAATGCTTGCATTGTTTTGAGCCTCTTTGAAAGAGACTTGCTTCAAGTATTATTGGTATACAGTTTGTACTGTGGATTTGCTATTGACAGCTGTTGTTTAAGCTGTGTTTACTGGTAAAATTGAAGCTGATACTTGGTTTATAGACCTGTATTTTTCTGGAACTTTCTGTGAATAAATTACTGAATTTTTGTAAGTTTGGCCTTTCATTCTCGGGCAACTCACGAACCCCCAAGTAAGCAACAATATCATTTAAACTTACATAAACAGCAACAAACTCTGCTTGGTATAATGTAACCATGTTTCCTTCGACAGGCAGCGAGAACGAATCCAAAGGCTTAGAGGAGTGCCAAATTGACCGATAGATTGGAATTTGGTAAACATCTAGTCTTTCGGTGTTCCCATATCGCTTATTTTCTCTCCAGTGGTGCCAGATGGTCGAAAATTATTTCCCCAAAGAGGTCTTCAAATTGCCTCAAATCAGGTTTTTTTTTTTTTTTTTTCCGGAAAAACCATAAACTTGATTTCTACTAAAAAGGGAAAATAACTTTTTTTTTTTTTTTTTCAAATAAAAATATCAAGCAGATTTAAGTGGATTTAAGCTCAGATTTTTCCCCAAGTGAAGGCAATTTTTGAAAAAAATCCCCAAATAATAATAAAACTATTGAAAATCCCTGGTCGTAGGGATAAATCAATATGTTACCATCATTGACAGAAAGTTGAAGAACTCCCCAGATTTGTCCCCAAAAATTTTAGAATTCCCAAAAATGTCCCCACAAACATTTGGTCCCCAAAATTGTTCCCAGAAGCCTCAAAAATCCCCAAATAGGGGACAAAATCCCCAATCTGGCATCACTGTTTCTCTCCATCACGCCTATTTTAACAATGACTCGTTCGGTCTGCACCTGCGCAAAGGCTTCCATGGTCGCAAGAAATGGGGTTAAAGAGTATCAAAACTTTTAAAAGGAAATACTATAACTTTGGTAAGCTCGCCAAATGAAAATATTCTGTGGAAATTCTAAGATTTAATTATTTAGATATTTTATTTATTTATTTTAAGCTCGATTAATTATATTTTATTTTTACTGAATTTTTTATTAGAACAACACCCCGTTCAATTATAGTACCTACATTTATTTAAAAAAAAAAAAAAAAAAAAAGATTATTATTATTTTGCCAGTAAAATTGTCAACCTTGATCAAATATTTTGAACGGAAACCTAATACGAACTTCAAAATACCAAATTTTAATTTCTTGTAGTTATTTGTTTTTGAGTAATGTTAATAACAGATAAGCATACAGATCAACCGCTAAAAATTGGATTTTCGTAAATCAGGGATCTTAAAACGTGATATTATATATATATACATATATGTTATACATATATATTATATATATATACACAAGCTTGTAATTATAATCGTTATTAAATATTGTTAAATATTTTTTACAATCTATACACGTATACATACACGCATGCTTGTATATGACTTAGTGAATTTAGTATTTCTTGTCAAAACGTTTTTGTGGAATTCTCTTCTTTAGTGAAACACTTAGTAAATTTTACACAATTTTTCGTTTAATAACTGAAAAACATTGTAATACTTAGTAAATTTTAGCAAAGTAATCTTAAAATACTTTCACTGAGATTTGCAACTTAGTCAAAATTTAAGATTTTCTTAACATATGATGTTCCACATTGTTATGCAAATAGTATTGGATTGTACTTAAAGTACAAACATCTCCAATAGTTTAAAGTCTTTGAGAGAAAAAAATTAAAAGATTCTTATTAAAGACCTAGAAATGCATACAAGTTAATTTTTGTAAAAATGAAAATTGTTTAAATATTAGAAAATATACTTTGGTATAATGCAACTTAGTGATATTTAAAACAAATACATATCAATTCATGTTTGCAAAAGATAATTTGATGTTTAGAGTGAAAATTTTTACTTCAAAGTGTATAAAAACGATAAAGTTTTTTACAGGTCGTCAGTTTAATACACAAAGTAAAATAATATAAGTCAAGAATTGTGGGTAAACATAAGTACTTTTTGTTAAATTATGTATTCGTGACAGATAAGGATAAATTTGAAATTAGTAAAACATAACTCAGTGATATGTAAAACTAGTGCTTATTAATTCACGAAGGTATATATATGTGTACAAGTGTTTACGTATGAACTTAAACAAATTCACACTACTATTTTTCAAGATTAAGTTTTATTTTTGAATAATATATAGAAATTTTTTTAATTTATTTGGTGTCCCACCTCCACTCGTCACATAATTCTTCTAAGGACATATTAATTTTTGCATATCCTTCGCTAATATGCTGTTCAATAGTATCTTCAATAAGTTCGAAAATGCAGGAACTTCTAAAATATGTATGTATCTCTTCCATGTCTTCATCAGGTTTTTTACGTTCCAAGGTTACTTTCATAACCATATACCAGTTCAGGGTATGCTTTTCTTTTAATTCAGACTTAAGTTTTTCATGTACATGAGGCTGTATATATGATTGAAATACTTCTAAATCACACACATTATTCTCCTTGGGGTAAAACATCAGTGTTTTAAACATATATGTTTGAAATATTTCTATAGGACAGTGGTTTAAGCCATATCGGGATTTCGATTAATCATAATTTTACTATACATGAGAAAAGTATCAACTTTCCTTATACTGAAAAGATGTCTAAAATATATCATTTGATGTTTAGACGAAAACTTTTTACAACAAAGTGTAAAAACGACAAAGTTTTTTTTACAGATTATCGTTAATATGCAGAGTAAAATAATATAAGTCCAACAAAGGTGAGAAGTGTGAGCAAAATGGTTGTTTTTGTCACATCATGAGTTCGTGACGTAGTGTATTAGGGGGAACTCATATCCAATGATTATAATCTTCCATCACACGCGTTATGACGTCAGCAACAGGTTTTAGTGTCTGCTCAAGCTTGTTCAACCATGTCTAAACTTGAAACTATATATATTTTTGTTATTACATCACATATGGTTTTTCATACCTTTTAAGTTTTATCTACAAATTTTCTAACTTAATGCTTTGTGTTAGTAATTCTACTAAAACAATTAATTTTTTTAAGTGATGTGAGATGAAGAAAACATTTGACAAAAATGTTAAAAAA
Source organism: Salticus scenicus (assembly GCA_963930645.1). Lineage (NCBI taxonomy): Eukaryota > Metazoa > Arthropoda > Arachnida > Araneae > Salticidae > Salticus > Salticus scenicus. Next base: position 862,302 of record CAWVNO010000050.1, read on the forward strand.
ATTTTGTAAAATTTCACAAACTACTAAAATTAAGCTTTCACAATTCTTACAAAATATTTTCTGTATTCTAAAAATAAAAAAGTTAAAATAGAATCGTGAAAGTATCTATATATAAAAGTTTAAGTTGTTACTATAACATTATTTTTACACTCTTTGGAATAAAGATTGTGATTTTAGTTAAAGTACAAATCACTTTGAATATGTATATTCAAAGTAAGATTCAAATATGATACTTAGGAAAATACTAACTTCATAAGTATATCAAAAAATTTTTATAAGTTAGTTTTTCAGAAAATTGTTAATAAGATAAATTCATTTAAGATTTTTACAAGTACTTTACAATTGAGTGGAAAACCAATTTTACAAGTTTTTTCTTCTTCGATGTAAGATTGATAGTTTATAAAACTACTATTGTGCATAAATTTTACTTAGTGTTTAAATATTATACTCAAACAATACTTCTACAGTAATTAAAAAAGTATATCTCTAATATCCAAGTAAACTTTTTACATGCTTTATTTCAAAAGATGACACTTAAGTTTGTATTCTAATAGAAAATATTCTATAAAAGGTGATTTTGTAATAAAAATTAAAACAAACCGTTTTCATTGAAATCTTTTTATTTGAAACTCATTCACAATAATACAAAACAGCAAATCTATATTGTTGGGATATCGTTCATACATTCGGCATTGAAGTTATTCAAAAAATTTAGCAAGTCTAGATTTTCATCGTTAAAGTTATCTGTCACTAACTCATTTTCCTTCGCACTAAAATTATCCGAATTCATATTTTTGTTGTTAGCAGAAAAATCATTCAAGCATTTGGGATTAAAGTTATTCAAAAAAGTTAACAAGTTCAGACTTTCATTGTCATAGTTTACTAGAGGTAAATCAGCTTGTATCAGGTTAAAATTATTTAAGTCCTTATTTTCAACTTTGGTAGATAAGTTGTCAACATTATTTTCACTTGTATATTCTACATTCGAATTGTTCAAAAAATTTTTGAAGTCTAAGTCTATATTTTCATTCTGAAAGTTGTTGGAAGGTAAGTCAAAAACATCATTTATACATTCAGTGTGAAAATTATCCAAAAAATTTAACAAGTCCAGATTCTCACTGTCATTATTAACTGTTGGTAATTCATTGTTAGTACTTCGTTCATTGCAATTTCTACGGATGTTAAAGCCTTTAAGATGATTCTTTCTCTTATGTTGCAATAATTCATACTTACACTGAAAAGTTTCACTGCATTCATCACATCTAGTTTGTATTGAAGATTTTTTATGCATATTTCTTTTATGTTTTAAAAAATGTCGTTTGTTTGTAAAAGTATCAGTACATTCGTCGCAGCAGTATGTATGTAAAGTCTTTTTATGACTTTTTCGCTTATGGTTTGAAAAAGCATGTTTAGTTGAAAAGGCTATAGAACATTCCTCACATAGATACTCAGGTTTACGATAATGCACCCTCTTGTGTTTTTCTAATTCATACTTGTGTTTAAAAGCATCTTTACAAATAATACATAGATGTTTAGGTAAGACTTTTTGATGAAATAATCTCTTATGTTTCGATAAATCACACTTGCGATTGAAATTTTCAATACAATATTCACATTTGTATCTTATGGAAATTTTTCTATGGGTTTCCATATGTCTTTTTAAACGATGTAAAGTAACAAATCCTTTCTCACACACGTAACAAATATTAGGTTTAATGTCATTGTGAACCTTCACATGCCTAGTAAGATAGGATTTTTTTAAAAATGACTTATTACAAGTTAGACAAATAAAAAGTTTAGATAACTTCTCATCCTCAAAACTTGATGAAGGGGGTTGTTGAACAGAAATGTGAGTCTCCTCAGACGCTAAAGTGTTATCCATTTTGTGCTTCAGTTTAGCAAAGTATAAAAAATATGGTGATATTTTTGTTTGCTCCTCATTTATACTGTATGTATCTCGCCAAATCTGAATTAATCACCGAATATATTTTAAACTCTACCAAATACATTCTAAATCTTGTAATATATATTCGAAAATATTACTAAATTGTTTTAAATCAAGCCAAATTTATGTTAAAATGTTTTCATATTTGCATATTTATCACTAAATTGTACAGGTTTACTCTAAAATAATGTGAAGAATCAGGGAAGTGTATAAAAATTATTAGACTATAAAAGTTAATAAAGTTGAGGAAAATATATGTAAGTTGATGAATAGTAGTCTATAAGGAGTGTAATTTATTGGTATTTTTTGTTAAAAATGATAGTTAAATTTACGTCAAGTAAAATAATTTGTGCGAAAACTTTTCAGTTTATAATTATATGTTTGTAATCTACAATACTTGGTCAAAATATTTTTTAACTATGTTTAAATACATTTGTAAAGTCTAAGTATACATCCGTGAACATGAATGTATTTTTAAAATCATATATTAATATTTTTTCAACTCTGAATTTTTTCAAAGTTACTTTCATTATTTACAAACTTTGTAAAGAAAAACTGAGTAAAAGATAGCTTAAAGGGTGGCGTATTTCGCTATGTTAAAGTGTGGCAAAGTAGTGAAAACTCTTTATTTTGAGACAGATTGTTGAATATTTCTTAGGAAATATAGGTTAAAATAATTAATGATGGGAATGAATTACAAAAAATTTTCGGGAAGTGTCAGGCAGATCGCGTTTAAAACGAATAAATGTAAATTTCTAATAATCTCTATGTTTGAAAACTTGTATACTTTTAAAGAGTGTGAGAGAATTTATTGTGTGTGAAAGAAAAATTTTCAAGTACGGTCAAATAATATTAAAGGAAAGTTTGTATTACTTAGTTAAATGAATTCAATGAACTGATATTTTTTGAGTGTTGGAGGATTTGAAGTATAATATAAGACTTGAAATAAAAAGAATTAAAACTTCTATAAGAAAACCGATGTGTTTTGCCAAAAAGTAACATTGTTTGAATAGCAAATACAAAAGCCTCCCCCTCCGCTTGTCCGTTCCTGTATCGCCCAATGTCACCTAGAGAAGCCTTAAGGGGAAAAATTCTTCAGCTATTGTAAAACCATCTTTTGAAAACAAGTTAGCAGAGAGAAGTAGTAAATGTCTTGGTGGGAATCCTTTTTAATTATGTATTAAATTGGTGTAGTCAGCTAAAAACTTTATTGTTTTATTTACTTTAGATCAACACGATACAAGTTAAAAAAAAGTTAGGCGTGAAAAAACTTAAAGAATTTATTTTAAACTGTTAAATACAATTAACTAATTGTAAAAAACTATTTTTGCTGAAAATTGTTTAAAATCAATAATTAGAATTATCTAATATCTCCCATTTAAAATATTATCTATTGTGAGGTAGATTAAAATATATACAATTGGGTTGAAATGAAGAAACTTTACGGAAAACTATTTTTAAAACGAATATTTATCAATCAAGTAATTATACAGCATTCTTTAGTTTAAAAAGATCTGCGTATGCATATTTCTAAAGAACAGTGGTTAAAGTACTTGCAAACTACTGTTTCTTTACTTCAAGCAGGTGCTGGGTTCGAATACCACCTATACATTTGAGATTTTAATCATCTTTTAACTTAATTTTCATGTACATTGCCATTTTTTTTTTCATAAAACATTGGTGAACTTTTACAAGGAAATCCTTAATTAATATTTTTTTAATTATTATTCTCTAATTAATATCATTTAAACGATTGAATTCTTTTCGAATAATTGCATTCATAGATTTAAAAAGATTTGTACAGGTATATAATAGAAAAATCGCTCACACATACGCGAAAACTGCTGAAATATTTTTTACTGCAAGGTACCGGGTTCGAACCCCAGTCAGACTTCTCTATTTCTTTCATAATATATTCACATCAATATACTTCATTGTTAAATTCATATTTTTTATTTATTTCCTATTTATTTCTCAATTTTTAAATTTTTAAATTTTTTTAAATTTTAAATTTTTTTATCTTTTTTTAATTTTTATAATTCATTACTCATAAACAATAGCCTTCACACTACTCCACAAAAAATCTCTTTTTAAAACCATCATCTCCTTTTACAAAATCACTCATTAATTTTTTAATTAAATTTCTTCATTAACACCCTCGTCACGTTTCACGATTAAGTCAGAGGATGTCTCAAGGTCAATACCAACTCATCTAGACCCTCAGGAGATGGTGCGGCATCCGCATGGCTCCGTTCGCTCCGCCTGCGCACCAACGCACCACCCTCATGACTTTGAACCGGCCTTTCTTACCTACTGATGTGTATAACTTGTTCATTGTTGTCATTTGAAATAGCCATTTCGGAATAACTTTTTCGATAAAATTGTTGCTTACAAATCATTACAAGCGCAAATCATTGGCGGTTCAGTAAAAAACTGGAAAATATGAACTGTTTTTTAACCATTATCCAACAAAATAAACATAGGCAGTAATTTTAAAAGGGCTTGGGCTCATTTTCATGTGACAATATCGTATAGGCTTAGGCAAACTTTCGCATATCTCTTCTCTCGGATAGTGGGCGACTGGAAAAGAGGCTCTGTGCTCGTCTATTCTCAATCTGCTTGGAGAAATAAGAGTGAGAAACGAAACTGCCGAAGCGATCAAGACATTTATGTATGCACTAAGCATTTTTCCTTTTCTGATCTCGGGCAGTGCACACACAGACTCGGCTCTCCGAGAATCTAAAAAGGAAAGGTTATAAGATGGCAAGATTTTGCCATATTTAAATCTATAAAAAGAATGTTTTCTGTCACCGTATCGTGTAAGAATTCTATCTAACTAGACCAAATTTTTACTCGCCACAGTAACAATTCCACTCGCCAATGGCGAGCTGGCGAGCGGAAATTTCGCGCCCTGTTATAATATATGTTTTCAGTCATATAAAAGTTGAAAATATGTAACAAAAATAACTAAAGATAAACTTACGAGAAAATTAATAAATATGAAACAATTCATAAGTAAAACTTACTGCAAAAACGTAAAATAAATTATTTAAATTGTCAAAAAAGGCCCCGTATGACTTGAGACATACGTGTGGGGTTAAAGTATGCTTTTAATTGATTAAACTCTCCCCCTAGGCAGACAGTTTAATAAAAAAGCACATATATCGCTAAATTCAACACGGATAAAATAAAATGAATAAAATAATATGGAACAGACAAAAAACTTATATGGATTAGAGAGAAAATTGATCAAACATTTACACAAACAGCAGCAAGTATATCACAAGATCTCCGGCCAGACAACTAATCAAAATACGAAACAATCGAAAATATATTATAACGCCATCTATATTAAATTAAAGAAATTAAAACAATAAATAAAGTTATCATAACTAAATTTAATCGAAGAATAAGGAATAATTAAAATGGAAAATAAAAAAAAAATCATTTATATTTCAAATGTTTTAAATACTTTTCTATAATGTAACCATGTAAAAAATCTATAGGATAATCATTTTCAATAGATTTTTCATTATATATATATATATAAAACAGAGTTGAAAAGAGAACTACAGAAATTACTTTGTTTACTTTATGGGTATGAAAAATTAATTTTCCTTGATGAGTAATGTTCGCCGATATAGGAAAATTTAGCAAAGTACTTTCATCAATTATATTCAATAGAAAAGAATGTTTAGCTTAATTTTAGGTAGTCCTGTATATTGTCTATAAATTATATACACAATACATTGTGTATTTTAATTTTTTTTTTTTTTTTTTTTTATTTTATTTATGAAAAACACCTAACACAAAATGAATTACAATCCCAGGAATTTCCAAATATATCCAAATACTTTGGATATACAGTAGAACTTGCATAATTCGAAATTGAAGGGACCAGAAAAAAATTCGAAATATCCAAAAATTCGAATTACATATACTATTTTGCCAAAAAAAGTGATAAATTAAAAAATTAAAACTCTACGATCAGAGATTTAACACATAAACTATATATCTAAGAATACCGCTACATTACCCCTTTCACCCCCACCCCCCCTATTAAATCAATATTTTTTACGAGCTTAATTATTCAACACTTTTTAAAACTAGTTGGCATAGGTGGACTCTGCTCAGTTCCCCATCATATTTATGTTCTCATAAATTTCTAGTTTGAGAGATATAATCATGTTAAAAGAAATGAATTTGACAAAAGCTTGATACAGTGACAGAATGAAAACCCCGCCTAATAGGCTATCCACCGTTCACTTCGATATATTTATCTTATTCTAATCTATTAATTTATTTTATCAGGGTCAATTCCGTTGTTTAGTTTTCATGCTACTATTTCCAATGCAATAATCCTCAAAATTCATATTTATATGAAAAATTTACAATTTCGCTATGTTGGTAAAATCGTAAATTACGAATAATATACGAAATTTTCCTATTAGAATATTTGCATTCAATCATGTTCAAACAAATATCATAAATGTAATTTTGAAGTTGTCTAATGTATTTATGAGCCTCAAAACGAAAGTTTATGCTCAATTTTGCCTTATTCTGGCATGTTAAGTAAATCGTAAATTCCAAATAACTTACGAATTTTTTTAAATTGGAAAAATCATAGTCTATGATATTCATGCCAGTATCCTAAATAATAATTCGAAAGTGGTTTGACATCTTTACGATGAAAATATCCCTCAAGATTGACGTTTATGTGAAATTTTGCTCTATGTTGCCATGTTAAGAAATTCGTAAATTTCCAATAACTTACGAAATTTTTATATTGGAAAATTCATAGCCATTAATATTCATACCAGTGTCCTAAATAATAATTAAAAAGTAGTCTGACATCTTTACGATGAAATTATCTCTGAAAATTGACGTTTATGTGAAATTTTGCCCTATACTGCCATGTTAAGGAATTCGTAAATTTCCAATAACTTGCGAAATTTTTAAAGTAGCATATTTATAGTTACTGATGTTCCTTCCGGCATCAAAACTGATATTTTAAAACTGGTCTGACATTTTTATAGTAAAAATTTTCCATTTAATGCACGTTTAAGTGAATTTTTGTCCTATTCTCCCACGTTAAGAAAATCGTAAATTTCTAATAACTTACGAAGTTTTTAAATTGGAATGTTGCAAATGAATAGGGTTCTTGCCAGTGTCGAAAGTAATATTTTAAAACTGATCTGACCTCTCTGCGACAATTTGTTCTTGAGATATCGTGTACACAGACTAACAAACTAACGGACTTACACACTAACAGACTAACAGACTAACAGACACCCTACAGACAGACACCCTACAGACAGACACCATAGAAATTTTGTCATTTTCGGATTCCTCACACCTGAAAACGTGTAGAAAAGTCAGAAAACCGAGGTCGAAAATTTTCACGATAACCTAAGTTCCCCATACCTATAGTATGATGGGGAACTAAAATATTCAAATATTAGTTCCCCATCATACTATAGGTATGGGGAACTTAGGTAACCGTGAAAATTTTCGACCTCGGTTTTTTGACTTTCTACACGTTTTCAGATGTGAGGAATCCGAAAATGACAAAATTCGTATGGTGTCTGTCTGTAGGGTGTCTGTTAGTCTGTTAGTCCGTTAGTTCGTTAGTCTTTGTACACGATATCTCTAGAACAAATTGTCGCAGAGAGGTCAGATCAGTTTTAAAATATTACTTTCGACACTGGCAAGAACCCTATTCATTTGCAACATTCGATTTTAAAAACTTCGTAAGTTATTAGAAATTTACGATTTTCTTAACATGGGAGAATAGGACAAAAATTCACTTAAACGTGCATTAAATGTAAACTTTTTACTCTAAAAATGTCAGACCAGTTTTAAAATATCCGTTTTGATGCCGGAATGAACATCAGTAACTATAAATATGCTACTTTGAAATTTTCGCAAGTTATTGGAAATTTACGAATTTCTTAACATGGCAGTATAGGGGAAAATTTCACATAAACGTCAATTTTGAGCGATATTTTCATCGTAAAGATGTCAGACTACTTTTGAAATATTATTTAGGACACTGGCATGAATATTAATAACTATGAATTTTCAAATCTAAAAATTTCGTAAGTTATTGGAAATTTACGAATTTCTTAACATGGGAGAATAGGACAAAAATTCATTTAAACGTACATTAAATGGAAACTTTTTACTGTAAAAATGTCAGACCAGTTTTAAAATATCAGTTTTGATGCTGGAATGAACATCAGTAACTATAAATGGGCTACTTTGAAAATTTCGCAAGTTATTGGAAATTTACGAATTTCTTAACATGGCAGTATAGGGAAAAATTTCACATAAACGTCAATTTTGAGAGATATTTTCATCGTAAAGATGTCAGACTACTTTTGAAATATTATTTAGGACACTGGAATGAATATTAATGACTAAAAATTTTCCAATATAAAAATTTCGTAAGTTATTGGAAATTTACGAATTTCTTAACATGGCAAAACAGAGCAAAATTTCACATAAACGTCAATCTTGAGGGATATTTTCACCGTAAAGACGTGAAACCAATTTCGAAATATTATTTAGGATACTTGCATGAATATCATAGACTATGATTTTTCCAGTGTAAAAAATTCGTAAGTTATTTGGAATTTACGATTTACTTAACATGTCAGAATAAGGCAAAATTGAGCACAAACTTCCATTTTGAGGATCCTAAATACATTAGACAACTTCAAAATTACGTTTATGCTATTTGTTTGAATATAATTGAATACAAATATTCTACTAGGAAAATTTCGTAAAATATTCGTAATTTACGATTTTATCAACATAGCGGAATTTTAAATTTTTCATAAAAATCTGAATTTTGAGGATTATTGCATTGGAAATAGTAGCATGAAAGCTAAACAACGGAATTGACCCTGATAAAATAAATTAATAGATTAGAATAAGATAAATATATCGAAGTGAACGGTGGATAGCCTATTAGGCGGGGATTTCATTCTGTCACTGTATCAAGCTTTGGTCAAATTCATTTCTTTTAACATGATTATAATATGTCTCGCACTAGAAATTTCTGAGAACATAAATATGATGGGGAACTGAGCAGAGTCCACATATGCCAACTAGTTTTTTATTTCTTTTTTAAGTAGAATCTTTGTGTGATAGCATATGACCCGATACAAAAATAGAATTTTCTACATTACACATGACTTTCAATTCACAAAAACCTCGAAGTTCATACATATGCACCCTATCTTCTGGTGCACCGGCTAGGGGCTTCTATTGTATTTCCTTATCCTTCTTTTGAAAGACTATAAAAATCGATAATGCACTTCACATGAGTAAAATCTCGGGGGAAAATTTTGCTGTAATATTTTAAAGATAATCGTATGAAAAATTCGAATTATCCAAAATAGAATTCGAATTATCCACGATTTTTTAACATTATTTTAATACAAAATTCAAGGGACCGTGTAAAATATTCGAATTATCCAAAATTTCGAATTAAACAAGTTCGAATTATTCAAGTTTCACTGTATACTTTGGATACTTAATATACTGTAAACGAATGAGGAAACAGTTCCCTATGACGATGTACACAAAATAGGCTTATATATATATATATATATATATATATATATATATATATATAATGTTCGTTTGTTTTGTTGAAGGCAGCTTTTAAGTGTTACACTGTACTTAACAGGAATTTCCCTATAGACGTAATGTATGTGAATTATTTTGGATGTCCCTGTACACGAACTATTTTATTGATCTCAACGAAAAGTTTAGTGTGGCATCCTTATATAATATACATTTAGAATACCAAGTTTGGACCGTTTGCTATAATTTGTTTTTGAAATATGCTGATAGCAGGCAGAGAGACCAACCGCTAAAAATATAATTTTCGTATTCAGGGACCTCAAAACGTGTAAACATAAAAAAAAACTCAACTTCGAAAATTTGATCCCAAAATAATACTTTCTATATCATGTATATGTGCAAGAAGAAGTAAAAATAGCGGACGATTATTCCAAAAAGCTAGATTGAGATATTTTAGGTTGTCACGGCTGTTGCTTTTTGATGTGTACTCTACAAATGTATGATAAATAAGATGGCATATACGCGTTTTGGTTTCGGTTTAAATAATCAAGGAATGTTGGGTATAGGGTTGTAACAATTCTGCAATCTGATTGGTTGGCGATATGTTAATGAGATTTTTTCAATTGTTTAGTCTTTTTGTCAGTCAGTCAATGAGTCAACAGCCACAACAAACAGTGATAAATATGCAAAAGAAGGATATCTTATTTCAAGGTATTGGATAGAAACATTGGTTGCATATTAGAATAGATCACAGACTACTTGGTATTCCGTGGAATAGACTACGTACTACTAATAGACCGCCACGAGAAAATCTCTGAGGGAAGAAATTGTCAGTATAGAAACGGATGTGTCCACTTCCTTTTTGGTACGGTGGGTGCTGTCGTCTATCTTTGTCATTCATTTGGCGCGAAATTAAAGGGAGAAAGCAAAGAGAATATAAAATATACAGCACAGATAACTATAAAAAAAAATTATAGTTAAGGTAAACGCACCAGTAGTGGAAAGTTTAGAGTTTAAAAAAATAATTAATATTTCACACCTTTACTAACTCTTTCTTAACCCGACTGTATTATGAAAATTGCTAATTTTAGCATTTATATATGTAAAAAATTAAAAATCCGGAAAGCTTAAAATGAGCCAGTTGTGGACACACTAAAAACCCAGTAGTGGACCCTTTTTTGTTCCAGTAGTGGATCTCTTTGAATTTTTCCTTTAAAATTAAGGTGACCAAACGTTTCTATGTCTTGGGGACAGACGCGTTTTAGCAGTTTGTCCTCCCATACATGAATCCCCGCTGGGGCCAACATTCAGGACTGAAATTTGAGTGAATTTTACGTCACACTAGTGCTGCACTATTGGTTATTGGAGACAGTCTGGGAATCACTAATAAAGGCTAGTCAGGAGACATCCCATCACAAGTTTCTCCTTGTGGCCGCAATGTCTTCCATGTTTCCATGAAAGTTAAACTGTTGAGGGTTATCAAATGTCTCCGGACTATTATTAGGGGTGAGTTTCAGACCGTCGTTAACTGCCCATAGTATAGCACTACACTGAAAAAAATATGTCCTATTTGCTGCCAGAAATTCTCTGTAATTTGAGAAAATACGCGTAATTTACGAAAAAATTACATTGTAAGAACGTATTTTCTCAAATTACAGAGAATTTCTGGCAGCAAATAGGACATATTTTTTACAGTGTAGTGCGACATAAAATTTACTCACACTCAACCCTCTAAATACTTTCCGCAGTTATGCTATTTCAATGTCGATGTTTCAATGGGAACCGAACTTAACCAACAAGTCCAATATTGAACCCCCAAAAAAAAAGAAATGCGAATAAAAAAAATTAAAATGCCCCAAGATTATCTCATGTTTCAAGCGAATTTCCATTTTGTTCAGTTTTCTAAATTTGGGAAAGCCTGGGATCCACCTTCTCCGCAGAAGATCAAAATTGCGATAGCACGTTTCCTTACCCTCCTAGGAGTGAGTCCTAGACACCGGCGCCAGTTGCTAAATGCGTAGCTTTAGAGGGACGTTTAAAGACACTGAATTCAGCTCTAAAATTGCGAGATTACAGAATTGTGTCCATTACTGGATCTGACATTAAAAGTTACATGAGCCAGTTGTGGAACAGGGCTATCCACTATGGGTCATGATGACATTTTTTGGTGCCAGTAGTGGACACCCATAAAAATACTATGTGTTAATACAAGATTTAAAAAACAGCAAAAGAAAAGTATTCTGCATACTTATTTTAGTCATATGAAAGTAAAAGGTAGAAGAAATCAGTTAAAAATAAGCAGAGAGAGCAAATAAAATTTCATTTCCTTATTCAAAGTGATAAGAAGAAAACGACAAAATCACAAAAAGTGCAAATTTTGTTAGTTAAACTAACATTATTTTAAAACTAATGGCCGGAATTATTTTTAGTTAAAGGGTTTAACAGTAAAGGACCATAACTTCCTTCCTGAACATTGCTCGAATCTTCAGAATTTTTAGGTAGCTTATATTCCGAGTTTAAAATTAAAAGTGTCCACTACTGGTGCGTTTACCTTATTAGTGATATGCAGCAGTATTTTGCTTTATGCTTTCGTTATAGACAGATGATTGTCTTATAATCTGAGAATTATTCGCTGATCAATTTGCATTTGTTATGATACTGATTGTAGTTTTAATTCTTGTTTCACGTTTCTGTTTTTATTATTATAGAGTTCTAACAGATGACGTCATGCTGAGGGACAGTTGACCTTACTGACCCATTTTACCATTGCGGAATAGTGTTAAAAATTTATTGTAACACAGTGTTGTAAATGTATTTGTAAAAGCATAAAAAAAATTCGACTACCACGCTTCCAAAGGCATGGAAAAAGGGGAAAAAGTAGCGCTGTCCTTCAGCAAAGTACGGTTTCTAAGAAGAAAGTCACGTGGTTGTTAGAACCTAATTATTATTATTATTTTAATAACATCCCTATTTAAATCAATGTTACATAATATTGATAATTTAGTAAGACTTTCAGGGCATGAATTTTGTCCTGTGATAGCCATGCTTACGCTGTAACGAGCAGTGAATTTTGCAAAAAGCACTAGACAATTAACTCACTTCGCTGGCAGCAACAGCTGTTCTCGTAACAAGGTTTGAAAACCAATCTATTGGGTTGTTCGATAAATAATGTCGTTTTTTAAAACCTTCGCTTCTAAAAACCAAGGCTTCTTCGAACGTGGAATTTTTCAACTTACCGAAAGATGGCAAAAGGTCATCCTACAAAATGGTCAATATATCATTGGTTAATGTTTGTTGTTATTATAAATAAATTCACTTTGAAAAACAGGGGAAAAAAACGACATTATTTATCGAACAACCCAATATAATAGTCTCGTAGATCAGACTTTTCAGAAGCAATCCAGACAGGAGAGATGGGGAACAGAAGCGGCCAAATTATGGGTTGGACTATGAGTTCATAATCACCAATGATATAGCGCAGAGAATATTGAGTAATTCTATAAATCGATTATTTCTTTACATTTAACATAACATATTCATTTTAAACATTATTTCAGTTGTTCAATGAAATGTCTGTTTACCTGAAAAACATCTGGATCTATGTACTGAATGAAATTTTTGGAAAAGGACAGATGTGTCACCGATGACAAGTTTTGAAGATTTGTCCCTTCTAATGCAGTAAGATGACTTGATTGGATGATTATTTTCTTAAGGAGATAAATAACCTCAATGACCTTGAAATTAGGAATGACCTAAAAAATATAAGTTAAATATCAGCGATTATTATTCAAAAATTTCATTGTATTATAGAAAAATGAGGCCTTTTGATAGTCAAACTTTGAGGAACAGACGGTAAATAACGTGAAGCACAGAACAAGTAAAGATATAAAATAATCTGGTGTGTCACTCACACGACTTTCTCTTAACCTGAAATTTAATACTATAAATACAAGTTAGAGATAAGAGGTGAGATGACAAGTACTGTAATTTAAACCTACGTTAAACAATTCAAATTAGGCTTCGGAAGAGTTTTATATGATAATTATTTCTGTGTGAGGGGGGCTACCGCCCCCCTCAACCCACTGTTTCATTAATGCACCTACATTTATATAGAATTTAATTCGGTTATTAAAAAATAATTTATTAAAATTATTATTTAAAAAAATTATCTTTTATGATAATACAGACGATTTCCATATTAGAGAAGTAGTATAACACTAAATATCTAAAAAAATGTTGAATTTATTCTCAATGGTTCAACCATTCGTTTTAAAGGTATTGGCGAGCTCTTTTGAAAGCTACCCATCATGGAAATTTACTCCCCTCGAGGGGGGTCTTCCCCCCCTAGAGGGGAGATGAGGCTCCTACATACACAATTTTTTTTCACGGTTGACTATCTCTATTACAAAAAATATATATTCTTTTCATTTGGTTTAGTGCAGTCTATAGATGTTAAACTCTACTTACCTGCAATTTCCCCCATAAACGTAATGTATTTGAATGCTTTTGAATGTCCCTGTACACGAACCATTTGCTTCATCTCAACGAAAAGCTTACTGTGCATCCCTATATGATACACATTTAGAATACCGAGTTTGGAATTTCTGCTGTTATTTGTAATTGAGATATGCTGATAACAGACACACAGACATCCACACAGACAGACAGACACACAGACCATTCGCAATAAACATGATTTTCGTATTCAGGAGACCTCAGAACATGTAAATATAACAAAAACTCACATTCGAAAATTTGACCCTAAATCAGTACTTTTCCGACCCTATGCGTAAGAGAAAGTAAAAAAAAAAAAACTCCTGTGGTATCCTAAGGTTGGCGCTCTGGCTTTAGTTGCAAGGTGCAAGGTTCGAATCTTAGTTCAGATATGAGTGTTCGCAGTGGCTCGGATTCCACTTAAAATCATAGGTCCCAGTTTAATGATTCTTAATGCGCAAAAACGGCCGTAGATTTACATCCCAAGCTCAACCTCACGACGGTATAGAAAGATAATTTTTCAATATCGTATATCTAGTAATTCAGAATTGATGTTATGTTGGTTATCTAAAAAAAAGAAGAAAAAAAGAATCATAGGAACACCCTTGAAGTGTATCATGAGACGCAACAGTGTCTCCGTGACGCAGCGAAGCTCAAACGAAGCTTAGCTGCGACACTATACATATACAGTTAACTTGAGATCAAAAGAAATTCAAAACGTTTACATTTAATATCTCAGCAAATATGTGATATATTGTTCTGATTTTTTCAAAATAGTTTTTATCTTCTTCTTGATCCAAATCTGAAATTTCTACATTTGTACGTGCAGTACATTTTGAGATTTGAAATAGTATTTTGAAAGGAAAGAAGACCGTCTAGAGGTGTAATATATTTTTCTCGAAAACGGCTCGGGCAATTTTTTTTTTATGAATTTATGTATGATATTCATTGCTTTTATCTGAGGAGACTGACTTTTTTATATTTTCAACAAAACTATTGTTTTTTATTTAATTCGGTTTAAAAATTGAATTATATTATCTCGCATCTCTAAGGAAATGTGTGGTAAACGGTTTACATTTTTGCGGACGTGTACCAATCTCAATATGGGTGTTTTGATGGCATCTATTGGCTATTAATGTAAAAATTCATACACTTCCAAACACAAGAAATTCTTTTTTTTTTTTTTACTTTAATATACAGTTCCCGCCGCTTATTAAAATCACATTTGTTCTGAGCCAAAGTGATTTTATTAAGCGGCTGATTTTTATATCCGGCGAACGTTCCTGCCCTTGAGGAAAAGGTATTACTTCCCTGAATTTCGAAAGAAACTTCAAAAGGTAACGAATAATGGAATTAGTAAACACTAAACAATATTAATTATTTTTGGTGGATAATTAACTAATTGTTTCTTCGATATAAGTAAACGAATTCTAAGTTCCCGTGCACTTTCGTTAGAGGAAAACCATCATTACTTTAGCAAAAGTTCACGCTTTTCTTATAAATTTAAAATCTTTCCGCTTAAACCTCGTGAATGATAGTAATTTCAAAATAAGAACTAGAAATTGCCTTCTAATAATTAGAAAAAAAAATCATTTAAAATCAAATTTCAATTTTATTACTACGCTTTGAAGAATACGTTCCATGAAATTGTTACGGAGAAGTTATGGGCGTCTTTAATTTGTAACTGTGCTGCAAGTGTAAAATCTTCAACAATGAGCGATAACGGAGGGTTTGTTGTACTTTAATCTCTTTTTCTATTTAATTTTTTTTTTTTTTTTTTTTCTTTTGTATGCATAAATGATAATTTTGGCTGCTGAGGAGATGTTTTTGAGTTTATTAACCGGCGATGCTGATTTTATTAAGCGGCAGCTTTAAAAGTTGTTTGTATTGATTTGATTCCGGTCCTGGCGATTTGATCAGATTAAGCGGCTGATTTTATTAAGCGGCGGTTACTGTATATCAGGGTGTCCACTAGTCATGGAAAGTCAGAGAATCGTGGGAAAAGTCAGGGTTTTTAAATGCGTCTGAATAATTTATGGAATAGTCAGGGAATTTCATGTAAAGTCCGGGAATTTTGGCAAATTTTGTAGAAATAAGTCATATTTGAGAGCTCGTTATTGTAAACTGCTAAATTGTTCGGTAATTTTCCGAAAGTTTTCTAGGAAATAAACAACGTAAGCCAGGGAAAATGATGAAAAACAGTTATGGAAAAGTCAGAGAATTTGGAAAAGTTCTAATGTTAATCATCCTTCATATATATTAAATCTTAGAGTTATTCACTTAGGTATTTTATGCTATACTTGTTCATCAAAAATGTTCATTGCATTCCCAATGTTTTAAAGTTTATATTATTAACTTTCAGAATTGGTTTTATTTTAAAAAGTGGCTGCACAAAAATCTTTTTTTACTTTTATAAAAATAATAATTAATATCATAATCAGATGACAAATATTTGTAATTTATTTAAAACAATAGGGTCATTCCATATAAATTCAAGAAGGTATGTTGCACGACCATTTTTGTTTCTTTTGATACTTATGTCCTTTATACAGTCGGCTGCAAAATTATTCGAGCACTAGCAATAATCCCTGCCAAAAAAAAGTACACTTAATACAGCCTTGTTAAATAAATTCTTGTCGAGTCATGTTCTTAATCAGTCTAAGAACATGATTCGACAAGGATTTACTTAGCAAAACAGTCTTAAGTGTACCTTTTAAACATAGGAATTATTGGCTAGTGCTCGAATAATTTTGCAGCCGACTGTATGTCCTAATGAGACATGTTTAAAAAAAACTCTTATTTTTCTCCCTACTATTAACCTGGGATTTTACACACTTCATCAAAAGTCGTTACCCTGGTCAAAAGTGGGATTATTGATATAGACCTTTATATTTTGATACAAATCTCTTTGAATTAAATTTATAAGTGAGGATGGATGGATGGGTTTTACGTCGCACTAGTGCTGCGCAGATGGGCAATTGGCGACGGTCTGGGGGGACACACCCCTAGATGTGGTTCGGAGACATGCCATTACAATTTTATCCTCCACGGAAGGGATGGCTCTCCCGCTTCGGTGACCACCAGAGGTACAGTCGGATGCAAAATTATTCGAGCACTAGCAATAATCCCTGTCTAAAAAAAGTACACTTAATACTGCTTTGTTAAATAAATCCTTATCGAGTCATGTTCTTAGTCATTCTAAGAACATGATTCGACAAGGATTCATTTAACAAAACAGTCTTAAGTGTACTTTTTTAATATAGAAATTATTGGCTAGTGCTCGAAAAATTATGCTGCCGACTGTATAATGTTTGATGGGAACATGGGGGACATTGAGGCCACGACAGATTTTACGTGCACCAGCCACCATTAGTGTACACGACGGTCTTTGGCCGGATCGAGTACCGAACCCACAATCTTCCAATTACGACGACGGCGCTCTACCGACTGGGCTACCGCGGTCCTTATAAGTGAGGTTATTAAATATGAATACCGTACATGATAAAGATGTCACATGCTCAATTACACTGATGTACCTTAATAACTAAAATAATTACAACAGGTCAAAGTTCAAAGTCAAACATCAACTTTTTCTCAATTTCGATAGTGAATAACTCTTCTAGGAAACCAAAATACAAATTAAATACTACACAAATTAATCTCTGGAATCACCCTAATGAGAAAATGTAATTGAAATTCAGTGGTATTTAACCCTTTAATGTTTACAGTCCCGTGAAATGTTAGAAAAAGGTTTAAAATGACATTTTCAGACCCCCTTAAACCAAAAGGAGATGAAATTAAAAATAAAATTTCTGCGCCATTTTACTATTCTATTAAAGTACTACGCGTACTGTATGGGTTATTTTGTGTTTCAGATTTGTAAAAAAAAAAAAAAAATAGCTGTTTTAGTTCGCTTAATTTTTAAATGTCATTGCTCTTATCACTGCAGTCGTCAGTCGTTATCTACCTTTAATACACGTTTTGCGATAAGAGAGTGAACTTTATGGTGTTCTCGACAGTGGTGATCTTGTGTAGTGATCTTTAACACGTGCCAAAGGAGGATATTTTACTGTTCATGTTTTACTGCCCAAAACATTTAACGTGGGAGTTATTGAAAGCAAACGTCGCACAGTGAATCAGTCAAACTTTTTAGCGAAGGCTTTGAGACTTTACTCCACTCATCAACATTTTGAAAAAATTTTCACTGTATAATTTTTATTATTTGGGGTGTTTTGGTCAGAAAATGGCAAACTGGAAACTTGGATACGTAAAAAAATAAGAGAAATATTGCAAAAAAAAAAAAAAAAAATGAAAGAAAGAAACAGAAACTGATTGTTTTTATTGATTTTCTTTTGTGTTCTGGGCACAAATCCCCTCAAATTTCCTCCTTACTACAAATGTTCGTGTTTTAGAACTTTCTACCTCTGTCAGACAACATTTCATGGTTAAAATAATCATAGTTCCTCTCCAAATCAAACTGATGGGTATAAAATTACAAAACAATGATAAAAATGAGGGAGGGGGTGTATCTAGAAAACGGTGATTGATTGGGCAAAATGGCGGTCGTATTCAGATTCAGGAGGTCATTTTACGTAAGAATCTGCAAGAATGGTATCAGATCTCGATTTTTTTTTCAGAGCAGTGTAATTAATTATGAAGGGGTTAATAATTACAAAACTTTAAATAAACACCATAAAATGCGATTTTAATCAAAGTTTTGTAATTATTACTTTAAAACACCAGTTCTGTGGTGCTTTCTTATTATGAAGGAGTTAGTATTACGATCATTAAAGTAAAAAACAATAATATCATCTATATACCTGAAGGACATTAGATCATTACATAAAAAAGAAAACATTCTGTCATAATAATAAAGATACATATCGGATAACAAACTACTAGCAGAACCACCTCGTAGAATGCCTTTAATACACTTGTATATATTATTATTGTAAAGAATATAATTATTATTTAAAATGAAATTTAGTAAAATTTTAAAGTAATGAGTAGATATTTTATTACCATGTTTTTATTAACTTCTATTCTTGTTTGTTTGTGTGTTTGTTTGTCCGGTCCAAACCTTGCAATCTATTTTTAACTAACTTCCCTACTAGCTAGACATTTGAAACTTGCACAGTAGCTCAGAACCCGGTGACAATATAATACTTCGAAGTCAGATTTTCGAATTTTCGAATAGTTTTCTTTTAATTAATTAAAATATGAAAATAATAAGCTCCTAATTGCAATAAAAAGAGTCTTTAAAATATTAGCTATAATTTAATTGTTGTCAAAAAAAAAAAAAAAATAAATAAATAAAAATAAAAAAAAATAAAATTACGAGTTCATTTTTTTGCGACATAGAAATAAATACATTTAATTAAACGTGAGCGTTAAAAAATTGTAAAAAGTTAAATTGGGCATCTGGCAAAAATTGACGTCATTATTACTTTAAAGATTTTCTACACATTGATAAAGTGCTAATGTAGTTCATGGTGCAAATATATGTTGTTCTGAAAGGATTAATATTTTATTTTTAAAACCAACTTTTTTTTTTTTTTAATTCAAATTTCCCGTAACTATTTAATCAATCACATTAGAACGTCCATCTTTGAAATATCGATAATAAGGATTTTCTTGCCAAAAGTCGCCAAAAAAGTTGCCAAGGGCAAAAAGTAGCCAAATTTAACGCAAAATCCAGTACCGGCCTATTGGAGTTAAATTAAGCTATTTTAACGCGAAAAAGAGCTGGAAATACAGAAAATTGACATTTTATCAACTTACTAAGCCTCCTTGAAAGAATTTATACAAAAATAAATACAATTATTTACAATTTCGTAACAATATGCATTGATAAAGAGCTAATGTAGTTAGTTCTATAGCTATGATTCAACAGAAAATTTAAAAACATGGTTTATAAAAAGTTTTTTTATCTTATAATTATTTTCTTTTAAACCGTATTGAAGTTGATGTTTATTAAAAAAAATTATTATAATGTAATGCAAGTCATTATTTTCAATATTATTGAATAATTAATTTCAAAAGTATTAATGTTTGTAATATGTTCGAAATTTTAAATTTTATTAAGGAGTTGAAAACTCTTTTTAATGCAATGCTGATGTCAATGTTTAAAGTTAATCTATATATTATAAGTTAATCTATTAAGTTAATTAAGTTTATATCGATAAGTTAATCTATAAAGTTAATCTATATATATATATATATATATATATATATTAAATCTTTAATAGAAGATTACAAGTAACATTATTATAGGCATTAAATCCAATTGATACAGTGCGAAATTTTACAGGAGTTAAATGAAACTTCGGAATAATGTCTAAATATGGATCGCTGAAATTTTTACATTTAAGTTTTAATAATTTATGAAAGCTTAAAATCCTTTTATTATTAATTTCATTTTTTTTTTTTTTTTTTTTTTTTTTAAGGTGGTTTGCTTAAAAATATTACTATTAACAGTAGAATATTATATTTATATAACTGTTTACAAATTACAGCATAATTATTATTAGATTTATCTACATAAGTAATAATAAATTTATTTTGTAAAGACTGATCGATTTAATTAAATTTAAACATTTTTCAGATTTAATCAATCTCGTTTAAATAATAAGCTGATTTTTTTTTTTAAAGCATTAATCTTCAAAATGTTAAATTGTTCTAAAAGTTTGCAATAATCAAAAGCAATTTTTTAAATAAATCTAAATCTAAAGAAAACTGGCTTAAAAACTTTATTGACATTAATTTTTAGGTGATGTCTCAATTTAGTGCCATAATTCATAATTTAATAAAAAGCACCACAAAACTGGCGTTGTAAAAATTATTACGAACAACTTTGAATAAACACCATAAAATGCAATAAACTCGCAACAATTGTTTCGGGTCGAAAAAACACACGACTCTTCATCAGGCGAATAAAGTAAGCACGAGTGCTGCGGTCAAAGCGGCAACGCACAAAATCGTTTAAAATGAAAAGAAAAACTTTATAAAGTAGAAAGTAAATATAGCCACTGGTGTAAGTAGAATTGTATAAGAACACAAGAAAATAAATAAATGAGTGAGATTAAACATATAACAATCTAAGGATATCAAAATTTAAACGAAGATCTAAGTTACGTGAGTAATTTCCAAGCATCAGAGAAGAATGGAGTGGAAGAAATATCATTAACAAGATTTTTCGAATTTTTAAATATGTAAAATGTTTGATTTTTCCAAAACTAACATAATTTCATCTCCTGTCTGTTCCTCCCATTTGGATATTCATGAAGCATTTTACATATTTAAAAATTCGAAAAATCTTGTTAATGATATTTCTTCCACTCCTTTCTTCTCTGATGCTTGGAAATTACTCACGTAACTTAGATCTTCGTTTAAATTTTGATATCCTTAGATTGTTATATGTTTAGTCTCACTCATTTATTTATTTTCTTGTGTTCTTATACAATTCTACTTACACCAGTGGCTATATTTACTTTCTACTTTATAAAGTTTTCTTTTCATTTTAAACGATTTTGTGCGTTGCCGCTTTGACTGCAGCACTCATGCTTACTTTATTCGCCTGATGAAGGTCGTTTTTCGACCTGAAACAATTGTTGCGAGTTTATTGCATTTTATGGTGTTTATTCAAAGTTGTTCGTCATAATTCATAAGTTTATAGAAACTAAGATTATTAACTGTACTAAAATCACAAGTAATAATAAGTTTATGTGGGGTGTCAACTATTGTTATATAATTAGGGTCATTACAATAACAAACAATATTAGAAGAAGGTGTAATGATCTCATTGCAAGTGGTATAAATATTAAAAGGTTTATATTTGAATTAAAGAATACATTTGATTTACATTTTACGCTGTTTCTTCTTACCTGTCAAATGTAACATCAATGAGATATAATATACTATAACGTGACAATTTTATTTAATGGGCATATTTTTGATCAAATTTACAATATTTTACAACGTAATTTTTTTATTATTTATTTATTTATTTAATTATTTGCGCTCTTTAAATCTCTCTCTTTTTACTCCCTTTTACATTCAACAAAAGAAGGTATTGGTTTCATAAAAAATTTCGACTTCAGATTTTTAATGGATTTACACGTTTTGAGGGGTCTAAAACACGATTTGAGCAATTTTAGAAAATGTGTACTAGTGTGCATGTGATAAAAATTTAGTGGCCATTGTGTCTCAAGAACTTCTGGACAAAATTTCATACAAATAGATATGTATTTGAAGCTTGCATAAATTAGTGCCTATCAATATTTAGTGAAAAACGTCCAACAGGCGGTGTTGCCATCCCGATTTTCCTAAATTTTAACATGGCAGTATAGGTTCCAGTAAATGAGCACAATGAGAATTATTTTTCACGAATCATTTATGAAATTGAAAAGAATTCTTTATAATACAGTCATAGTCAAGTAGGAAAAATGTTTAACACATAGCAGTAACTCAATATTTCAATATAAGTATCTTGAAAAGGAAAAAAAAAAAAAAATGTATGATGTGACCACCACATGACATTCTTCTATATAATTTTACATAAAATTTATTAATACAAATTATTTATTAAATTATCAAATTATTTTCCATTATAAATGCAGACGATTTTTATCTGACAGAACTATATTATCACTAAAGCCGAAAGATGCCAATTTTTTGCAAATCAGAAAAAATGATTTTCTTTTTTTTCCAAGTCTTTTTTCGTTAAAAGATAAAAAAAAAATCGATAACTTTGTTTCAAATTATCACAGATCTACAGTCCAACCATTCGTTTTAAAGGTATTGACGAGATCTTTCGAAAGATACCCATATTGAGAATTTACTCCCCCCCCCCAAGGGGGGGGGGGGGGACAGGCATGCAACATGCACAATTTTTTTTCCTAGTTAACAACTACTGTTATCAATAATTCATATGAATTTTACAATCACACGACTAAAATAACTCTCATTATGTACATTTATACGAAATTTTGTCCTATACTGCCATGTTAAAAATTTAGAAAAAATGCAATAACAGCGTCACCTGTTGAGCAATTGTTCAAAAAATCTAATAAGCACCAGTTTAATGTCAGGGTCCAACTAAATATCAAGTTTGGTTAAATTTCGTTCATTGGTTCTTGAGATACAGCGTCCACAAAATTTGTGATACACACACACACAGACAAACATTTTCTAAAAACAGTCAAATCATGTTCAGGACATCCCAAAACGTGTAAATCCAACGAAAACTGGAGTTCAAAAATTTTCACGAATTCAATACTTTCTCTATATATACATATAGAAGAAAGTATAAAAAAAAAAAATGATTAAATCGAAAAAATGATTAAATCGAATGATTGAATCACTGATTTTTGATAATTTAAATCAGAGTTGTAAATTTTTCATTTTTAACAAAAAATAAATGAATAAAGTTAAAAAAAAAAAAAAAAAAGCATGGACGCATAAAAACCACACTGTAAAAAATAGGTTCTTAAAAATAATTATATATTGTCTCAAAATATCTCCGAAACAATATATACTTAAATTTGTAAACCCATGTACTCATTTTTGAGTACATTGACATGTTAAACGTGGGGATATTGGGATTCTTATTGGTCAACCCCATATTTTGAGCATGTCAATATACTCAAAAATTACTACATGGGTATTCAAATTTAAATATATATTGTTTCGGAGCTATTTTAAGACAATATATACTTATTTTTAAGAACCTATTTTTTACAGTGCCACTTTCTTTTGGATATTTAGTGTTACCTTTCTACGCGAAAAAAAAAAAAATTACCTGCATTCCAGTAGCGGCTCGTGGACAAAAAATAGGTGAAGAGGCCACTTCACCTAATATTTTACACTGTATTCGTATATAGAATATAAATTTACATTTAAATAAAATGAGTATTTCTAATTAATTTTCAGTTAACATTATGCTTAATAAGAACTATGCATTAAAACTACTTAAATATTATATATTTCAGCTAGCTCTTCAGCTATTTTGGTTCACGAGTAGCCGCTACTGCATTCATTTTGGAAAACGATTTTAATGAATAATTTTTACTTTCTTCTATATGTAGAAAGTATTGGATTCGTGAAAATTTTCGACCTTCGTTTTTTGATGGATTTACACGTTTTGGGATGTTCTGAACACGAATTGATAGTTTTTAGAAAATGTCTGTCTGTGTGTATCACGATTTCCGTGAACACTATATCCTTCGAACCAATGAATGAAATTTAACCAAACTTGGTATTTAGTTGTACCATGACATAAACTGGTTCTGATTAGATTTGGGGATCAATCGCTCAGCAGGTGGCGCTGTGATCGCATGTTTTGTAAACTTTTATCATGGCAGAGAACGAAATTTCGTATAAATGTGCATAATGAGAGTTATTTTTAACTTGTGATTGTAAAATCAATATAAATTATTGATAATAGTAGTAGTTAACTAGGAAAAAAAATCTGTGCATGTGGGGCCATCGCACCCCCACCTGGGGGGAAAGTAAATTTTCAAAATGGGTATCTTTCGAAAGGTCTCGTTAATACCTTTAAAACGAATGGTTGAATTATAATTCTGTGATAATTTAAAACAAAGTTATCGATTTTATTTTACTTTTAACGAAAAAACTTTAAAAAAAAAAAATATATATATCTTTTTTTTTTTTTTTTTTTTTTTTTTTTGTTGTTACTGAGAGAATTTGTATAGGAAAATATAGAAGAAAGTCTTGTGGTGGCCACAACATACTAGTTTTTGATGCAATCTATGTAAGAAAAGTTTTGTGATGGTCGCAATATATTAATTTCTTTTTCTTTTTTTCATTCTTTTTTTCTTTCCTTATGCAAAGTATAAGGAATCCCGATTTTCGAAATGGATTTTATATCTCGCATAGCTCAAAAAGGAATCATCGTAGAATATTGAAAATTTATACGTATGACTGCCATGATGTCCAATTGGACACCTGCAAGTTTTGTATTAATACAAGTTCTCGTTTTAGAGATATCAGTGACTTTACACGATTTTTCGTTACGTCTGTGTGTGTGTGTTTGTATCTCGCATAATTCAAAAGCAGTTTGATGTAGAAAATTGCAAATTGGTATATAGGTTTGTTATAATATCTAGTTGTGCATCTCCTTTTATGGTCTTACTGTGACTTTCCGTTTAGGAGGTATTTACGAAAATTGTATTCATATTAACCAAAAATAAAAAGGTTTTGGCCGTTATATACAATCTACCATCATAGAGGTTTCAAAATAAGCTAATGATAGAGCCCGTAATGATATGAGTATGAAAGTTCTCGACATTTTTGCGCGTAGAAAGTAATTTGTAAAGACATAAGCAGGTTCTAGACGAAAAAAAGTTTCTAGTTTAAGTAGTAGCAGATTCTATAGTTAAAAAAGCATTCATTTGAATGCATTTTTAATGAATATTCAGCCCGTATGAGTAGAGTCCGTAATGATATTTTTATGAAAGTTGCCGACATTTTTGTCTGTAGAAAGTAATTCTAAAAGACATAAACAGGTTCTAGTCGAATATTGCACTTAAATGAATATTCAGCATGCAGATAAACACGTAATTATATTGTTATGAATGTTGCCGACATTTTTGAGTGTAGAAAGTAATTCTTAATATATAAGCAGATTCCAGTCGAAGAATGCACTTTATTTTGTTTTTGTCTTGTTTGTCATACAAAGAATTTTCGTAGAAATTAGTTCAACGCTAAAAACCAATTAATCTTTCCGGAAAATTCCAGAATTCAGTTCTTATTAAAGTTAGATCTTCCAAAGTTTCGCAACTCTAAACTACAAACTTTCGCCAAATTCGATCGCTAAGTCACCAAATTCGACTCAAAATCACCGAAATTGATGCCAAGACCAAAATCAGCATTGGCTTCAAGCTTGGCGATTTGGCGAGATTATCGATCAAGTTTAGCGGCATATATTGTTTCAGAATGGCCAAACTTAGTAAATCCTGTCTCAATTTTAACTGAATTAATTGTTATGGTAAAATGTATCATTTTTCACCTCTAATTTTCGGCAAAGAGAACAAACGAATGATTATACTCGAATGATTTTCATTAAACTCTAAGCTATGAATTTGCCAATGAGAGAATCAGCAATAAGCCATTCCTAAGAAAATTGGCATATTTGTTTGGCGATATATATATAATTCTATTATCATGACTTTTATGATCGGAGTAGCAGTTTTTCAGTTTTTATTTATTTTTTATTTTATTATTATTATTATTTTTTTTTTTATCCTGGGTTGTAAACTGCCTATTTATTTACTAGTCCGTTACCTCACACAAAAAATGTCAATGTTTTCATAACAATATGCATATATTCCAATAGGTGTATGTGGTGTTCACATTAGTTTTTTTTTTTTTTTTTTTTTTAAATATATATAACAAACTTCAAAATAAATGGACCAATAGTAGGAGGTTTTCTTTTACTCGCACGCCGCACGTGATAGGGCATTCTAGCATTTATTTTAATTTTTAATTTTTACAGTGTAAACAAAATTGAGTTGATTAAAGATATCATAATAAATAAATTACCTTAATGTTACTTTGCTCCACTTTAAATAATTTTAAGGAAAATATTCCTTCTAAGAAATTTTCAGCAACAGTCATATTGGCGTCTTTCAAAATTAATTCGTCAATTCGACATCCTTGAAACACCCTTGCGGACAAATGCTTGAAACGATGAAATACGATTCTACTGCTTGTCCAATCACAGATGACTTCATCTGATTCTCGCAAATCACCTGAAGTGCAAACCTTGGTTTCACATGTAACTATTTCAGTAGGAAAATGTTCTTGCCAAAAATTACTGTTTATTTGCATGGAAATCATAAAAACGACGTAAATTTGTAAGCAATAGTTTAACATTATTTTTATAATTTAGAACAAATAGCTTTGTTTTCAAATCCTTAGCAATTCTTTTTTCTGTTGTTTTATTGTAATTATAGAAAATTTATTTCAACAGTATAAGGAACATTTAAAAATTTTAGCTCTGTTTCAAATATGAAATAAATTGTTTCTCTAGTGTTCTTGATGCCCGCCAGTAAGTATGCGTTCTGCGACTTCTCTAAAACAAATGATAAATTAAAAAAAAAAAAAAAAAAAAAAAAGTAATTATTGTATTTTAAATCAAGAGTCGTATATATGAAATGCAAGTTATTATTATTATTGTTATTATTTTCTAGAATATGTATCTAAAATCTTTTAAAAATGTAATTGAGTAATTCTTCTCATAAACTATTTAATTTACTTCAGTAAGTTTATATATTTCAGATGATATTCCATCAAACAAAAATATAAATTTAGAAACATGTCATATCAAAAATCATAAAACAATATCATTTCTAATAACTCTAAATAATTACTATATAATTATTAGTAATAATGTGTTGACGTTTTCTTTATTAGATTCATTTTGGTCTTAAAAATTATATTTCAATGTTTATTCTCTGTACTCAAATACCAACAAATCACCCTCCTGTGTACAATTAATCTTCACATATATATAGTTATCAATACTTAGAATTTGTCTTTTGTTCTTTGTGCTGTTAAAAACATGCATAGATTTTCTGCTATATTTTTTTAACTCAAAATTATAAACAATATTTTCTGTTACAGAAATCTTTTTTTTTTCGATTAAAAATTTAAGAATGAATAAAATATTTTAATCATTCAGATCAAAGTTTTTGTTATTATTATCTTTCATATTTGTATGAAATAAAACCAAATTTTATTTTCATCAAAACAAAATTTCTAGCACAATATTATACATATATGTATATATTTTAAAGCATCTAGCAAGTAAACTTATTCTCACATAATTTCTATGCAAGTAGTTGTTAAATTATAAATTTAAAGTTTTATTACGCTAATTTTTAATTTCATTGTATCTTATCATTAGCATATACGTATACTTTATTCACATATTATTAATTTATATTTTCAAATTATTTTTTCAGTTACAAAATTTCCAATCGCATTCATATATGGTAATAGTTTTGAAAAGTGTAAATTTAAGATAACGCTTATTTTAATTAAAACCTTTGCCTTATAGAAATAATACTTTCTACTAGTTTTCAAAAATATCAATCGTTGAATAGAATCATTGAAAATTCACATTAACTTACGAGTACGAGCTTACGAGCTTATTTTAAAGAATCTGATGCCATATTTAAAAACAGTTCCTTGTAATTCATTTCATAAACCAGTATTGCAGAAGAAATATCCATAAAATCTATAAAACGTGATTCAACGAAATAGCTATTATGATGATCGTCTGCTTTACTTTTAATATCACTAATAATATTATAACCAGAAATAGCAGACACGGATAATTTTTGTTAAATGCTAGATATTTTGACTTCGCGTTTTCAAATATAAGCGTAACTTACTTAGTAGGTATTGTAAATAGATGTTAGATTATGATATCAATCTACAGTTTTATCTGTCTAATTTCGTTGAACAACGGATAGAACGGTGAAGTTTTTTCTGATAACACTTTCTCTTGTTTTATTTGCTTTCTAATTATAATTCTATTATTGGGATTTGTGTTAGTTTTTCACTGAATTAAATATTTACTTGACTGGTTCAGCAGAAAGCCGTTACAATCCACAAACTTTCAAAGAGTATATTTTCTAAAAATGATAAATAAGTATATATTTTGCAACAGTTTTATAAATACATACAAAATAGAGAATTTCTTCTAATAATAGAATATGTGAATTTCTTCGTATAACAGCGGTTACTATACTATTTATTCAATAATTTTTCTTTCTTTTTTACTTTCTTCTATATTCAATAGAAAAAAGTATTGGATTCGTAAAAATTTTTGACCTCGGGTTTTTGTTGGATTTACACGTTTTGAGATTAGAACACGATTTGACCATATTTAGAAAATGTCAGGAACTACTGCACAGAATTTCATACAAATCGGTATGTAGTTGCACCTTGACATAAATTAGTGCCTATCAACTTTTGGTAAAAATTGTCTTGCAGGTCGCGTTGCCATCCCGCTTTTTCTAAATTTTTAACATGGTGATATAGGACAAAATTTTGTATAAATGTGCATAAAGAGAATTATTTTTTAGTAATCATTATGAAATGTACAATAATTATTTATAATAGAGATAGTCAACTGGGAAATTTTTTTTGTATGTGTAGGAGCCTCGGACCCCCCCGGGGGTGAAGTCACCCCTCGAGGGGAGTAAATTTTCATGATGGGTATCTTTCAAAAGAGCTCGCCAATACCTTTAAAACGAATGGTTGAACCATCGATCTGCGAAAATTTAAAATAAAGTTATCGATTTTCTTCATTAAAAAAAAAAAAAAAAAAAAAAAATGTAATATTGACAATAAAACTGACTTTTTTGAATATTTAGTGTTATACTACTTCTCTAATATGGAAATCGTCTGCATTATCATGGAAGATAATTTTTTTAAATAATAATTTTAATAAATTATTTTTACTGAGTGAATTTGTATAGGAAAATATAGAAGAAAGTCATGTGGTGGCCACAACATCTAGTTTTTGGTCAGTCACGTGATTAATGTTGTTTACTCATAAATGCGATTTTAACATGGAGGCACTGCTCTGATTTTATCAATATTGTACTTTTCGAAACTGATGTCCGAAAAGCAAACAAATGAATGTGTACGAGCAAGGAGATGTCGCAGATAGTGGACCCCAAACGAGGTTTTAAGCAAATTCAATGAATTTTTTTTTTGTTGTTGTTGTTTGTGTGTTAAGTTTTTATAGATTCACAAAAAATTAGTTTTCATTGTTAATTCTTAAATCGCCGGTTTCAACCTATGTCCGAAATCTGGTTTACATGGAAATGAATGCAACAGCTTTAACTAAACCTTAGGGTTAAAGGTTTTTTTTTTTTTTTTTTCAGCTGACAAAACTACCTGACTTATCTTATCTTTAGGAAAATTGGCGTTCGCTGTCAACCATAACACTGCCCGCTGAAAACTAGAGAAGAAATATTTGTACGCTAGCATCTAACCTAAACATTCGATTCAGGTAACATTGAGAAGGCTTGTCACCATTGACAGAAATATATAGACTTTTATGATTGCAGGTCAAAGTTTACTTAGGGATTCTGAGTCGAATTTTTATATAATACGATATATAGACTCAAATAATTTGAAATTAGTGTTAATGATGCTAAATTATTTAAAGAGAACAGGGCTGATATACGTTACTTTGAATCTTTCATTCGCTAAAGTACGATTACTATTTTAAAAAAAACAAAAAAAAAAAACATGCACATTATTTGTAGTTTTTTTACAGGGAAACAAATATTAACAAGTATTTATACCCTATGGTTAATTTTCTAAAGTACATTAAGTTATTTAAAAAAGAATGAAACCGATATAGGTTTAATTAATTTTTTACAGTATCGTTTTCACTGGAAATTACAGGTTCCCAATTAGATATTTTGCAGTGACACACAAAACAATTAAGATGTAATAGCAAAAGCTATAAACATGGGAATAAATTTTAAAAACGCTATTGTAACTTTTACAATTGTTTGACCACTGAAATATTCGGGAATTTATTTTTTATTTATTTATTATTATTTTTTTTTATAAAGCCTGGTAATTTTTAAATGTACCAACGGTCGTACGGAGTCAATTCTGATTTAAATTTTATGCTATTCACTGGAAGCTTTGTATTTTACTAGCAATATTGTTTTGTGGAAATAAATCCTTTTCTTATATATATTTCTTTATATTGCGTGCCTTGATAAAGAAATTTTTTAATCAATATTTTGACATTCACGTATAAATTCATTTAGTTAAAATAATTTATCAAAAGTAAACAGTAATGTATATATATATAGACAGACAGACAGACAGACAGATAGATAGATAGATATAAATATATAAAGTTTTTTTTTTTTTTTTTTTTTTTTTAACTTAGCACATATTTTAGTTATCTCGCTAATAAATAGACATAAATGTTACCAATATATCAGAATAGATTTCATTAAATAAGACGATATTTACATAATGAAAATAATTCATACAGATTTATAAATATTTAAAAATTTCAATTTAATTAGCGCAATAGCATAAGTATTAATTATAATACCATCTGTAATGATAATAATTAATCTTAACAATGATCAGACATCATGAAAGGGGCCTTGAATTAATTGATAAACAATTACGTGTGGTTGGTTGCGTTTAACGTCCCACTAGTTTTTCTAAATCCCTTACCTAGACATATTGACTTCCGAGCTATGCGCGTAAGGCACGCCAATAAATTGTATAGACGAAATGATTGAGAATTTCTAGTCTACACATTTCTAGACGGTGAAACAATAGTCTGAATACTATTGCGAGAAATTCTCGCTTGATTTTCTAGATTTGGGTAAAAAAACTAAGATTATAGTAGCTGAAACCAACCTCGTGTATTCGCACCACGGAGTAATAAGACAGGAGAAGAAGGTAACGCTGAAATTTTGTGATGTTGTTTTCTAATGTTTACAGATGGCGCCAGCGTGCAATCCTTCCCTCTCTCCAGCTTCCGCAATGTTATTCAATGGGGAAATGTCTCGTTTTAATTATTTTTTTAAAAATAATATCAAGCTGAAAAAGTTTCGATTGAAAGCAAATTTCATTAAATAGAGTATTCTAACCAACATGTTTTTTTTAAGAGCCATTTTATACTAATTTTACTTTGAAAGAAAGCTTTTAAAAAATGACGATTCTTATGAACCGAAGCTAGCTAAAACAGACAATTGGGAGGAAGGAGAATGGATGAAATTTTGTAAAGAAAAAAAATAAACTTACTTTAGGCGCAGAAAACACGAACTCGGACTTTATTTTTCTCCTACGGCCTTATTTTTTCTTTTCTTATCACTATCATAGCCTGTTTTACAACTAGGAACGAAGCATTTATTTGAAACATCTGAATTATGCAGTTTTAAGAACTTACAAAGAAATTAAATTGCTTAAAATAAAAAATTTTAAATGTACTTCAGCAAAATTCTATTGAAAACAACAGTATATCCACGCCGAGGTAGGGAGGAATGACAAGTGGCGCCCTCAATATTTACCAAAAATTTAGATCACAGTTTCGTAGCTTTCTCCCATTGGACCTTCAACTCCTATTAATATTACTCCGTGATTCGCACTTATCTATATAAATAAAGAGAAGTGTCTGTGTATCTGTGTGTGTGTGTGTCTGTCTGCGCTCTGGTGCTCACACTATTGATCGCAGAGCTTCCAAATTTGACATATAGATACCTGGGACCCTGCAGGTATGCACTTCATCGAGATTTTTTCGAATTTCGAATTTGAATTTTTTTAATTAATGTTTTTTTGATTTTAAAAATTGGCTTCAATGTTTCCTTTTTCAGAAATTTCTTTCGTTTCAAAAGTTGGCGTATCTTAGCAACGGCTATTAAACTATTTATTTATTTAAATTCATTTGAGGAAGAAATCTTTTTTATTATATTTATTGAAATCAAATAGTTATACACATACAGTAGAAAAATTAAATATATTAAATTTTTAGATTTTGGGATATAGGTACCTGGGACCCTGCAGGAGTGCCCCTCATCGAGATTTTTTCAAATTTCGAATTTGAATTTTTTAAATTAATGTTTTTCCGATTTTAAATATTGGCTGTTTAATTTTCACTAGCAGGCTTTGCCCGCTTCGCTGGCCACTAAATTTAAAGGAAACTCTTTTCTATATAGCTTTATAAAAATAAAATAAAATAAATAACTGAAATTGTTCAAAAGCTCGCTGCAGGTCCCTGCTGCATTCGGCAGCGATTTGGTCATCCACTGTTACACAATAGTTTACCAATGTGACAACCACTGTGACAATAGTTTACCAATGAGCTTCCATTTAGGTGCTTATTATATAACAGTTTAGAAATAGATAGTATCGAAAAAATTGGAGTTTCCCTTTTATATTTGAATCCCAGTTGCATGTGAACAACACTATACGTGTTGCTCACATGTAACTCGGACTGGACTCAAATGTAACTGGGTTTAGACAACATAATATTTGCTTTTACGTTATTTCATATGTTTATTTTGTTTATCCAATCAACCATTAAATGACAGCAATTTCACGCCAAATATTTACAATATGCTGTGACCGGCTACATCTGTCGCATGAGACAGTTAATTTTTTGTGTTTATATATAATTCATGGGTTGTAAACCTGATAGTACAGCCTTAATATAGTTCTCTTTGGCGGCTTTTGAATTTTTGTCACCATTTTAGACTTAATCCATTGTAACAATAAGACTTAATCCCTTGTAACAATATGCTATGAGCGCTATTTCTGCCGTATTTTAGACAACTAATCCATTTTATGGTTATATATATTTCCTATTAAACATATTTTTATTTATTTATTTAAATATTAATTTGAATTTTTCAAATATTTCTGTTCGACAGCGTGCAAGTGCAGTAACACACAGAGGCTCATTTTTTTGTATGATAAATTAGCATAGTGATTATTATATATAAAAATAAATAAATAGGTAAGCATTATCGTGTTACACAACTTTATTATGTCGCTCCATTGGCGGGTTTTGAATTTTTGTCGCCATATTAGCGATAGATTTTTTTTTTTTTTTTTATTAAAAGGGGAAGATTATTTTGCTAATAATTTTATCAGACTCTTTTTTGTTTATACATAAGAATCCTTTATATTCTGCTTATATTTTTAATGGTTTTTAGGTTTAAAATAGTGCTTGTTGAAATAAATTTCCTATCTTTAAAACTGCATTTGTTCTGTAAATTTTGTGTAAAAATAAATCATTTATGTTTTTATATATTTGATGCACTACTTAGATTAAAATGGCTGTTGCTATATTAAACTTCTTGTCGAAAAACGTTCGGTGTACTTCAACACCAAAATTTAAAAAATCGCCCAGCAGGATCTGTTAATGAAACTGATAAAATAAAAATATGGTTAATAGAGTTTAAATAATCTATTTAAAAAAACTTTAAAAACCGAAATTAGTAATGTATTGTATCACATACATAGATATAGTAATAATATATAGATTGATCATTGGGGAGAAAAAAGGGATTCCTTTTCACTCGGGAAAAGACGGCGATTTTACCAAAATATGGCAGTCTTTCCCCGAGTGAATACGCACGGGAATACACACGAATGTTTTAGCAAATAAAATTCATGAATAATTTATTTACTAAAGGTGAATGAAAAGCTCCAGATATAGTTTCAAATTCATTCTTCTTTTTTTCCTTTTTTCCTTCAATACCACTTAATGGCTGATTCTAAAGCTTTTTTTTCGGCATCAAAAATCTTTGCACGATAATATGGGGATTGATAGGGGGTGATATATAGGGATTATTATATCTATGATCACATAAATCTTTTCGAAGATAGAATAAAACTTAATTTGAAAAAAAAAAATAATAATAACTTTTGTTTATTAACCAAAATAATTGATGAAATTTGAAATGCAAGTTGATCTTGTGAGGTATAGGCTGTATATTATATTTTTGTGTTCGTGAGAGAAAATTTAAAAGAATTTGAAGACTGCAATTTTTAATCCCACTTAAAAATCATGTGACTTAATGTGAAGCAGATTTTTCATTTTTTTTCTCCTAACGGTTTCCATACAATCTTCTGCTGTTGCCACCTGAAATTCATACTTCAGTTAATTTTAAAAAATCTAATTGTCCGATTGATACGCTGTTTAATGCATCGGATTTACAAACATTTTCCCTTTCATTTTGTATCTTATTTGTAACGATGCGACTGATATTTCTAATTTATTTTCTAATCTTTCTGATTTATTTTCCTCATTTTAAAAAAAATGTACGTTTTTTTTTTTTTTTTTTTTTTTTTTTTCCTTTATTATTATTATTATTATTATTATTATTATTATTTTGTCGAAAAAAAAAATTGGCAACAATTAAATTATGGATAAAATTTTAAAATTTAAATATCTTATTTATCAGAAATTAGAAGGTTATTATTTTCACATTTTAATTAATTAAGAAAAAACTAATCATCCGATTGATTAAGCTGTTTAATGCATCGGATTTACAAACATTTTCCCTTTCATTTGGTATCTTATTTGTAACGATGCGATTGATATTTCTAATTTATTTTCTAATCTTTCTGATTTATTTTCCTCATTTTAAATAAATAATTATTATTATTTTGTCGAAAAAAAAATTGGCAACAATTAAATTATGGATAAAATGTTAAAATTTAAATGGCTTTTTAATCAGAAATTAGAAGGTTGTTATTTTCACATTTTAATTAATTAAGAAAAAACTAATCATCCGATTGATAAGCTGTTTAATGCATCGGATTTACAAACATTTTCCCTTTCATTTGGTATCTTATTTGTAACGATGCGACTGATATTTCTAATTTATTTTCTAATCTTTCTGATTTATTTTCCTCATTTTAAATAAATAATTATTATTATTTTGTCGAAAAAAAAAATTGGCAACAATTAAATTATGGATAAAATGTTAAAATTTAAATGGCTTTTTTTATCAGAAATTAGAAGGTTATTATTTTTACATTTTAATTAATTAAGAAAAAACTAATCAAAAATTCGAAAATCTGACTTCGATGTGCACAATGACCCTTCGGGGGGCACCTTTGTGTTAAATCTCGTGACTGTCCGAGCTACCGTTTTCGAGATCAGTGAAATATACACATATTGCTCACTTAATAGTATAAGATTATTTTCCTCATTTTAAATAAATAATTATTATTATTTTGTCGAAAAAAAAAATTGCCAACAATTAAATTATGGATAAAATTTTAAAATTTAAATGGCTTTTTTATCAGAAATTAGAAGGTTATTATATTTACATTTTAATTAATTAAGAAAACACTAATCAAAAATTCGAAAATCTGACTTCGATGTGCACAATGACCCTTCGGGGGGCACCTTTGTGTTAAAACTCGTGACTGTCCGAGCTACCGTTTTCGAGATCAGTGAAATATACACATATTGCTCACTTAATAGTATAAGATAGATTTATTGTTTTGCTTCAATCGTCTGCGTATCTTAGCAACGGCTATTAGAGGTGAGTTCGGGCTCTATTTTGGCAATCCGAGCCCGCCCGGGCCCGAAACATTTTTTAACTGAGCCCGCCCGGGCCCGAAAAATTTTGTGTGATCAGAGCCCGAGCCCGCCCGAGCCCGATATTGAAAGTGGTACGCTATGCAACGCATACACAATAGTAAAATTAAATACCGTTTTCATTTTCAAATAAATTTTCTTATTATCAATCCTCAATTTAAATAACTATAAATGTTATTATAACAATTTTTAATGTCTGTGTCTCTGTATACATGTATATATTTATACAATAGATATTTATAGTGCAGGCCATTGTTTATAACGCGCCTATCGGGGGGGGGGGGGGAAATTTATCCGAATGAGTGATATAATGAGGCCCGATATAACGAAGGAGGAAGGATTACTGTATAACACTATGACATAATATGCATCCCGTT
The DNA here is from genome assembly GCA_963930645.1 of Salticus scenicus. NCBI lineage: Eukaryota > Metazoa > Arthropoda > Arachnida > Araneae > Salticidae > Salticus > Salticus scenicus. The sequence goes on from CAWVNO010000050.1 coordinate 898,849, forward strand.
GAAAAAAAGAGTTCTATTTAGAAAAAGGAAAGTCAAAGCTACTAAGGTTTTCAAGATTATTTTGTGATTTATAACCTATCATGACTATTATGACATTACTAAAAGTGCTCTCAAAATGAATAAAATTTCTTTTTTTTTACATTTTCCAGTTAGTGAAGAATGAAATAAACGGAACTTTTAGCTTGAGTCCGAGCCCGCCCGGAGCCCGAAGACTTGCGTAAGATTTGAGCCCGATCGGGCTCGGACCCGGGTTCGGGCTCGGGCTTACGGGCTCGGGCTGAGCCCGTCTCATCTCTAACGGCTATTACGCAACTTATTTTTTATTTAATACATTCATTTGAAGGCGATTTTTTTTTAAATTTGTTATATTTATTGAAAATAAAATCGCAATGAAGTAGAAAAAATTAAGTATAATTAGTTTTAAATTTAAAAACGTATTTATAACAGATATGTTTAATTTTTTATAGTAGAACAACTTCTTATTTTTCATTTTTTAATTAATTTCTTTAAAAGAAAAAACTTTTATTCATTGATTTTTTATTTATTTACAGTATTTATCGGGAAAAGTGGTAGTATATTAGTAAGAAGGATTAAAATGATTAAAATTTATTTGTTTATATATATATATATATATATATATATATACACATATTAATCTACTTTTTATTTTATTTTATTTTATTACATTGGTCAGAATCAAATCTTAATATAGTGCAAATAGCATGGGCAATAAAATACATGGTTCAAAACTAAAATATTTAATAGATGCTGAGATACAGTCATCTTTAAAATCGCAGTTCTTAAATAGTAGCAGATCCCCCCTGTCGTCGAAAAATATCCAGATTGAAGTGTCCGGGAAAGATCTTTCTGCAGACAGTGGGAACCTGGACCCCCCAATGCAGCACGGGCGGGAAAAGAGATGCCGTAGACAGCGGGTACCCGAAGCAAGGTTTGGAGTAATTTCAGTTTCTTTTTTATTCTTCATTTTTTCTTCTTAAGTTTTTGTCTCTAATGTGGCGTAAAAAAATAAATATTAATTCAATTCTTTCGAAAATTCATTTAAATATAGTGACCAGCGAAGCGGGCGTAGCCTGCTAGTCTATATAAATAAAGAGAAGTGTCTGTGTGTGTGTCTGCGTTCTGGTGCTCACACTATTGATCGCAGAGCTTCCAAATTTGGCATATAGGTACCTGGGACCCTGCAGGTGTGCCTCTCATCGAGATTTTTTCGAATTTCGAATTTGAATTTTTTTAATTCATGTTTTTTCGATTTTAAACATTGGCTTTTATTTTTCATTTTTCATGAATTTATTCTTCGATTGTAATCGTCTGCGTATCTTAGCAACGGCTATTATGCAATTCATTTTTTATTTAATACATTCATTTGAGGCGATTTTCTTTTTTATTATTATTATTATTTTTATATTTATTGAAAATCAAAATAGTAAAATACGATAGAAATAAATTGTTACGTTTATGTATAAATTTTATAGTATAACAACTTTTTATTTTTCATTTTTTTTAATTAATTCCTTTAAAAGAAAAATATTTATTATTATTATTATTATTATTTATAATATTTATTGGGTGAAAAAAATGTAGTTTATAGTAGAAAGGATTAAACTGATAAATATTCGTTTGTTTTTCAGGTATTTAATTCCTTTTAAAAGAAAATCTAATTTTTTATTTTATTTTATTGCACTGGTCGTAATCAAATCGTAATATAGTGTAAATAACGGGGGCTACAAAACACATGGTTCGAAAACTAAAATATATAATAGATGCTGAGATACAGTCATCTTTAAAATCGTAGTTCTTAAATAACAGAAAATCCACAAGTCGTCGTAAATACCCAGATAGAAGTGCCCGGGAAAGGACCTGTCTGTAGACAGTGAGAAACTGGACCCGATGCAGTACGGGCAGAAAAAAGAGCTGCCTTAGGCAACGGGTATCCGAAGAAGTGAGATCTAAAGCGATTTCAGTTTTTTTTTTTTTTTTTTTTTTTTTTTTTTTAATGTGTAATGTGATGTAAAAAATAAATACTGATCCAATTCTTTTGAAAATTCATTTAAATATAGTGACCAGCGAAGCGGGCGTAGCCTGCTAGTTTGTAAATATTTTTAAATAACTTTGCCCTCGAGTATATCGTCAAACACTCTAGATTTCTGATAGGAGTTTCTAGGACGCCCTTTTAAAGGGGACTAGAATTTATAAGGATGACATGAAACTATTTTTTCTGAAGACACAATTTAGATTCTAGATATCAGTTACAGATATTTTTATCAGTACATATATAATCTTTTATTGATTAAGTCAAGTCCTACATTTTTGTGTTTGATCATTTTAATGATGACGTTTATATATTTCATATCCTCATCGTTTATATATCCTTTATTTGAAAATAATGTAACAGAGAATTAATTTTATTTATTTTATTTATTTTTTTAAGTAAATTTACAAGTATTTTCTTTCTTTTTTTTTTTTTTTTTTTTTTTTTTTTAAGAAAATTTATCAAGTGATTTTTTTCCCCTCGTACTAGAAATCCTGAATTTATAATTAAAGTCTTAGAATAAAAAACTTCTAAAAATAATACAAAAAAAAAGAAAGGAAAGGAAAATCAAAATTAATGGTTCCAGCCAGTAGAATGACAGTTGTCTTCAAATGGAAACAGTAGGCACCTACTTTGCAATTATGAATCACAAATTTGTCATCCCGAAAATTTGCCATTAAAATATTCCTGATATTTATATTGGAGAAAACAAATCTCTAGCACCTAGAAGCTAGATCCAACTAGCAGCATCATGTTTTCTTTGAAGGAACAAACAAACGTCTTTTCTCTCTTTTGATCTTTCTGTGTTTGATGGCGCGCGGCGCCTACACTCAGTGATGCCAAATGGTCGAAAATTTTTTCCCCAAACAGGTCTTAAATTTTCCCAAATCAGGTTTTTTTTTTTCGAAAAAATCCGCAGCTTGATTTCTACTAAAAAGGGAAAATAAAAATTTCTTAAAAAACAAAAACAAGAAAAAATCAAGCAGATTTTTCCATGATTTGAGCTCAGATTTTTCTCCAAATGAAGGCAGTTTTTGAAAAAAATCCTCAAATAACAATAAAGCTATTGAAAGTCTCTAGTCGTAGGGATAAATCATTACGTTGCCAACATTGACAGAAAGTTGAAGAACTCTCCAGATTTGTCCCCAAAAATTTTAGAATTCCACAAAAAAGTTCCCAGAAACATTTGGTCCCCAAAATTGCCCCCAGAAGCCTCGAAAATCCGCAATCTGGCATCACTGCCTACACTGTAAAAAAAAAAAAAAAAAAAAAAAAAAAAAAATCAGTATTTTACAACAAAAGGTGCTGGCACCGCGGCTGCCAGCACAGTTGCTGTAAAATTTACAAGCGGCTGTTTTTTATGGTGCTGTAAAATTTACTGCACTCTACTGTGAATTTTACAAGATGTTGTTTTTACTAGTGCTGTAAAATTAACTGCACTTTGCTGTGAATTTTACAAGATGCTGTTTTAAAAAGTGTTGTAAAATTAACTACACTTTGCTGTAAATTTTACAACACTTTTTAAAACAGCATCTTGTAAAATTCACAGCAAAGTGCAGTTAATTTTACAGCACTACTAAAAACAGCATCTTGTAAAATTCACAGCAAAGTGCAGTAAATTTTACAGCACCATAAATCACAGCAGCTTGTAAATTTTACAGCAACTGTGCTGGCAGCCGCGGTGCCAGCACCTTTTGTTGTAAAATACTGAAATTTTTTTTTACAGTGATGTTCTCATAAATTTCTACTGCGAGAGGCGAGACATATTATAATCATGTTAAAAGAAATGAATTTGACCAAAGCTTGATACAGTGACAGAATGAAATCCCCGCCTAATAGGCTATCCACCGTTCACTTCGATATATTTATCTCATTCTAATCTATTAATTTATTTTATAAGGGTCAATTCCGTTGTTTAGTTTTCATGCTGCTATTTCCAATGCAATAATCCTCAAAATTCATGTTTATATGAAAAACTTACAATTTCGCTATGTTAATGAAATCTTAAATTACGAATAACGTACGAAATTTTCCTATTAGAAAATTTTTTAGTCAGTCATATTCGAACAAGTATCATAAATGTTATTTTGAAGTTGCCTGATATATTTATGATCCTCAAAATGGACGTTTGTGCTCAATTTTGCTCTATTCTGCCATGTTAAGTAAATCGTAAATTTAAAATAATTTATGAATTTTTGAATTGGAAAAATCATAGTCTATGAAATTCATGCCAGTATCCTAAATAATATTTCAAATGTGGTTTGACATCTTTACGATGAAAATATCCCTAAAAATTGACGTTTATATGAAATTTTGCCCTATTCTGCCATGTTAAGAAATTCGTAAATTTCCAATAACTTACGAAATCTTTATATTGGAAAATTCATAGTCAATAATATTCATGTTAGTGTTCTATATAATATTTCAAAAGTGGTCTGACAACTTTACGATGAAAATTTACTCAAAATTGACGTTTATGTGAAATTTTGCCCTATTCTGCCATTTTAAGAAATTCGTAAATTCCAAATAACTTGCGAAACTGTCAAAGTAGCATGTTTATAGTTAATGATGTTCATTCCGAATTCAAAACTGATATTTTAAAACTGTCCTGACATCTTTATAGTAAAAATTTCTAATTAATGGACGTTTAAGTGAAATTTTGCTCTATTCTCCCATGTTAAGAAAGTCGTAAATTTCTAATAACTTACGAAGTTTTTTAATTCGAATGTTTCAAATGAATAGGGCTCTTGCCGGTGTCGAAAGTAGTATTTTAAAACTGATCTGACTTCTCTTCAATTATTTGTTCTTGAGATATCGTGTACACAGACTAACAAACTAACAGACACCCTACAGACGGACACCATACAAATTTTGTCATTTTCGGATTCGTGTAAAAAAGTAAAAAAACCGAGTGTATGATGGGGAACTAAAAATGGCAGAAACTTCGTTTTCTTCGAAAGTACTAGAATGATTTTGATAAAATTTAGAGCTAGTGTATTTTTGAGATGACATTTCGATCTGTAATAACTTCCATCACTGGTAATTTGCACTCCATGCAGGAAAAATGCAGCAGAAACTTGGTTTCCTTGGAAATCGCTGGAACGATTTTGAAAAAAACCACTCGGAATTATCTTCTTTTTTAGTAAAATTAGCAATCGCTGGTAACTTGTGCTTCTTCTGGAACAAAATAGAGCAGAAACCTTGTTTTCTTGGAAATTGTTCGAACAATTTTGATGAAAATTTAGAATTTGGTGTTTGAGACGAGTTTTCCTTATCTCTAAGAAAATTAGCCTGCCCTAGTAATTCAGTCTCTCCCGCCTGGGTTAAATAAAAAAATGTATATATTTCTGAAAACATATATCACGATATTTACACTACGAATAATTTTTACAATAAGGTCGAGCGAACTCGGTCCTCCAGGTATTTTAAAATAAAAAATAGCTAAAAGCATAAAACTTTAAAAAAAAACCTGACTTTCTTTTCTTTCTTAACAAAATAAATTTATTGTGTGTACCACACACGCATATTGAAAATTTTTCAAATTTTTTTTTCTCTCTCTCTCTCCTTCTTTATTATTATTATTATTTATTTATTTATTTTTGAGGGCTCTTATTAGGTTGGTTTACATAAAAAATATAGACTAGTCAATACAGAAATCTATTCCTCTTTTATGACTATTGTATTTTCTTTGCATTTGAAATCATCACCACCAGTCATCTATCCGCGTTTGTAATGATCGATAGATGGTGCTTTTTCAGCTATTTTTGTTAGTAAATATAATAGCCACGTGTATTCATTGTTATTCTTTTTGTTATTCTACTTAATATTCGTACTATAATTTCTCCGCCATTACATCATGGAAAATTGATTGCTTTTGGAAAGAAATATTTCAGTTTATTCAACGTTCGATCGGAAGTAGATTTTTAACTGAAGTTGAACAAATATTAGTTTGAAATCATCTGATTAATTCTTTACTTCCATTAGCCGAAGGAACTGAAATTTTAAATTTGTCATTTGGAAATTAATGGAAGCTTAATTCTGGATTTCTTGACACTGGAGCACACAACAGTATGTGTTATCTTTTTTACCGTATTTATTCATTTTTATTCAATTAATATATGAGAAACTAAACATCGGCAAGCAATGGCGGCTTGATGGAAACCGAATTAAAGCATGTTAATTGTAATTTCACCTTAGCCCACCAGAGGGCGAGCATTTCATTACAATCGCGGATATAACATTTCTCTAACGTAGACCAGTTACAATTCATTTTGTCGAAACGATACGATGATAAAATACGCAATGATAAAAAATAAATAAATAAAAATGAACAATATTTAAGCATGCGGACTCAGCTCAATGAACTAATAAGAAGTAATTCTAAGATTTAAAATATATATATATATATATATATATATATATATATGCAAGGGAAGTGTGACGTTACTGACCGTCCGTGGATGCAATAATAAGATTTCCTATGTTAATCGCCCATTGAATCTTTTGTAAAAAATTATTAAAAATCGAGGAAAATTATTCCCCGATTTTAATCCTCATATTTGGGTATAGATAGGTATTAGTTATCGTATGTATGTGTTAGATTGTGTTATTTTGCTGTCAAATTGACAAAATTTTAATTTTAAATTTCAAAACTCGTCGTCCTTGGTATTTTTTGTATTTGGCGACCAAAAACATAATACGAAAATACACATGCCAGGTGTATATTTTCGTAATATGTATTGTACGAAATATTGTTTCATATTATTCATTACTCTCTTAATATAAGTTGTTAAAATAACCATGATTTTTGAAAGGAATTAAATATGTTCGCCAGATAATATGGCGGCATTTTTTTTTTTTTTCTCTCAAGGATGACAGATAAGAAATCTATTCGGCTGCAACATCTTAGTATCTTATATCAGATACTTTACTTAAACATTTGTAAGAAATTTGATTTCAAATTATGATAGAATATTTATCATTCTCCTTTTAATTGGTATATTATTGGTATATTAGTCCTTTGAAATGAAATGTTTATATTTTCAATCGAATATGGAAGTTTGCCATTTTTTTTTTCTAGAGTTTTGAAATTTAAAATTCAAATTTTATCAATTTTACAGAAAAAACAACTTAATCTAACGCATGCACACGATAACTAATACATATCTATACCCAAATATGGGGATTAAAATCGGGAAATAATTTTTCTCGATTTTTAATAATTTTTTACAAAAAATCCAATGGGCAATTAATAACATGGGAAATCTTTTTCTTGCATCCACAGACGGCCAGTGACGTCATCACTTCGCTTGCGTATACCATGTTTTAAATTGTCTGATGGATCATAGAGCAGAGCTCTTATAAATGTGCATAACATTTTAAAAGTAATAATGATGTCCATTTTTGTGAGATACCTAATTTAACTTTTTATAATTTTTTAATGTTCACGTTTAATTAAATGTATTTATTTTTATGTCGAAGGAAAATGAACTCGTATTTTTTTTTTTTTTTTTTGGCAACAATTAAATTATCTGTATAGTATTTCTCTAACATGGTCCAGTTACGATTATGTTTTATCGAAACGATATGATAGAGATGCAGTTAATAAAATACGCGAGGATAAAAAATAATGTTTATAAATGGACAATGCTTACACATTCGGGCGTTCAATGATCTAATAAGAAAAAATGACGACATTTGTCTGATAAAAGTATTTTATGAAAGTTGTATTTTTGAAAATTGAATCTTAAAAATCTTTGAGAGGGTAATTTTAAAACTAGTAATACTTCAAAGATGTATACAGAATATGAGTTATTATCATAAATTGACTAAAAAACAGATCATAAAATGTATAATCAAAATGGATTTTTTTTTCCCTTAATGCCAAAATAAATAATTAAAAAGTCATCGCCAACATGGCGACAAAAATTTAAAATTCGTTCATGGGGGTCCCATACTAAAACAGTATTTCGTTACTGAAGCATAAAAACTGGGTTGTGAATAGGGATGTGGGTTTTCCGGAAATTTTTAAAACGGAAAATTTTCTGGAAAATTTACCGAAAATTTTCAGCTTCTAAATTATGAAGGTTTTGTAAAATAACACTAATACATTAAAATAGCTACAAGTAAACAAATGTATACAAAGAAAATTATAAATAATTATTCAATTCAAAAAGAAATAAATAAACAAAATAAAGAAATTATGATTTAATGGTTTTTAAACATGTATAAAGCTAGGAAGTTATAGTGTAACCACGTTTCCTACGCCTAGCAGTGAGGACGAGTCGAAAATCTTGGAGGGTTTCCAAGTTGACCAACAGGTTTGAATTTAGTAAGCATCCAGTCATTCGGTATTTATTCCCTTATCGCTTATTTCCCCTCAACGAAAAGCTTGTCTCCAGTGCCTGATTTAAGGCAGGGCATTCGGGGCATGTGCCCTGGGCCCTCATACTGAAGGGGCCTCCAAGAAATCCCATCATACATTTTTTAAAAAATACTTAAAATGAAAAATTTACAAATTTGTTATAATGATCGTTGGAGGTATTACTGCACTGTTTTATAAATCGGCAGTATGATCTTTCAAGGAAACTGTCAGCTCATCGAAAAAACTGCAATATTTTCGCTAAACGCAAATACAACTACATACTACCAATACTGCATTCCAAACTCTTACTAAGGCTAATTAAATCTGAGGCACACACTGCAGAGCAGATACACAAGGCGCGATGTACACTGATCTGATAGACAAGCATCGGATCTAGTTAAGTCTTACTCTTACCAATAAAATGGAAAGTGAAGTGAAGAGAAGAGAATTTTTAGACACATGAATCAAAAATACGCGGTTTGTTTTGTTTGTTGTAATATTATAGTACGAGGAAAAGGGGCCCACTGAACGTGGGTGCCCTGGGCCTCCAAGTGAGTAAATCGGTCCCTGCTTGTCTCCCCTATTTTACTAGTGGACTCGTTGAATCCACACTTGCGCAGAGGCTTCCATGGTCGTAAGAAATGTAGTTAAAGAGTATAATAATTTTTAATGACTGTTTTGCATGCATAATGGTTGAATAATCTATGTAAATAAGATGTCTTGTGTATATTCTGTAACTCTCAGAGACCCTCACTGCCAACAGCCGAATCCCATTTTATTGTATAGGGAAAATTGTTATGAGAATTAACGATTTTTTTTTTTTTTTTAATTCTATTTTCATTATCAAAGAATCTACAATATTTAAATTTATCTTTGTTTTTTCTCAAAATTATTTCTTAAATTATAGCTTCAAAATGAAACATTAAAAAATTGGGCTACAAGCTTGGCGATTTGGCAAGATTTGGCGATTTGGCAAGATAATAAAGTGCTTTTTTGCACTTTATTACTTCAAAATAAAATATTTAAAAAACTGTTTTTGAAAAACAAGAACAAATTTCACAATAGTGAATTTTCTGAAAACATAGAATTAAAAAAAAAAAAAGAACCAAAAATCTTGCAGTACGCATTGATTATTAACAATTTTCAACTGTATGTACTGGTTATATCATATAACTTTCAATATTCTTTGACTACGTTATCACGCAACAGACAGACAGAAGCACTGAAAAGTATACAGATAGATTAATTGAATTTAAAATCACTGTAGACATTGTTGGAATGTGTTGAAAAGGCTTAACGCAAAAGAAAATGCAACTTTTACATTATAATTGTAACTCTTAATGTAACTGAATATTTTAGTGTATCCCTGTAAATCTGAAGGTTAATCATATCATATTCTATACAAAACATTATGTTACAATATTAACAATACATGCAAATTTCTGTATGATTATCAATGTAGAAAGCTATTTTTAAAAATGTCTGTCCTAAAACATAATGTATTAGTTTTTTTTTTTTTCTTTTTGGTTGTCCCTGTCTACAAACTAGTTGTACAGGGTCTATTAATATCATTTTAAATAGGTAAAACTCCCTAGTAAACTTCACTAATATATAACATTTTTTAAAAATTCTGAAAATATTTACGGATGCTGGGGGCACGAGACAGACAGAGAGAAAGATAAACAATTGGACAGATAGATACACAAATTGAAATCATACTCACAATAAAAGAATATTAGAAAGTGTCAAAAACGCTTAATGTAAATGAAAATACAATTCTAGCAAATTTTTATTAATAGCTCTTAATGTAACTGAATATTTTTGTATGACCCTGTAAATCAATTGCTAATTATACTATGTTCTGTTGAAAGCATTCTTTTGTGCATATGAATAACATATTTCAATTTCATTCAGCTTTGTAAAATTAAAGTTATTAAAATTTGGTTTATAAAAATACCTCCCATAGAACACAATGCTTTGGAATACTTTCGAGTGTCTGTACACAAACCAGTGGTGGTATTTAAACATTTTACAAATGAAACATCCGATAGTGAACTTGAATAACATATTTCAATTTCAGTAAGATTTGTGTACATAAAAGGTACTAAAATATAGTTTATAGAAATACCGTTCGTAGAACACAATGCTTTGGAATGTTTTCGGGTGTCCCTGTTCACAAACCAGTAGAGATTCTCACTCTATTTTCAATAGGGAACATCCGATAGTGAACTTGAATAACATATATCAGTTTCAAGAAATTCCATAAATATTTAGGGGAGTTAGAGCGCGGACAGACAGACAGACTGACAGACAAACAAACCGAAGTTTTGTTTGGTTGAACACTTTTCAACCTTGTTGGAAAATGTTAAAAAGAAAGAAGTTCGAAAATTTCGAACGGTTTTATTAGTTTTTAATAAAATCTTGGAAGGCGGTTATACACTTATGATTCACTTCATTTTAATTCCATTCGCAGTGGTCCTTTATTTGGGCTTTTGTTTTATTAGTTTATTACTACTGTTCTAAAATTTCAAATGCTAAAACAGTATTTAAACAAGAAAGAAAAATCATGCAGTACGCATTGATTAGTAACACTTTCCAACTGTACGTAATTCTTGTATCGTATAATATTTAATATTTTTTGCCTTTGTTATCACACAATAGACAGAAGGACTGAAAAATATACAGGGAGTCTAATTGATTTTAAAATCATTCTTAAGCATTTTGGAAAGTGTTAAAAAGGCTTAACGCAAAAGAAAATGCAGCCGTTAGATTATAATTACAGCTTTTAATCTATCTGAATATTTTAGTGTAGCCCTGTAAATCTGAAAGTTAATCATATCATATTCTATACGAAACATTATTTTAGAATATTAACAATACATATCAACTTTTTATGATTTTTACAGTAGAAAGTTTTTAAATATAACTCTTAAAAAATTTCTTTCCTAAAAACAGATAGAAAGATAGACAATCGGACAGACAGATACACAAATTGAAATCATATTACCATTAAAATTATAAGAAAATGTTAAAACGCTTAATGTAAATGAAAGTGCAATTCCAGCAAATTTTTATTAATAGCTCTTAATGTAACTGAATATTTTTGTGTGGCCCTGTAAATCTAATGCTATTCATACTACATTATAATAGAAGGCATTCTTTTGTGCATATACGAATAATATATTTCAATTGCATTAAGCTTTGTGCAAAGTAAAATTATTAAAATTTGGTTTATAAAAATAACTGTGATAGAACGCAATGCTTTGGAATACTTTCAAGTGTCCCTGTACACAAACCAGTTAGAAATGGACTCTATTTTACATAGGAGACATCCGATAGGGAACTTGAACAACATATTAAAATTTCAATAAAGTTTCTCTACAGTAAAGTATTAAAATATGGTTTATAGAAACGCCTCTCATAGAACACAATGCTTTCGGATACTTTTGGGTGTCCTGTACACAAACCAGAAGAGGTATTCACTCCCAGGGCCTGATTATCCAAAAGGCTCAGGAAGCACAAGCTTCCCCTCTAAAATTTAAGAGGGGGCCCCATAAGGATTAAAAACATGGTCTTGAATTTTTTGTTTCATATTTTCACGCTGAGATTGAATTTTTTCTGAGAAAGGTTATCTAAAACAAGACAAAACACTCACTATTTCGGAAAAAAATCTATTATTTAACATCAAAAATCTGAATGTTCTTAATTAAAAAGTTGTATGGTTTTAATGTTCTGTGTAGAAAACACCCAGATGTATGAAAACAAAAATAATAATAATAAACACACACTATTTTTTGGTCTATAGCATTTTTATATTACAATATGTAACAGGAAAACAAGATTTTCCAAAATGAAAGGGGGCCCCGAAATGATGCTGGGCTCCCCCTAGCTTCAAAGCTTAATCGGGCCCTGTTCACTTCATTTTCAGTAGGGAACATTCGATAGTGAACTTCAATAAAATATATATCAGTTTGAAGAAATTCTATAGATATTTACGGGAGTTAGAGCGCAGAAAAAAAGAGAGACAGACAGACGGACAGAAGAGCAGTCAGACAGATACACAAATTGAAATCATATTCACACTTAAAAGAATGTTAGAAAGTGTTAAAAACTCTTAATGTAAATGAAAGTGTAATTTTATTAATAGCTCTTAATATAACTGAATATTTTTGTGTCACCCTGTAAATCTAATGCTAATCATACTATATTCTATGCAAAGTATTTTTTTGTGCATATAAATAACATATTTCAATTTCATAAAACTTCGTGTAAAGTTATTAAAATTCGGTTTATAGAAATATCTCTCATAGAACGCAATGCTTTGGAATATTTTTGAGTATCCCTGTACACAAACTAATGGTGGTATTTACTCCATTTTATACAGGAAACATCCGATTGTTAACTTGTTTCAATTCCATTATGGTTTATGTACAGTAAAAGTATGAAAATGTGGTTTATAGAAGTACCTCTCATAGAACACAATGCTTTGAAACAATTTCGGGGTCACTGCACACAAACCAGTAGAATAATTTAATGGAGTTAGTTATTAAAATGGAGTTTATAAACTCCATTTTAAATAGGGAACATGCGATAGGGAACTTGAATAACATACATCAGTTTCAAGAAATTCCATAAATATTTACGGCAGTTAGAGCGCGGACAGACAGACAGACAAACCGAAGTTATTAACACTTTTCAAACTTGTTGGAAAGTGTAAAAATTACTGATTGATAAAAATGATGCCAAAATAATAAAATGTATGTAAAAATATAGGACCGTTGCTGCCCTTACAAATTCAAAAATCGACCATGAAAATTTCTTCGAAAATTTTTTTTTACAACTTAGCGTAAAAAATTCATTCATTTATTTTATTCTAATGTTATGCGTAAATTCTGGAGGGTTTTGATATTAAACGAGAGTGATTAAATTGCCCTTAGGTTAAAATTGTATTAATGTTACTCACGTTGTAAAAAACATATGTGCTGTTTCTTTTTACTGTAAAAGTGTTTGAGAGATATGGTTGTTCTGATATATTTAGCGTGTCCATGTTCATGTTTATAGTAAGGAAATGTGCTACAAAGCATTATTCGGTCAACCATTTTGAAAAATAGAAAAGTTGGCCAAATACTCAGATATATAAGCCGATAATGAAACGTAACAAACATTTAATAATTTGAGTAAAAGGAGAGAATATTCGAAACAACGAGGTATATAAAGTAGAGTGATAAATGGTAACCCTTGAGAAGGTCCAAGATGAGCCATGTGACATGCTCTCCTTGCACCTGCGTATTCGGTGGTTCCCTTGGTAACAGCTTATTTTCAGAAAAATTCCTATGGCAACAGTTTTGAGATTGTTCTTCGCATAAGCCATAAACGCCAATGTTTTTGTTTACTTTCGTAGTTTAATATTCTTTTGTTCTAAATCATTTTGATTTTGATTTTACTTCTTTTTTATTTCGTGTAGTTGAACTTTAACCGACAAAATGCTTAAAAACAGTTGAAAAATTATTATTTGTTGTTAAATTTAGCTCTTTAAAAGTTTAAATTTTCTTTTATAAACACTTTTAAACTTTGTTGGGAAACGATGAAAAAAAGGTATTTTATTATTTATTAAAATGTGAAATATGTGTAAAATTATTTTAAAAACAATTTATTTCGGTCATAGGATTGTCATGTTACCTAATAATAATGATAATTTGTCGAACTGATATTTTAAATGCCAAAATAGCGATAAAGGGCCAAACACAGCAACCTATTGGAGCATGTCACGTGATTCATCTTGAACCACGGAAAGCTAATCCTTCATCCATTGAATCAGCACTCTAATTTATATATCTCGTTGATTCGAACAAGAAGCATAAAGCCAGTGTTGCCAACACAAACTCTCCCCCCCCCCCCCCCCCCGCTAAAAGTACACTTGAAAATCCGCTAAAATTTCAGTTGCCCATAGTGTAGCACCAGTAGAGATGTAAGGCTTTCAAAACACCCGGTTTTTCCCCCTGGGAATTTAAGACAAAATTGGGAAATTTGAAATTTCCCCAAAACTGGGAATTTTGAAATTATGAATATTATTATAACTTTTGTTAATTATTTAGCCTCCGATCTTTAAATTAACTTCAACTTTAATTTCTGCATGGATTTCCTTTTCGTTTCCCGAGCATCTTCGATGTTTATTTCGAAAACGAAGAAAATAATTAATTTTAATTAATGTAGTGCTAACACTATGTTTCTGTCATTATTCATTAGTATTATTTTGTTATGTTCTTGAGATATCCTTTCCATTCTTAATGAGAATTAATACCATTTAAATTTTTTTTATTCATAATTCGTTTATGAATGTACAATTAGAGAATTGGACTTAAGATTTTAGGGGGGAAAAAAACGACTAAATTCAAGTTTCATTAAACTTAAGCGAAGTATTTAAGAAATTAGTTTGATAATTTTTAAATTGTTCTTTTTTTTTTTTTTTTTTTTTTTTTTTACAACAAAGAAAAAAAAAAGAAAAAGAAGAAGAATTCTTAAATTTAATATGTTTTAGGGAAATATATAAGTAATTCGAAAAATTTCCCCACTTGTGTTAGAAATGCAGAAACGTTTTTTTTATATATATATGTATAAAAATCAGGAAAACTATATGTATATAAATTTTTATCAAAAAATTTTCATTGTAGGAAATTTAATATCAATTTTTTACAAACTCTAATAAGAAATATTTCTGAAAATAACTTGTAAAAGAAACTATACCACTGTAGCAATTGCATAAAATGACATCTCTTCTTTCTAAAAACCACTTCATTATTTTAAATAATTCTTTAGTTTTATAAAATAGAAATTTTTAAAGAACTCTTCAAATCTTAATTATTTCTCTTCTCAAACTATTACAGGATTATGTGCATTGGTTTCCTTAATTCTTCAGCTTGTATAATATGGAAATTGTATCCAACATTGTACCGATACATTTATCTTAAGTGCTAATTTAATAAAGAAAGCTTAAGTTTCTTTTCAAATTTTGATTTGGCTGCAGTTCTGATAAATTGAAAATAAAATGATAAATTAAAATAATGTTATACAAGCTTATCAGTATATCAAAGTCCTTAAAATTGCTATTTATATTAAGTAAACATCTTATATGCTTTAGAGATTTCTAATTTGTTTTTTTCCCCGCAAAATTCCCAAAGCTCCCAAATTTCCCAGTTTTTTCCCCAAAACTCCCGGGTTTTTTCCCTTGGTTTTAAATTCCCGTGTTTTTTGCATCTCTAAGCACTAGTGCAATGTAAAATCCAACGAGATATATAAATTAGAGTGCTGATTCAATGGATGAAGGATTAGCTTTCCGTGGTTCAAGATGAATCACGTGACATGCTTGAATAGGTTGCTGTGTTTGGCCCTTTATCGCTATTTTGGCATTTAAAATATCAGTTCAACAAATTATCATTATTATTAGGTAACATGACAGTCCTATGACCGAAATAAATTGCTTTTAAAATAATTTTACACATATTTCACATTTTAATAAATAATAAAATACCTTCCTTTTCGTCGTTTCTCAACAAACTTTAAAAGTGTTTATAAAAGAAAATTTAAACTTTTAAAGAGCTAAATTTAACAACAAATAATAATTTTTCAACTATTTTTAAGCATTTTGTTGATTAAAGTTCAACTACACGAAATAAAAAAGAAGTAAAATCAAAATCAAAATGGTTTAGAACAAAAGAATATTAAACTACGTAAAGTAAACAAAAACATTGAAACCGTTGCCATAGAAATGTACTGAAAATGAGCTGTTACCAAGGAAACCACCGAATACGCATGTGCAAGGAAAGCATGTCACATGACTCATCTTGGGGTTACCATTTATCACTCTACTTTATATATCTCGTTGGTAAAATCTAATCCGCTAAACCTTTATTTTTTCAAATTGATCGTCTCAAAAATCCACTACATTTAGCGAAATTCCGCTAAATTGGCAACACTGCATAAAGCAGTCGTGAAAAATGAAAATTGACATATTCTGTTAGGAATTGAACCCTATAATACCATAGAACTCATACCATGGCTCCCTGCGATCTAATAGCGGCTGTCCAGACGCGAGCTTGAGCAACAGAAACACCGTGCAAGGCATAGCTACTATTTTCTCCGTTTGGTGCGCTACTTACGCGTCCTGTATTTAGGATATGTATTTAGTTGCGCAGCCGAAGCTTTTTGAAAATTTAACTATTTATTTTTACTAAAACTATCTTTTAATGCACAAAACTGTTTGTCATATATGCGGAATATTTTAAGAAGATTATTTGTGGTAAATAATTATTTATTTTTACATTTATTCCTGAAAGTTCAGCTATTTAAAAAATTTTCTGTTAAAAATGTTTTAATAAATTTAAAATAAATAAACAAATTAAAAAAAAAAAAAAAAAATCTCGTATTTCTTACTTATAAAAAAAAATCTCTAATTATAGACATGAAAAATATGTTTGAAATAAGCCTAATAATAAAATTAATAATAATGAAACCAAGAAGGAATTGTATATAAGAAATATTTAATAATTGTGCTTAAGAGAAAAGAAAACAAAAACAAAGAAACAAATCCACGTTCGAAATTATTTTAAGAATTTATTATATTAGTATCTCAAATCTTTATATATATATTTCTTTTGTGCGTGTGTATGTCACTGAACTCCTCCTAAACGGCTGGACCGAGTTTAATGAAATTTTTTGTGTGTCTTCAGGTGGATTCGAGAATGGTTTAGATTTACAAAAAAATTGATAAAATTAATTAAAATTGATAAAATTTGAATTTTTAATCTCAAAACTCTGTCATTCTTGGCGGAAAAAAAATATCGCCATATCATCTGGCGAACATATTTAATTTCTTTCAAAAATAATGGTTATTTCAACAACTTATATTAAGAGAGTAATGAATAATATGAAACAATTTCGTACAATACACATTACGAAAATATACATCAGGCATGTATATTTTCGTATTACGTTTTTGATCCTCAAATACAAAAAACGCCAAAGAAGACAGAGTTTTGAAATTTAAAATTAAAATTTTGTCAATGTGAGAGCAAAATAACTCAATCTAACACATGCATACGATAACTAATACATATCTATACCCAAATACGTGGATTAAAATCGAGAAATAATTTTCCTCGATTTTTAATAATTTTTTATAAAAAATCCAATGGGAGATTAATATAGGAAATCTTTTTCTTGCATCCACTGACGGTCAGTGACGTCACACTTCGCTTGCGTATATTCTATTGTAATTCCAGTTTGTCCCGACAGTTGGTGCTGCGATCAAATTCAGGAAAATATTTTGTAACTTCGTGTTATTATTGTTATACAAAAAATTGTGTCCTAATTGAAATATTACATCAAGATGTAATTAGTGTTTGAAGAGTTTTGAAGTGTGCATAAAAAAACTATACATTTTGCAAATTTAGTGCGGAATTGGAGTGAGTATTTTATATAATTTTCTATCAAATTTACACGCGCATTGATTAACAACCACACTAACCTACAAATTTATTTGTGTAGCTAATTTATTATATTTTATTATTTATTTTTTGAATGGAACACCTTTAGTATCGGATCCCTTTGACAAAATTTGAAATTTGGCACCGAAGTAGCTCGGACGCTTCTCGCCAAGATCTTTAGTTCCACAATTGAGATAGCCATTTCAATACATCGCAAAAATGGCTTAAAATATTTAAAGTCACCAAAGGGGTCCCATACTTTTGTGCGTGTGTATGTCACTGATATTTTATTTATTTATTTATTGTATGGAAAATTTGGCACCGAGGTAGCTCGGACGCTTCTCGCCAAGATCTTTAGTTCCACAATTGAGATAGCCATTTCAATTCATCGCAAAAATGGCTTAAAATATTAAAAGTCACCAATGGGGTCCCATACTTTTGTGCGTGTGTATGTCACTGATATTTCATTTATTTATTTTTTGTATGGAACACCTTAATATCGGATCCCTTTGGCAAAATTTGAAATTTGGCACCGAAGTAGCTCGGACGCTTCTCGCCAAGATCTTTAGTTCCACAATTGAGATATCCATTTCAATTCATTGCAAAAATGGCTTAAAATATTTAAAGTCACCAAAGGGGTCCCAATTTGTGGCTTAGATTTAGAAAATCCGTGCTTTTCTCACGGCCAATTATATGTTGTGTGTTCCAGGGTTGGAAAACCTTCGAATTTGTTTGTGTGTACTCCTCAAGGATTAACCAAAAATATTGTACATCCATTGGCATTACGATAAATTAAGTTTTTGTAGATTAAAAAAGTATACCTGTTATAAAATAAATTGAGTTTCAACTTTTTCACCTTTAATTAAAACGAGTTTAAGTTTTTATTTAATACGAACTCTACATTTCATTTCGCTCATACTATACACATACTCACATGCATCGATTGATTGAATTGTGATAAATGTACATGTAATGATGTTAGATATTGTAATATCTTTTTGATAAAAATTTTCATCAAATCGGTCCAGATTGTTACAGCTTATTCAAAAAAGACGGAATTTTCATGTGAAATTCGTTGCTATCAGAGATTCTCTCATAAATTGAAATATCTGCCGTATGGAATAAAATTTTGTGCTGTTTGACATTCAGCGGAGGTTTTAAATAACAAGTAGCAAGTAGCAAGAAGCAAGTAGCGAAAATTTCGGTAATTATGTCTTTTACGTTATAATCGGAATTCACAGTCACCGTTCACAGCGCTCCATACCTGTTTCACTTATATACCACATCCTTACACACTTACAATAAGTTAGTTATTTTTTTCTAGCAAAATATTCTCTAGAAATAATTTATATGACAAAACAACGTTTGTCGGGTCAGCTAGTACATATATATTTTTAATGATATCCATATTTTGTACGCACACACTAAATTTTTTTTCTTTATGTAAATTTTTTTACTTTTTCTTTCTTTCTCTCTCTCTCTTTTTTTTAATTACTGTCTTAGAATGATGTAGATATTTTTATTATACGTATGCAATGAATCTTATTAATAATTATTATACTAACAATTCTTGAAAATTATTTGAAAATAACTAAATAAATAAACATTTAAAAATTTTTTTGGGAAAAAAGTTTAAATGCTCCCTGCTAATCAAATCTTAATTTTCCCTCTATCTTTCTACTCCACTTGTGGCCGAAATTTACTGCCCACCCAGCTGGTAGAGGAGAGATGCCAGGTCCAAAGCCATGTTGCGATCGTCGATCCAGCTATTTGGATTTATCCGCGATCTTTTCCAAAACTTTCACGAATACGAGCTAGGAAAAAATTATATTTATACTTGCAAACCCGTGCGAAATTTTCGCACTTTATTATTATTATTATTATTTTTTATTTATTTACTTTTAAAATTTGAAACTTATAAATATACCAATTTCACCACCTAATTAAAATTTTAATTTACCAGAAGCAAATTAATATTGTGCAATAGTAAAACCAAAATCATTCAAAGAAAAGTTTCCAAATAAAATGCATGGTTGACGACCCAGTTTTCATACTTCAGCAGGCAGTACAATTTTAATATAAGACCTGCATGATTCCTTTTAAATTTTTGTCGCCATATTGGCGATGACATTTTATTTATTTGTTTCGGCATAATATTTTGTTTTTAAAAAACTAATTCCTATTTTGATTATACTTTTTATGAATGCGTTTCTTAGTCAATTTATGATAATAATTCATATTCTATATGTATCTTAAAGTATTGATAGATTTAAAAGGACGCTTGCAAAGATTCTGAAGAAGCAACTTTTAAGAATACATTTTCCCATAAAATGATCTCTTAAGACAAATTTCATATTTTCCTTATTAGACCATTAAGCTGAAACCACGTGCTTAAATGTTATCTATTAATAAATATTATTTTTTTTTATCCTTGCGTATTTTAATTACATCACTATCGTCTCGTTTCGGCAAAATGTAATCATAAATGGTCCACGTTACGTTAGAGAAATATTATATAGATTATCCCTAGTATCTCAAACAATTTGTTTTTTAATAATAATTCCATAATTTAATAATAATTCCATTTTTAAATAATAATTTTAATTTGCACTCACACCAAACAATTTATTTAAAGAAATTATTATATATTAGCAGACCCGGCCACGCGTTGCTGTGGCTAGGTTATACGTTGATAATTTGATAAGGTATATAGTATTTCCCCACAACTGGATTTGGCAATTTTTTTTTTTTTTTTTTTTTTTTTTTGGCGCCGTTTTGAACGATAACGATGTCGTTCTGGATTCTTTGCAATAAAATATGGCAACCTGCATGCTTTTATTTTAGATTTATGATTTATGATATAGCTTATGATTTTTATCAGTTAGGATTTTTTGATTTATGATTTAGCCATAATCGCCCAATCCAGTTGTGGGGAAATACTATAGTTGTGCCTTTGATAAATATTTTGAAACTTTAAAATAGGATATCTAATGAAATATTGAGTATTTAAAGTAATACTGGTATCATTTTAAATAGAAAAAGATTTTGGAAAAGATTAATATATTTTAACGAAGTGATGAGAAGATTTTGAGTATGTTAAAATTTTAATAGTAAATTCAAGTTAATCAAGAGGGAAAACATTGAGGATTAAGATAAGAAAATTGCAAGATTTCAAGATCGTTTTTTTAGCAATAAATATGAGTCAAAATTTAATGTAAAATACATGTATAAATCACAAATTTAATCAGGAACGGTAAATTGATAAGTTATTAAAGAAAAATAAAAGAAAAATAATTAGTTAAAGTTTCGAACATCGATCATATAGATTAGCGTTACAAAACAAATAAACAGACTTAAGATCTTCCAGACTTTTAAATAAGTTTTAAATTAAGTTTTAAAATTTAATGTTAAGTAATACAGACTTTTAAATAAGTTTTAAAATATTGAAATGGTTACTTTTTATTTAGAACATTATATGTATAGATCACGAATTTCTTAAAGAAAACGAAGTGACACAGATTACAATAATGCAACAAAAATTGAAAAAGCAAGGTTATGTCGTAAGTAAATTTTTAGCACACGTGTCACGTGAAATTAATTGTAGCATATACATAATGTACCTGATATAAGATATTAACATGTTGCAGCGGAATAAATTTCATATTTGTCCTCCTTGGCGGGGAAAAAAAATCGCCAAATTATCTGGCGAACGTATTTAATTCCTTTCAAAAATCATGGTTATTTTAACAACTTATAATGAGAGAGTAATGAATAATATGAAACAATATTTCGCACAATACGTATTACGAAAATATACAACTGGCATGTATATTTTCGTGCTACGTTTTTGATCGCCAAATACAAAAAAAAAAAAAAAAAAAAACTCTAAGGACGGCAGTGTTTTGAAATTTAAAAATAAAGTTTTGTCATTTGACAGCAAAATAACTCAATCTAACGTATGCACATGATAACTAATATATCTATACAAAAATATGGGGATTAAAATCGGGAAATAATTTTCCTCGATTTTTAATAATTTTTTACAAAAAATCCAATGGGCAATTAACATAGGAAATCTTTTTCTTGACTTCACAGACGGTCAGTGACATCACACTTTGCTTGTGTATAACTACATTAGCACTTTATCAATGTGTATAAAATCTTTAAAGTGATTATGGTGTCAATTTTCGTGAGATGCATAATTTAACTTTTTATAATTTTTTAACGTTTACCTTTGATTACATGTATTTATTTTTAATTCGAAAGAAAATGAACTCGTATTTTTTTTTTTTTTTTTTTTTTTTTTTTGGCAACAATTAAACTTATGGAACTCGCAGATACTTTGGAGCAACTGTAACAAAGGGCTATAAATAACAAATAATTTGCAATAAAAAATATTGTGACTATAAATTGAGACAAAAAATCTCTCAAGTTGGATCAAACTGCACACAGTGTGCAAAATTTTGTTAAAATTGGATCATAAGTTTAGGAGTTTATCGTGGACAGACATCAGGACACGTAATTTTTATATAGATACAGATATATATATTATCATTATACATATGCAGTGAAATATAGTAGTAATAATAATTCTTAAAGTTCTTTTATATTACCGAAAGTTTTCACCAGATTTACACGTTTTGAGGTCTACTGAATCAGTTTTTTTTTTTTTTTTTTGTATCTCAGCTACTAATTAAAATAATTTCATAAGTAATAAATCATTAGAAAGCTTTGTTGATTTGGAATCGAACAGTACATTACAGAAATTTCTACCGCAAGATGGCGCTGTAATATTTTAAAATTTCAATATCTCATTTTCTAATTATGATTAAATTATTTTTAATACATCATTCGAAATATATTTTAAAGTTATTTTATATTATCGAAAGTTTTCACCAGATTTACACGTTTTGAGGTCTCCTGATTAGGTTTTCTTTCGTATCTCAGCTAATTGAGTTAGACCGTTCAAAATTGGTATACGTAGGTTAATTAAGAGGGGCTGAAAGGGTGGGGAAGAAATAGGTGTGCACCACGCGCGTATCCTCTAACTTGTGCGCGCGCAGTGCTGCCGAAGGCAGTGGGGACCTGGCCCGACTTTTTAACCAATGAGAACTGATTTTTTTTATTTTCTTCTCTTAAGAATAAAAATTTGATTTGAGGAGGAATATGTGCACGCAGCGCGCGTATACCTTCACGCGCGGGACTGCGATGCCGAAGGCAGTGGGAACCCGGTCCGACTTTGTACCCGATGAGAAATGGTTTTTTAAATTTTCTTTTTTTAAGAATAAAAATTTGACTTGAGAAGGAATATGTGCGCGCAGCGCACGTATACCTTCTAACGTGCGCGCGCAGCGCGCATGGGTCTGCGCTGCCGAAGGCAGTGGGGAACCGGTGTGAGTTTTTACCCGATCAGAAATGATTTTTTTTTTTTTAATTTTGTTTCTTAACACTAAAAGTTACTGTTAGTGATTAATTAATTTTAGTGATTCATTTGAAAATACTGACTCGCTAGCGGGCGAAGCTCGCTAGTAACTCTATTAAAATTCGTGAAATTGTTTAAATAAGAAAATAAAATTCAATATTTTAAATAGTTAAAAAAAATAAAATAAAAAATAAATAATAATAACCCTCGATAGCTAATTTTTAACCCCACTCTCTCTTTTTTGGCTTTAGCAGTAGGAAAAGGTGTTCTGCTCTTCAAGCTGGTCGTGGAGAGGCATCGGGATCACCCCCAGGTCGTGCTTGTCTGTCTGACCGTTCTGATTTCTTTGTGCCTTCCACATCACTTGCATGAATAGGAGCTAGAACAAATCATGTTCAATATTTAACACCCTAGTATATCTGAAATAATTTGTTTTTAATTAATATCAGCGTTTTTTACTCACTCTGAATAATTTTCATTTATAGGAAGTTGACCATCTTCTGTCAGGAACGATTCCGGTTAGACCGTTTCAAAACAGAAATTTTTGGTAGCCCCTTTTTTTTTTTCCTTAAATGCTATGCATTTTTATTTTTAATTTTTTAATTAATCTGCATAAATGTTATTTCATTAGAAAGATCTTTCAAAACTGAACATTTTTTGTGCTTACACTTTTCCCTTAATCTCAATATGTAGAAAGATTTCAACGAAAGTTTATAACTATCCGCGTTTGTAATGATCGATAGATGCCGCTTTCTCAACTGCAGTAGTTAGTAAATATTGCCACGTGTAATAATTGTCACGTGCATTTATTATTGCGCTTTCTTGTTGTTCTATCATTGTTTCAGCGTGAAAGCTATCAGTGGTATGATAATTTCAACTTAGCCCACCAGAGGGCGAGCGTTTCATTACAATCGCGGATACCATTGCCATTCTAAAATAACCATGGAGGATGAAATTAAAATGTAATATAAAATTCAATCATAAAAATTATGGGCTAATAGTTATTACATCATTTTCTTGCAATCATGATACTGTACTCACTGTACTTATCTGAAATAAACAAACAGTTCATTGTGACGTCATATTTATCAAATTTGTTAAAATAAATAAGGTTACAAATAAGGTACCTAAGGTTACTACGTTACAAATATGGTACCTTATTTGTAACGAAGTTTTGATTAGATATTTTAGAATTAAATAAAATATGAAAATAATTTCAAAATTGGACATTTAAATTTATGATTTTTGCCAAAAAAGTTTACCAGTTATTGTTATATATATATATATATATATATATATATATATATATATATATATATATATATTAACGGGAGGGGGGGGAGGGGCATAAGATGAAATAATGTTTTCACGCGAAAAATTAAAAACTAAAAAATACTGAATTTGCCCATGCATATAAAAAATTCTTATTAAAATGAGTCGAAGAAGGAAGCGAAATAAGTACTGAGTTATATTACGATAAATACGATCCCAGCAAACACAGAAGTGTCATAAACATGACGGTATGATACCAGATATATCAGATTTGTCAGATATGTCGATTTTCGGGTAACGTTCCGATATCTTTTTCATGGCAAAATAAAATTATATCTTTTACATGATGTCCATGATGTATCGAAAATATGTTAATTTCACGTCATGTAATTTAAGTGTAAACATTTGATATCAGACCGATACCTAAATCATGACAAATATACGACATTTCATTATTGTATCGACAGTGAGATACTTATCCGATATTAGAGACATGATATTTTTCTGACGTCACATTCAAGAATCAAAATGGTATCGATATGGTATCACAATGCTGTTATCCATGACCTGATCGCTAACCGTAACTGAATGATGATCAATAACCGTAACTATTTTCATTTCTGTCCTCGTGGTCGTGCTCGTGTTTCGTGCTTGCATCAACTTATCTTCGTGAATTTTGTTTCCTGTCCAGAATTATTTGTTTTTAAAATGGCTAATACGTCTTCAAATATAGTTTATATATATATATATATATATATATATATATATATATATATATATATATATATATAAAGAAAAGAAATGATACCTGTAAAAATAATTATTTTGTGTTTACGTATAGAAAATATTAAAATTGACAGGAAACGCCGACTTTCGAATAACTGTCGGCAGCTTGGCACAACTCCAATATGTATCATATAAGCGTCAAAAATAAGGATCGAAATGGCAACATAAAGGTATCGATAAAGTGTCATTTTTATAACATTTTCGTATTGGAGCTATCGGTGGCGTTCGTATCTGTATCAGGTATGCGATGCCGGACCGACACCTATTCCCGTATCGCTACGGGTATCGATTTTGCGGACAGTTTCGACACAGAAAAGTTACGAATCGCTGGCATCGTAATGATACCTTTCGTGTTTGGCGTAAGATATCATTTTGATGTCAATATGATAGTTCTGTGTTTGCTGGGATATATAATATGATACGTAACATTAGACCTATCGTCCAGAGTTAGTAGGTGTTTTCGTTAAAAGGAATATTTTGTTCGTTCGGTTCAACTTGCACATCAGTCCCGTCAGGTACAATTTGCATATTAGTCCCGTCAGGTGCAACTTGCACATTAGTCCCCTTTAAATATAGTGTCCAGCGAAGCTGGCAAAGCATTCGGTGATTCACTACCTTAACTGATTTCACATTCCGTCATTTTTGACGGGGTTATATACTAGTATATATATATTACACATATGCAACGAAATTTAATAAAAATAATTGTATTAAGATTTCTTGAAAAATATTAAAATACAAAAAAAAATTAAATTAAATTACAATTCATTATTTAAATTTTTTTGAAAAAAAAAAAAAATATATATATATATATATATATATATATATAATAATCCCTGATATCTAATTATTTAATTTTTATTTTCTCTTACCCATAAGGTATAGAAAGTATTGTTTTAGGTTCAAATTTTCGAAGTAGAGTTTAACATCTATAGACTGCACTAAGCCAAATGAAATGAATATATATTTTTTATATGCGTAAAAACATGCCTCACATAGAATATGGCAGGGAATTCATTCATTGTTCATGTACAGGGTTACACAAAATAACTAGATTATAGTGCAACAATAGCTGAAAATTGATGGAAGTGCATTTCAGGTTGTGCCGTATATTATTACTATAGGATCATATTTAGGTGCAATATCTGGTTTGTACATAATATTCAAAAGATATACAGGGCTGGAAATATTTAAGCGATAACATTCTTGTTTATTGTTAGTGGATGTGCTTTACTATAATATTTCACCATGTCCAGGAAAGCTGTTCAAGAATGGAAATGAATTTCTCATAGACATATTATAAGTAATGTATGTTTTTAAACTAAATATTCATAGCTTGTTTCTTGTGTATTTCCACGCTTTGAGACTTCCTGATTACCAAAATCAAGTCTTTTTAAAGTTTGATCTTTGTCTGTCTCTTAGAGTAACTTAAAAACAAATAATTTCAGGAGATCCAAAAGTTGTGTTTTCAAATTAATTATAAGTAATTAATAAGCTGTTAGAAAAGTTTGATCAAGACTGATAAGTTTCAAGGAATGTTGCGTGTGAATGTTGTCTGAATAATTTTAAGTGAACTTTTAATTTTAATTACTTACAGATTTAAATTCTACATAAATATATGTGCAGTAATGAAACAGGGGGATGAACAGAACTAACTATCATATAAAACTCTTCTGAAACTTAATTTGAATTGTTTTAACATAGGTTTACTTAACAGCACTCATTAAGTTACCTCTTAATCTCCAACCTGTATTTATAGTATTACATTTCAGGGTAAGAGAAAGTCGTGTGAGTGACACACCAGATTATTTCACTCGTATTTGGCTTCGCTAGTGGCCGAGAGGTTTTGCTCTCAATGCTAGTAGGCGGGAAGTATCGAGTTCAAACCTGGGTCTTAAACTTTGATCTAGCCGATGTCATTTCTTCGTGGTCTTCTCCTAAACTTGAATAAACACAGACTATAGAAGAAATAATTTTCAATATGTACTAATCCATAGGGAAATGTTTTATTCTATGGGGAAAATTTCGGGACTAAAGAAAAAACTTAAAAAATAGCTGTTAAAGATTATTTAAAAACTTTTTTTTTTTTAAACTTAATATTTATTTATTAATTTTATTTTTTCTAGTAAGTAGTTTTCATAAAATTACAATAAAAGAATTAATATATTTCACAGCATGTATATATATACATACAGTACCCGCCGCTTATTAAAATCACATTCGTTCTAAGGCAAAGTGATTTTATTAAGCGGCTGATTTTTATCCGGCAAAGGTTCTTGCACTCAAAAAAAAAAAAAAAAAAAAAAAAAAAAGGTGTTAGTTCCTTGAATTTAAAAAGAAATTTTAAAAGTTAACGATTGATGAGAATAATAAATAGTATTAAGTAAATTTCGACCGACAATTAATTAATTGTTCGTTCAAAATAAGTAAAATAAACACATACTCCGTATAAAATTAATAAACACATGGTGCATACAAAATTAGTCAATATTTATACATTAATTAAATATTAGACATTTTCAAAAGTTTTTTGCCTCTTAGTTATTTCAGAGTGAGAACTAAGAATTATCTTTTAATAATAATAATAATAATAATAAAATCTACTGAATCAAGGCAGTAACTTACTATTTCGATTTTTAGCATATAATTTCTGAAATTTATTGCTAAGACAAGCGACGAAGCCAGTTTATTTTATTATTATACTGCAAGCTTAAAATTTTCGGCAAAAAGAAATAACGAGAGAGATTGTTTTGATTTATTTTATTTTTATTGGGGGGAGGGGGGGGGGGAGGGAAACTGTAAATAAATGTTTTTAAGTGCATAAATATACATTTTTGCTGATGAAGAGATTTTTTTTTCTTTTGAGTTTATTAACCGGCGATGGGGATTTTATTAAACGGCGGTTTTAAAAGTAGTTTGTATTGATTTGATTCCGGTCCTGACAATTTGATCAGATTAAGCGACTGATTTTATTAACCAGTGAATTTATTAAGCGGCGGGAACTGTATATGTATATAATTGTAAGAAGAATAATAAAAAAATAAAATTAAAAGAAATAAAAGAATGAAGGATTAGAATAAAAGTGGATTGCTGTATATGAAGACTATCTAGCGAGAATACAAAAATTAGATATTATTTTAAAACAAATTATCTCAGATAGGGTACGCTGGTCTAAGAGTACGCAATCTCAGCAGTCATGTTGTTGTTTACGATATGCGTCTAATTTCAGTGTTATTTTGATGTACAATCTAGTGGGAGGCGCTGTGCGAAAAACAGATATAAAAACCTACAAAAACAAAGAAATTACGTAAGTTTAAATATTTTTATTTATTTTCTGAAATATTTATAGCATTTTGGAAGTATTATTGTGATAAAAGCAGAAACATTTAAAAAGAAAAGTTTATGTTCGAACTGTAAGAAACTTAATTTAATTTAAGCATTTTTAACACTTTCTAACAATTTTTAAGTGTGAATAGGATTTAAATTGGTGTATTTGTTTGTCCGACAGTTCGTCTGCCCTTTTCCAACGTCTGTAAATATTTGCGAAATTTCTAAAAAATGATATATGTTATTCACGTTCACTATGAAATGTTCCCTATTTAAAGTGGCTTTAGTAGGTCCTGAACAAGTGGTTTGTGTAATGGTTCACCTTAAAAATTATAATGCATTGCATTTTGGGAGAAACACTTTTATAAATCACATTTAATCAACTTTCTATTGTAAAAATCACAAAGAAATCGACATTTGTTGTTAATATGCTAAAATAATATTTTGTATAGAATGCGATGTGTTTGGCATTCAGATTTACAGGGCTACAGTAAAATATTCAGCACATTAAGGGCAGCATTTTCCGTTGGCGCTAACCACATTTAACACTTTCTAACAATGTCTAAGATTGAATAGGATTTTATGAGTCTATCTGCCTGTTTTTGTGTGATAACATTGACAAAGACCATTGAAGCTTATATGATCAACACCTCCTGTAATAATGCCTCCGAGCTGAGCTCTACGTCATGGAAGATCGGCCGATTTTATCCAATCAACACTTCCTATGATACACGTTGGATCGTGGGGATTGGATGAAATCACCCGATCTTCCGTGACGGAGAGCTCAGCTCGGAGGCATTATTACAGGTGGTGTTGATATGATACAACGAGTACGTACATTTGGAAAGTGTGTAGGAGATTGGTGTGTGTTAATTAATAGATAATAGATTTCAGTTCTTTTTCATATTTTTTTAATCGACGACACAGTACAAAACAACACACACTACACATAGTTGATGTAAAAGATAGAAGGGGACAAAGTCCGTAGTTATACTGTGGGGATAAACCCGCTCATACATTTTTTTGGGGGATAAAACTCGCGGTAACAAAATGGGGATATACCCGCTATGCAATTCGACTTCTATTGCAGCCGAAAGCCAAACAACAACTGGTTTTCTTGGCGCGGTCACATGACCACAAAAGCCCGCGGTGCTCGTTCGACATGCGCAGCGCAGATGTCCGAACAAAGTGTTAATAATCAATGCGTACCGCTTGATTTTTCGCTCATGTTTTATTTGTGTATTTCATTTTCCAAATGTATCCTATTTTTTCTTGTGAGATATATCGTACCTTATGGCTTTATACGACGACTATAGTTTGAAATCTTACAATTTCATATGTTCTCTGAAGAGTTGTACGATCCAAATGATAAAACTTTCCGTTTTTGAGCGTTTTCTGACATTTTAATAAGTTTATAATAGTGGACAAATTTCTGTGACTGTTATCTAGAAATTAAATTGTGTCTCATAGTAAAAACATAGATATAGTAATATATATAGATCTATCATCCCCATGCTATCGAGCAAAAAATTTTGATACCGAAAAAAAAGTTCTAAAATCAGCCATTAGAGAGTATTGAAAAAAGAATTTAAAAAAAAAAAAAAATGAATTTGAAACTGTATCTGGAGTTTTTCATTCACCTTTAGTAAACAAATTATTCATAAATTTTATTTACTAAATTATCCGTGTGTATTCCTGTGTGTGATTTACTCGGGGAAAGGCAGCCATTAGAGTGACGTTTCCCGAAAAAAAAAAGGTATCACTTTTTCCCTCTAGTTGGTCAATCTATGTCTTATTACTATATCTATGAGTAAAAATAGTTCTATATGTCATTCTTATAAATTCTAGTTCTCGTTGCTAGCGAGATCTAAAAATCCCTATAAGATTTCTATAGCATTCCCCTATGTTATTGTGGTCGATCTTATTTAAAAAATCTCTGCATATAAATGCGAACTCAAGGGTCGATTTAATACCTATAATGTTTATTTATGACCCAATTATAGGAAATGAAGTTAGAATCTCTCTCAATACGGATTCATATTATTCATAATATTGTTTCCTAGTGAAGAAAAGCATAGACTAAAAATTCTCGATCATTTCGTTAGTCTCGATCATCTAGGTTATTTGTTTATCTTAGACGCATAGCTCATAAATCATATATTTCTAGTTGGAGACGGTATATACATATTTCTTCTCAATGCATTGTTTCTTGTTTGTTAATGAATATGATATGGATAAACATTCGTATTTCTTGTCAATTTGTGGTTTATCACTCTATTTTTATGACATTTTTACTTTCTCTTACCCATAAGGTATTGTTTTTGGGTCAAATTTTCGAACGCGAGATTTTGTTATATTTACACGTTTTGAGGTCCCCTGAATACGAAAATCATGTTTTTAGCAAATGGTCTGTGTGTATGTCTGTGTGTGTCTCTATCTGTTATCAGCATATCTCAAAAACAAATTATGGCAGAAAGTTCAAACTTGGTATTTTAAATGTGTATCATATAGGGATGCTACAGTAAGCTTTTCGTTAAGATCAAGCAAATAGTTCGTGTACAGGGACAATCAAGAGAATTCTAATACATTGCGTCTATGGGGGAAATTGCAGGTAAGTAGAGTTTAACGTCTATAGACTGCATTAAACCAAATGAAACGAATATATATTTTTTGTAATTGAGATAGTTAACTGGGATTTTTTTTTTTTTTTTTTTATGTATGTAGGAGCCTCGCCTCCCCCCCCCCCCCCTGGAGGGAAGTAAACTTTCATGATGGGTATCTTTCAAAAGAGCTCGCCAATACCTTCAAAACGAATGGTTGAACCATCGATCTGCGATAATTTAAATCAAAGTTATCGATTTTTTTTTTTTTACTTTTAACGAAAAAAAAAAAAAAAAAAAAAAATTAGAAAAAAAAAAAAAGCGTTCGTTTTTTTTTTTTTTTTTTTTTTTTTTTTTTAAGATTGAGAATAAAATGGACTTTTTTTTTTGGATATTTGGTGTTATACTACTTCTCTAATATGAAAATCGTCTGCATTATCATAAAAGATAATTTTTTTAAATAATAACTTTAATATTTATTTTTTTTTTTTAAACAGAATTATTTTTTAATAACCGAATTAAATACTATATAAATGTAGGTGCATTAATGAAACGGGGAGTTGAGGGGGACCGCAGGCTCCTCACACAGAACTAGTTATCATATAAAACTCTTCAGAAGCCTAATATGAATTGTTTAACCCAGGTTTACATAACAGTACTCGTTATCTTACCTTTTAATCTGCAACCTGTATTTATAGTATTAAATTTCAGGGTAAGAGAAAGTCGTGTGAGTGACACACCAGATTATTCCTCTTCTTCTTCTTCTTCTCATTTTTTTTTCTTTGTGTGTGTGTGTGTGATTACGGAATTTTATGGATATTGTTTAAAGTCAACCTGAACTAAATACTTTTAAAATACTTCTACTGACTATGCATGATCCTTATTGCTTTCCATGGCTAAATTGCTGTTTCATCAATCATTACTTTCCAAAATATACGTATACTTGCTGAAATTTTTAAAATTTAAAATCTGTAATTTTAAAAACAGTTTAAATTCATTAAACCAACATTTTCAAACAATTTCATAAAAAATAAAATAAAATAAAATAAATTAAATAAATAAATAAAATAAATATATAAGCATTTTCCGACCCTATTCAATGAGTTTTGATGATTATTATTATTATTACTATTATTATTATTACCGTCGTTTTTTCCTTCATAAAAATATCTTATTTTGAAAATTCATTAAGGGGACGTATAAATATTGAAAGTTTGGATGTAACAAATGGAGTAATTAAAACGTATCAGGAAACAAAATGACACGATCGTCAAACGAAAGCAATTTTTTATTTTAAATTTAAGAAATGGAGAATATCTGCGGTTGTTTCTACCAAATAATCTTCCAAACTCTTGTAAACTGGACCAGAAGTTTCACTTCGCCAGCACTGATAAACACTCGCAACACATCAAACAAAATTGAACACATGTCAGTATTGCGTAACACAATTGACAGCAGCTCGTAAGACACTCTTCCTCTTCTGTACTAAAAGGAAAAAAAAAAAAAAAAACTTCATGAAAAAAACATAATTAAAAGTACAAATAAATGATTTACATATCATTTACATTAACCGTATAATTAAACCTGAAAAAATCCATTCATAATTCGCCACGTGGCGAATAAATAAATAAATAAATCATAGCCTCCTTATCTAGATGCCTGTCGTGTAGCTCGGAAGCTAGGCAGAAGCGGTAGACAGCACCACTTTGTATAGATTATGGGACTTTTTTATTCAACTGTCACCAATAATTTAAAGAAGTGATACATGATATATAAAATCGACGTTTCTTCGACTCTATTCGCCTTTTATGCACATCATATCCCACTTTTAAAAATGTTTGGTGGTTGTTGAATAAAAAAATCGCGCAATCTGTATCAGGTGGCGCTGTCTGACGCTTCAACTGTTGCCTAGTTGTCGAGCTACGCGACAGGCATCTAGCTAAGGAGCCTATGAATAAATTAGAGTAATAATGAAAAGTAAAAATTCTGTCATAGACAGAATTTAGTTTCGTACGGAGGACTATTAATTTCAATCTGTAAAATTTTTATTTTTAATGTTTATTTTAATTTATTTTTTAATCTAATTTTTTGACCGTAAAACTGGGCCACGTACTTTTTTAAATGACTGAAATGAATTAAAATGAAGTATTGCCACCTAAATTTCATACTTTAGTTAATTACAAAAAATACTATTGTCGTGTCGAAACACTGTTTGCACCCCTGGATTCAGAAAAATCACCCCTTTCATCTGGTACCGAATTTGTAAAGATAGGACGGATATTTCTAATTTATTTTGGTGTTACACAAAACTGGTCTACAAAAACTGGCGACGACGTTCTTACTCGGATTGAAAATAATAGTCCTCCTAGTATTAATAAATAAATAAATAAATATAATAATAATAATAATAATAAAACCCTGCGGCGATTAAAGAAATCTCATTAACTGGCCAGTTTTCTGCCTCGTTTATTTTTGAAGAAGTTTTTTACACAAAGGATCAAGAAAAAAAAAAAATACAATAGCAAAACAAAATTATTTTTTTCAGCACCAGCCATAATCAGGGTTCGAAAAAACCTGATTTTTTTTTTTTTAAAGGCCCAGCCCACCTGGGCCCAATGTCAAAAACCCGGGTTCTTTCGGGTTTTACATGAGAAAACTGGGTTCCCAAGTTTTTCAAATTTACATCTTTCAACTTTTACATCTTAATCTAACCATATAACATAACATGTAAATCTAAACTGATCATTTTTCAATGAAATCACATGAAAGAAAACTGTATAACACAATTTAATTTAAAAGTTAAATATTTCATGCCTACTTATTAGTAATGTTGAATAGTCTATATAACTGCAGTTAAACTTCTTTCATTTCATATATTATTTTTTTAAGATGTTAATTATATATATAAATAATAATATTAATTATATGCATATTCAATTATAATTTATCTATATACGAAATTCCGGTTTGAAAAAAATAAAACTTAAGCATTACACCCACGTGTTTTATTATATATAAATTGTAAAAATTTACAGAAGATTTGGTATTTTGTTAATCTAGAATTGGTCTTCTTCTTCTGGGGAAAATGGGTGTTTAGCTCAAAGATGACGATAAACTTTTACGAGTTTCGTAGCTGTATTAAGTCCTTGACGATTACGTAGTTTATTCCAAACTAATCCAAATGTAGAGAAATATCTCTCAATTGATTCAGATGAAGCTGGTGCTGAGTGTAAACCGAGAAAAAACTTTCCAAATGCAGGAGGAAAGTTTGAATTTTGCTCACAATTTTTTGCCATGATCTGCCACCATTTTTGAGAAGAAAATTTTTCTACAACGTTCTCGAGCATCATGGAAGCAGGAAAATAATCGGGGTCATTTATTTTGAAAGCTAAAATGCATGGTAAAAATTCAGGGTGGTGATCAGCTAACCACATTTCTGCCGAATCTTCTTGCTCTTTACTCAAGTGCTTTCCTTTAAATTTGGGATCTATGAGGTTGGCTAAAATGTGTGGTGGTTGAATTGCCTGTGCAAATCTTTTTTTTGAAAGAATCACGATAAGGCTCCAGAAATTTGGAAGATAATAGTTCTAGCCATATTTCAGCCTCTGAAATACATGTCGTTTCTTTCTGAAACTTATCAAGTGCATTTCCAACAACTGACAATTGTTTTTCAAGATGAACAGCTTCTTGATACATACCCACACTATTTAAGAGTTTGGCGATATTTGAAGAGATTTCTTGACTGTGTTTAAGGGCTATTTCTCTGTATTTATGATAGTTAAGTACAAAGCATTTCACAGAGTCTACATGGGAATTCCATCGAGTATCGTTTGGTATTTGTGGCTTATGGCCTCCTTGCTCTTCAAGCCAGCCATGTGCCCGATGTACATTCCTAAAATATTTGTTTACCTCCACAATGCGAGACACTACTGTAGTCGGTGATATTTCTTTTTCAACCAAATTTAACAAATGAGCTGAACATCCATAAGTGATTAGATTTGGATATTTTTCCCTTAAAATATTCCACATTTTCTCCATTTTGTTATCATTATCAGTTACTACTGCGAAAATGTCAGCGTGTAAATTTTCATGGCATTCTTTTATTGCTGCTTCTACAATTGAAGCACATTGCTCAGATGTCTTTTTCTGCGACCCAGCATCACACACTTTCAGTAAATAACTCTCTGTCCCATTATGGATAGTGACAGCTTGAATGGGGTCATTTTTAACATTTGACCAGCCATCCAATGTCAGTGTTAAACTGGAATTCTGCACTTTTTGTTCCAGAACCATATCTACTTGCTGATTTGCATCATCTAAAAGTCTTCCACTGATATCTTTTGCTGATGGTGGTTTATATCCAGGTCTTAATAGTTCAAGCATATGTTTGAAGGTATCATGTTCAGCTACATTGAAAGGTATATTGGTTGCATAAAAGAACATTGATACTGCCTGGTCAAATTTTCTTTTTTGTTCTTCAGTTGTCTTGACCACAAAATCACTTACTGAACGTTGTACTATCACTCTGTCAGCAGATGATGAGGTAGAAGGTACACCAATACTAGTAGAAGTTGTACAAAATGAGGTTTCTGTGTCAGGCGTTGTAAGCACAGGATGCTGATTTTCAGAATGAGGTTGCTGACTTGTAGTGATTCTCTTTCCTGGACATTTCTTAAGATGGGCTTTTATTCTTTCTATTTTGCAGCTAAACAATAAATCACAATGTTTACACTTGCATTTTGACCATTCACTTGCTAATTTTCTTCCACTTCTTTGTACTATTGGCATGTTTATTTTTAAGTATATTTATTTTTACACACTTAATCTAAAATTTAAAACAATTGTCTATATAACACTTTTTTATTAAACAAAACACAAGCACAGGCTAAATACAGGGATACATGTAGATCAACTTTGTGCATTAGCTAAACAAAGAAGTTATTTGTTTGCTGATTGGTTCTTCGAAAGAACCAATCAGCACAGCACAAAGATTTGAAAAGGGGAATTTCCCTACTTGATAAACCAATCAGCATCAAGCTACTATCAGAAAGGGTAATCCCCTGCTATTTGGGCCAATTGCAGTCCAATTAATGAAGAATACAATATCTGAATACTTTAACTAAAATTTTTTGTTATCATTTTACAAAAAAATGTAACTTTATATATTTTATTGTATTAACCTTCTATAATTAGCAAAATATGCTATTAAAAAAAATGGTTATATTATTTTATTAATTGTAATTTTTGAAATTTATTATAGCATTCTCCTTTATTTTTAGAAAATCCTTTTTTCAAATAAAAATTGTGACATCTTAAAAAATAATAATAAATTATAAATGATTAATAATTAATTAATAAATAATTAAAAATTAATCATAAAAATTAATAGCCATCTTGTTTGAAATAAAAATTATGAATGAATATAATATATAGTAAATTATGAAAAAACCCACTTTCTGGGTTTTTGGGTGGGTTTTTTCAACTGGGCCCACTTTGGCGATCCTGGCCATAATCGTCTGCCAGGATGTGGAAGATGACGGCGCATGATATTTTTTAATTTTTTAATATTTTTTAATTTTTCACGTGAAAACATTATTTCATCTTATGCCTTCCCCCCCCCCTCAATATATATATATATATATATATATATAACTGGTAAATTTTGTTTGGCAACAATCATAAATTTAAATGTCCAATTTTGAAATTATTTTCATATTTTAATTAATTCTAAAATATGTAATCAAAACTTCGTTACAAATAAGGTACCAAATGAAAGGTACCATATTTGAAACGAAGTAACCTTAGGTACCTTATTTGTAATCTTGTAACCTTATTTATTTTACCTAATTTGATAAATATGACGTCACAATCAACTGTTTGTTTATATCAGATAAGTACATTATCATGATTGCAAGAAAGTGATGTAATAACTATTAGCCCATAATTTTTACGATTGAATTTTATATTACATTTTAATTTTATCCTCCATGGGTATTTTAGAATTGCAATGGTAGTTATAAACGTTCGTTGAAATCTTTTTACATTTTGAGATTAAGGGAAATGTGCAAGCTCAAAAAATGTTCAGTTTTGAAAGTTCTTTCTAATGATGTAACATTTATGCAGATTAATAAAAAAATAAAAAAAATAAAAATAAAAATACATTGCATTTCTAAGGGGGAAAAAATGGCTACCAAAAGTCTATGTTTTGAAGCGGTCTAAACCGGAATCGTTCCTGACAGAAGATGGTCATTATTATTATTAAAATATATATATATATATACACTCATGTCCATAAATTAAGGATAATGCTAGCTGAGGCGAATAAAGGTTCAGAAGCAAAACAAACATGACTTATTCACGAAGTCCATTTATTAAACAAAAGATCAAGAACAGAAAAAGTGGTTTATATAGGATACCATTTATAAAAACTACGATTTTTGCTCCCTGGAGCAATTACAAAAAATATATCCCTTACAAAAACTTAACATTACATGGTTGGTATGATGGTTAATACATTGTACAGGGTTTGTCCGGAAAGTAATAGGACTGATTTTCTTCCGCCGCGACTGTACTTCGGAGCGTGCGCGCACCGACTGGATCCGGTAGAGGGCGTTCCTAGCTAACGAACGAGCGGCTGGTCAGTTATCTCCGAGCACCTGGAGAGTCAGGACAGGCTTTTTCGCGCGACGTGTTTCTGTGAGTGGTGCAAGCCGA
Organism: Salticus scenicus; assembly: GCA_963930645.1. Taxonomy (NCBI): domain Eukaryota; kingdom Metazoa; phylum Arthropoda; class Arachnida; order Araneae; family Salticidae; genus Salticus; species Salticus scenicus. The sequence continues at coordinate 936,866 of CAWVNO010000050.1, forward strand.
CCCCCAAGTGAAAGTGACCCCCAATTTTTGAATAACGTAATCACAGGTGACGAGTCATGGATCTTTGAGTATGATCCCGAGACAAAGAGGCAATGTTCCGAGTGGCACACGCCGGCGTCTCCTCGCCCAAAAAAGGGAAGGGCGAGGGAAGGCCTTTTTTGGGCGAGGAGACGCCGGCGTGTGCCACTCGGAAGATTGCCTCTTTGTCTTGGGATCATACTCAAAGATCCATGACTCGTCACCTGTGATTACGTTATTCAAAAATTGGGGGTCACTTTCACTTGGGGGTCGGCTTGCACCACTCACAGAAACACGTCGCGCGAAAAAGCCTGTCCTTACTCTCCAGGTGCTCGGAGATAACTGACCAGCCGCTCGTTCGTTAGCTAGGAACGCCCTCTACCGGATCCAGTCGGTGCGCGCACGCTCCGAAGTTCAGTCGCGGCGGAAGAAAATCAGTCCTATTACTTTCCGGACAAACCCTGTATGTCTCTCAGATGATGAAATACAGTCCTTACAACGCCTGGGAATGTTAAGTATTAAATTATTGATCTGATCTTGTGGAAGATTACTCTATTCAGTAAGCAATGCTCTCCGAAGTTCCGGTACACATGTAGGAGGTGGTTGACGGACTATAACTCGTCGGAAAAGCATGTCCTACACATGCTCTATCGGGTTCTAGTCAGGTGAGAATGCTGGCCATTCCATGCTGGTGATAGCTTCAGATTGTAGGCATTCGTGTTCAACGTTTGTACGGTGTGGACGTGCATTGTCATCCATAAACACAAATTCTGGGCTCATGGTACCCCTAAACAAACGTACATGTTGCTCCCTAATGATGTCCCAATAAATTTGGCCTATCATTCCTCCGATTTGAACATGCAGATCTGTTCTGGTGCCCAATATCCCCCCCCCCCAAACGAGTGCTCCTGCCCCACAGTAACGGTATGTCGTTCAATGATGTTGTTTTGGTGGTAATGGGTACCTGACGTTCTACATATGAAAGTCTGGCGTGAATCACGCTGCAAGCTAAACCTGGACTCGTCGGAAAACATTACACAAGCTCACTGTGCCGCTGTTCACATTGCATGTTCTCTATACTCCAAGTTAACCGCTGGCACAGTGCATTGCCATGAATGGAACACATCTAACAGGCCTGCGAGCATATAGACCAATATCTCAAAAACGTCTATACACGGTTTGTCTTGAAACTGTGGCACTCGTGGCTGCAGACAGCTGACGAGACAGGTCTGATGCTGTGCTTTATCTGTTTATTTTGGCAGTTACTGCCAAATACCGGTGGTCATTCGGCATTGTAACTCGGGGCCGACCAGTACTGTAACGTTGAATAGCATTCCCATCATTTTGGAATCGTTGCCAAAGCCTAGAGATGACACTTTGGGCGATTCTAAGTTTCTCCCGATACTTCTATCTGAGTACGCCCACATTATAATCGGACGATATATCTATCACGCAAAAAATGATCTACATGTGTCGTCTGTGTCATAACCATTCGGTTGTGGCACTGAGCGGCACACAGAACACTTGTGAACAATTTTCCTTCTTTGCTCCCATTCCTTATCTACCCCCTTCTTATACTTTCGTCATTGTAACATCATATTGGCGTCATCTGATGGCTTCCTATAATTTGCATATTATTATTAAAGATGTCTGTGGTATTTCTACAGGTGATATTTTTGCATTAAAGTTCGATTTCAGTGTGAATCCGAATTATCCTTAATTTATGGACATGAGTGTATATACATATATAAAATACATAATATATATATATACTGTCTTACTGTATAACGTTGTCGATTGAAAGCCGTAAATGCAGCAAAACTATTTTGTGTACTAAACCTCTCAAAATTATTTGGATGCATTGCATTGTATGAGATTTTTTTTTTTTTTTTTTTTTTTTACATATTTCGATATTTTTTAAACTCCGCTAAAAATAAAGAAATTAAGACACATTTTCTGGGTGCAATAACGGCCATTTTCTATAAAAAGATATGATTAACTTTCATAAATCATTTATAGGGTCCCAAAATAGCATTCAGATTCATGAGAAATTGCTAAAAAATACATTTTTAGTTATATTTTGCGTTTTTAATACTTTTCCAAAAAGTTGAAAAATATTTATAACATCGGTATATCTGCTTGTACGTCGCTTTCTGATTTTCGTAAACTACATAGCACTTCTGGTTTTTATGCAGAGACTTACAAAAGAATTTAGATACATTACGGTCCATTACAAATATTTATTTTAAGCATATCTGTTTTATTTTATGCATTAAAGCACAGTCAAAATAAATACATTACTCAGGTTTTTTTAAAGTGTCTTTTCCATAGAATATATGATAAGCAATTACACTGGCCTACAAAATTGAAGTTGACAAAATTTGATTCGATGATTTTAGCTGCACTTTATGTTTTTTGATGTCATGAAACCGAAAATGCAGCCCATTTTTCTCTATCACGTATAGATTTTTACCAATACAGGGTGCTTACCGACTCAATTTCTTACTTATACCATCATAACAATAGGTTCGTTGGTTGCTTGGTTAGTAGGGTTTTACGTCACGCCAGTGCTGCGCTATTACAACAATAGGTATCCATAATTAATTAATCATGAAAGCATACTATAAAACTTACCATATAATTATACTAGCAGGCTTTGCCCGCTTCGCTGGACATTAAACTTAAATGAGTTGTCAAAATCCCATATCTTTATTAATAACCTAAGTTCTCGCTGTGATTGGTAGAAGTTTTCTCGCTCGCAACGTGAGGAGTCTGAGTTCCCACTGTCTTCGGCACAACTTACCCACTTCTTACTTCCCCTTCCTCAGCGGGTGAGTTCGAAGTTTTGCAAAATCCCACTAATGTATATAATGCGTACACTTAATCAATAACCACACACCAAAATTCGCCATTCTAAGATAATTCAAAGCGAATTCAAACGGAAAAACGCGTTTTTACACATGTTTATTGCCCTCCGACTCCGAGAGGGGGGGGGATTTCGAATTTCATGAAATCCAGTTACAATAAGTGCCGGATGCATACAAACAATTTACGCACCAAATTTCGTGACCACAGAAGTCTTTAATAGAAAATATTATAAATAAATAAATACAAAAAGCACAGCTTTAGTATGGGACCCCTTTGGCGGCTTTAAATTTTTTAAGCCATTTTTGCGGTGAACTGAATTGGCTATCTCAATTGTGTAATTAAAGATCTTGGCGAGAAACGTCCGAGCTACTTCGGTGCCGAATTTCAAATTTTGCCAAAGGGATCCAATACTAAAGCTGTTCCATATCGAATCTGGTTTGAAAACGGAAAAAGGGTAAAATAAATTAGAAATATCAGACCTATATTTATAAATTTGATACCGAATGAAAGGGGCGATTTTGCTGAATCCAGGGGTTCAAACAGTTTTTCGATGCGACAATTAGATTTTTTAAAAATAACTAAAGTATGAAATTTAAGTGGCAACGGAAAAACGGATAAAGGGAAAAATAAATTAGAATATCAGACCTATCATTACAAATTCAGTACCAAATGAAAGAGGTGATTTTTCTGAATCCTGGGGTGTAAACAGTTTTTCGACACGACAATTAGATTTTTTAAAATTAACTAAAGTATGAAACTTAGATGGCAACACTTCATTTCAATCTTTTCATAATTTGTAGTGCGAATCACGCGAATACAAGAGTCTTTAACTTAAAAAAATATTTTTATATTTTATTTTTCCATTCAAAGCATTTTAGTGAAAAAATATTTATGGCGCATGCGCAGGCGTTTTTTACCCACAATTTAAACACTAATCACAATTTTGAAAATTTCTATAGATATAATTTCAAGTTGGGGGAAGACCTAAGTTTCTGCCAAACACCGTTGAATTCCGTCCAGCCGTTCTCGAGTGATGCCCGGACAAACGTGTTTTAGTCTTTTACCCCCTAGGGGGGAACGGGGGGGAATTTCTGAAAAGTTGATAGATATAATTTTAAGTTGGGTGAAGACCTAAATTCCTGCCAAGCGCCGTTGAATTCCGTCCAGCCGTTCTCAAGTGATGCCCGGACAAAAAAAGCGACATTCGGACACGATGACACACACACACACACACACACACACACACACACACACAGGCAAAATTTTCTGAAGTCATTTTCGGCTTTCATGGGGTGTGAAACGTGAAGATATCGCAAAATTTTTCGATTCTGACAAATTTACAGACAAAACTCTGATTTTATTAATATAGATTGGTGGAAGAGTAATGGAAGAAATTGTATAGGTAGGCACCCTGTATTGACAAAAGTATATACGTGATAGAGAAAAATTGACTTCATTTTCGGTTTCAGCACACCAAAAAACATAAAGATCAGTCAAAATTATAAAATCAAAATTTGACATGTCGACCTGTGTAATGATAGGTTTATAGTCATATTCAATGCATATTCAAGTGTATTATGAGGGCTTTTTACAGTACTAAAATAAAAGAGCATTGAGAAATTATTAGGCAAAAGAAATTATTAGGCAATATACTGGTATTCACAAAAACAATTTTATACGTTTTTGAAAAGAAAAACTGCAAAGACAGTTTTTGAGAGATTTCATTCTCTATAGTTTAAAGTAATATTTATTTTAATAGCGTTATCACGGAGATAAAATATGTTAAATGGTATAAGAGAATTACACCATTGGTATAATGGTGTATATTAAATGTTTAATGGTACAATCAAAAAATGTCTTTTAATGCACGCGATTCGTATGTGTTTGCAATCTTTGTTTTTATTATTTGTTTTATTTTTACTTGCCGAACACTATAGCGAGGAAAGTATTGTAATCATGTCAAAAATCCGAATTGGAGATTTTGATGTTTCTATACGTTTCGAGGTCCCCTGAGTCCGTTTTCACTATTTTTACGATGATGTATGTATGTGTGTGTGTATGTCTGTGAGTGAACACGCTAGCGTCTAAACCCTTTGTTCGAATAAGCTGAATGTTGGTACATATATTGTAAGTCACCATAGTAGGAAGGCTATTGATTTTTGTGAATCTAGCACTTATAGTTTTTTTACAGGGACACCAGGAAAATTTCTTTATCATTATGGCCTATGGGACCAAATTTTTAAAAGTACGATAGCGTCTAAACGCTTTATTAATCTGAGCAAAAAATTTTTACACATGTTATAGGTCACAGTTGCACGAACTGAATAGATTTTAGTGAGTTTAGCACTTATAGTTTTTTTTACAGGGACACCAGGAAAAATTCTTTATCATTATGGCTTTTGTGGCCAAATTTTTAAAATTGCTATAGCGTCTAAACGCTTTATTAATCTGAGCTAAAAATTTTTACACATATTATAGGTCACAGTTGCACAAGCTGTATAGATTTTGGTTAATTTAGTACTTACAGTTTTTTTACAGGGGCACAAAGAAAAATTCTTTATGATTATCGCCTATGGGGGCTAAATTTTTAAAAGTGTGATAGCAGCTAAACGCCTTATTCAATTGAGCTGAAAATTTATATGAATATTATAAATCACTGTTGCGCTAACTATAAGCATTTTGGTGAATCTAGCATTTATAGGTTTTTACAGGGACACAAAAAAAATTCTTTATCATTATGATTTATGGGCTCAAAGTTCAGTAGCGTTAAATAAAACATCGTGTAATATAGGGAGAAAAACACTCCTCAAACACTCTATTATGGTTTTCTCTCTTTTGTTTGTTTAACAACTCCTCTTTCTTTACTTTATCTACAAAACTGCTAATTACTCAATGTTCGGAAAGTCGAGTGGAGTCACACCAGATTTTTATTACTTAAATTAGGAATAATGAATCTTACTTACAGCGTAAATATATTGGTAGGTTTAGAAAATCCATCAGAGGAAGGGCAGGTAGCTGGTTCTGAAAGAGGATTAAAGTACCCGCCTTCCGAATCACAAATTTGGGGTTGTTTAGTGATGCACTCTTCTTTTGCAAGTAATCCATCACCCTTTGGTATGTACTCCAAAGGCAGTGGAGGTTTCAGATCATAAGACATTTGCAATAATCAAAAAAGAGTCTGTTCAATCACATTCTCGCCGTTTATAAACAGAAAGGCGTGTGCATATTTTCGTTTTATAATTCAATGATAATATCTACGATTATGTCGTCTCCACTAGATAATTCTCCAAGGCGAATTATCAGAAAAAATTCAGCTGATAAAACCGTATCATTTAGATAACATATATGTATAAAATTTTGACGTTGTATCTCTGAAATCGGATTGTATTTTTGTTGTCATACTGCATTTGTAAAAAATTCTCATAAACACAATTCATTATTATGAAAAAAAAAAAAAAAAAATCGATTCTTTTAAATTAAATTGGTATAAATAATGATAAGTTAAGTTCCGAGATATCTATGCTTATTGGAAGAATGTCAACTTCTGAATAATCGAAAATCCTGAATAAATGAATCGATAGAGATTTTGACGATAATTTAAAAATATATATATATGTAAAATATTAAAAAGAAACTTAGGGTTAGACAAATAAACACAAGAAAAATCGTCAACGTCATGAACACCAAAGGTGTGTGTTGGTGTTTAGATTAAAGCCAATTAACAGCACTAAGGGTCCTGGGCCTGGGGAAATTGCCCTCCGTGAGGGTATTTTTAAGAACGCCAAAGGTAATAATAAATTAGCAGACAGTTTTTTCGGTAGCATTTAGCGCATCGTCATGAGCGCATAAAGAAACGACAGGGCGGGTGTGCTCTCTATATAAGAAAGGAATCGGATTTTACGACCAAGAGAATTAGGCTCAATATAAAGGGTTAACCACGTGGAAATTGAGAAACGCTTATTATATATATATATATATATATATAAAATAGGGGGGGGGGGAGAAAAAAAGAAAAAAAAAAGTGTGGATTGAATGTAAAATTTCCATCAATAAGACAAAGTACAACGAAATCAAAATCAATAATATGGTGTGTCACTCCCACGACTTTCTCTCACTTTGAAATTTAATACTATAAATACAGGTTGGAGATTAAGAGGTAAGATAACGAGTCCTGCTATGTAAACTTAAGTTAAACTATTCAAATTAGGCTTCGGAAGAGTTTTACATGATAATTATTTCTGTGTGAGGGGGTAAAGACCCCCTCAACTTCCCGTTTCATTAATGCACCTACATTTATATAGAATTTATATCTGTTATTAAAAGTTCACTTAAAATTATACGGACAATTTTCACACGCAACATTCATTGAAACTTCTGAATCTTGATCAAACTTTTCCAGCAACAAACTTATATTAACTTCAAAATACAACATTTGGATCTCCTAAAATTATTCTTTTCTAAGTCACTCAAAGAGACACAGACAAAGATTAAACGTTAAAAAACTTGACTACGGTAATCAGGAAGCCTGAAAACGTGTAAATATACAAAAAACAAGCGATGAATATTTAGCTTAAAAACATACATTAATTACACTGTCTCTACGAGGAATTTATTTCAATTCCTGAACAGCTTTCTTGGAAATGGTAAAATATTATTAGTAAAGCACATCCACTACCAACAAAAAAGAATATTATCTAGTTCTTTTGTGTAGCCCTGTAAACGAACAGTGAATGATTTCCCTACCATATTCTACACGAGGCATGTTTTTACACATATAAAAAATATATATTCGTTTCATTTGGTTTAGGGCAGTCTATTGATGTTAAACTCTTTTTACCAGCACTTTCCCACATAGACGTAATGTATTTGAATTCTCTTGGGTGTCCCTGTACACGTACCATTTGCTTCACTTCAACGAAAAGCTTAGTGTAGCATCTCTATATCATACACATTTAAAATATCAAGTTTTGACTTTCTGCTACTATTTGTTCTTGAGCTATTCTGATAACACACACATACTATTCGCTAAAAACATGATTTTCGGATTCAGGGGACCTCAGAACGTGTAAATATAACAAAAACTCACGTTCGAAAATTTGACCCTAAAACAATAATCTCTCTACCTTATGGGTAAGAGAAAGTAAAAATGTCTTAAGGATTCTTATAAATATAGAAAGCTTCAAAGAAATCAACTTGAAGGGTAGATTTAGGCCAGCAAATTATTTTCGCGGTATCAAATTTAAAATTTTGGTTTTTCTTCCAGCAATCCTTAGAAATGTGCGATTTGTTAATTTCTTGTTTCTGGACGCAACTGATATGTTCTGTTAAACGGAATGTTTAGTTTGTCCAATGTACGATAAACCACATTAGCAGAAAATGCTAGTAATACACTTGCTGGCCATTAAAATTGCTACACCAAGAAGGAATAATAATTACGGAATGAAATATGTTGGACACATTGACACATACATTATAGCAGGAAGAACAATTGATTAAAATTTCAGGGAATATGGAGTAATATGTACTGAGAAAACAGTACATAAAGTAGCGACCTCTGTGAGCAATAACAGCACATATCTGCCTAGGCATTGAATCGAACAGCGATTGCATGACATGTACGGGTAAAGCACTTCATGAAGCTTTAACACGATGCCACAATTCATCAATCGAAGTTACTGGTGAGAGGGGGGGGGCAGTCGCTTTTCAACGATTAAACAGTCATTTTCATTGGTGCGAGATCAGGAGAACGCGCTTGCCAGAGCAACAGTCGATAACATTCTGTATCAAAGAAGGTCCGAATAATACAAACAACTTGCGGTCGTGCATTATCTTGCTTAAATGTTGCGCTTCGGAGGCATTGAATACAGGGCAGAGCGATGGGCCTTAATTCGTCAGAAATGTAATGGCTGGTATTTAGAGTGGCCAGAATGCAAATAAGAGGTGATCGGGGTGTATCCAATGGTACCACATACCGCCAATCCAGGTGGTGAACCAGTATGCAGCTACCAAAATTCTAATTACCCTCAAAACTGTATCTTGATATGAGCACCATTAATGTGTGATCAACGATGAACCTGGAAGCTGGAATGGCGTGAAGTCACCTTTCAGACAAATCACAATCCTGTTTACAGCATCAAGATTGCCTTATCCGTATTTAACGGCATTATGAATAATGCACATTGCCAGCTGGGATTCGACATCATTATACTGTCCATTATTCCCAATGATGTTATGGGTTCCCATTGGATACACGTTTCGATTACTTCTTGTTCGTATTCCTGTCACTCTGAACAGCGGCCATTAAATTTCTGATGGGTTAAGGCCCGCCCCTCTGCCCTGTATTCGAGGCCTCCGTAGCGCAAATATTAAGCAAGATAATGCACGACCGCAAGTTGTTTGTATTGTTCGGACCTTCTTTGATACAGAATGTTATCGACTGTTGCTCTGGCAAGCGCGTTCTCCTGATCTCGCACCAATGAAAATGACTCTTTAATCGATGAAAAGCGACTGCCCCCCCACCACTCACCAGTAACTTCGATCGATGAATTGTGGCATCGCGTTCAAACAGAGATACAGAGACTCCGAACCATGCCCGAAGCTAATCATGAAGTGCATCCGTACATGTCATCCAATTGCTGTTCGATTCAATGCCTAGGCAAATAAGTGCTGTTATTGCTCACAGAGGTCGCTGCCTTATGTACTGTTTTCTCAGTACATATAACTCGAAATTTCCTGAAATTTTAATCAATTGTTCTTCCAGCTATAATCTATGTGTCCAACAAATTTCATTCCGTAATTATCATTCCTTCTTGGTGTAGCAATTTTAATGGCCAGTAGTGTACCTCAAGAATTACAAATAACATTTTTCAATATCTTTGTTCTATTTTTTGTAGAGTTCCACTCAAAAATCCGAAATTTGCGAAATTTCCCGCCAAAAATAGATTTTTCCTCTTCCTCCCCTTAAAAATCGAAAATTCCTAAATCGCAGATAGTGTTTTATTTGCACTCATATTTAATCTCGCCATGTGCAATTTCTTAACTGTGAAGTAATTTGGAGCCGAGTTATGCTTACAAACGTGTATTTTGCTTTTGCTCCCCTCCAGGGGGGGGGGGATGGAGGGGAATTTCGAAAAAGTTGATAGATGTAATTTTAAGTTGGATAAAGATCTAATTTCCTGCCAACCGCTGCTCAGTTCCGTCCTGAAGTTCTTACGTGATACCCTTATAACTAGTGGATCTGCAGATCAGGAGCCTCAACGTCCTACGTACATCAGACATTATTTAATAGGTCATTTTTATTTATTCCTTATTATATAATCGTATATGTTGATTCGATCGACTAGTTACCATAATCAGATACATTCCTGAGGGGGGCGGCAGCCCCCCTCAACCCCCCGCTATATCTCTATTTGTATATCTTATAAAGTGTTATAGAATTGTAAATAATTGCATTTATTTTTGTATAAAATCTTTCAAAGAGGTTTAGTAAAGTTAATAAAATGCTAACTTTGTACATTTCTAGTCGTTTTAGCGTTAAAATAGCCTAATTTCCCCTTAAAAACACTTAAGAAAGCTCCAATAAAGGAAGAAATGGATTTGAGCCAAATTTGGCGACTGTTTCCCTTCTTGCTGATATTTTGGCGACCTTGACGAGAAATTCATTATTAGGAATATACCAAATATGGAAGCTCTAATCTTATTATGAGATACGAGAATTTTCCAGAACAGTCTGTGTTCGATAGAAAAGTATAAAAGGAGCATTTTTTCACCAAGGCGGTCAGTGCCAGATCTGTGTCAGTTTCGTCAAATGCTTGCTTTGCTTTGAGCCTCTTTGGATGAGACTTTCTTTATGTGTTATTGCTAAACAGTTTGTACTGTTGTTTTGCTGTTAACGGCTGTTGTTTAAGCAGTGTTTACTGGTTGAATTGAAGCTGATACTTGGTTTATAGACCTGTATTTTTCTGGAACTTCTGTGAATACATCACTGAATTTTTGCAAGTTTCGCCTTTCATTCTCGTACAACTTACGGACCCCCAAGTACGCAACAATATGTATTCTTAATAAACGACGGTCTTGTATTATTTCCCTGAACTTCATAAATACCAAATTTCATAACTACCAATTTTCATACAAAAAAAATTACATAGCATATCGGAAATATTTTGCGTAACCTTTAAACTAATTTCCAATTCTATGCCCAAAATTATCAACAGGAAAACATGCTTTTGAAATTCTAATAAACTTTCATTATATTTGATAGGGTGTAACCACGTTAAAATAAACTTTTAAGAAATATCGACTATAGACCGTAATAGTACGAAATTATTTTATGTATCCCGGAAAAGTAGCCACAGTCATTATTATAAACGCCAATAATAAGAATAAACTTAATTAATTATAACTCATTAATTTTTCAAACTAATTTGACATCATGTGGATGATTATAGTACATACTTGGAATTATTTTGTGTGGTCCGATAAATTATTTAGTCTATACATAAAATTTTTTAAGAGTAAACATAATTTTAAGCATCTTTATAATGTATGTTAATTTTATTAAGTTCAATTCAGCTTAAACGCATTAAAGAGCTCGCTTAAATAAAAGTTTGTCCATGGGCTCTAATGTTACAAAATTCTTTCTTGTGTCTCTGTAAACAAACCATAAACATTGTATACACCAGTAAAAGCTATTCAGCTTATTTTGCGTTTAAAATTAATAATTGTTCCAAATTTAACATCGTTTGGATGACTACGTGACATTGTCAGAACACTTTTGTAAGGTCCTGTACATTAATTAGAAAGCTTAAGAGCACATATTTTCTTCAAACAACAGGAGTTTAAGCATCTTACTCACGTACGCTAGTTTCATTTTCTTCATTACAAAGTAATGATATTTAAGTGCGCTTAAAAGAAATTCACCACTTACGCCGTAATGTTAAGAATTTTCGCGTGTCCCTATACACAGTTTATAAACAATATAGCAATAAAATTTATACAGCTAGTTATATACAAAGCTGGAACGTGTGCGCCAATTTGCAAGTCAATCGAAGGAATTTTGCGGCCGCTATTGCGGTACATACACATTCTTCCCATAGGCCGTAATGATAAAAAAAAACTTTGGCGTGTCTCTGTTCACGAACTACAAATGGAATGCACACCCAACACTATACAGCTAATTTCGTGGGGATCATGAACATGTGCACCAAATTTCAAGTCAATAGCGTGATATTTGCGACAGCTATCGCACGACAGACAGAGAGACAGACGGACAGACGGAACACAAAATCCTTTTGAGTCTCACAGAGGGCCTCCACTGACGTTACGGCAAAAATTGGAAGTCAATAGCTTAATTTTTTCGGTGGCTATCGCGGTACATACAGATTCTTCCCATAGGCTTTAATGATAGAAAAACTTTGGCGTGTAACTGTACACGAACTACAAATGGAATACACACCTGAAACTATACAGCTAATTCCGTTGGGCTCATAAATATGTGTACCAAATTGCAAGTCAATAGCGTGATTTTTGTGGCCACTATCGCGATACATACAAATTCCTCCCTTAGGCCGTAATGATAAGAAAAACTTTGGCGTGTCCCTGTATACGAACTACAAATGGAATACATACCAAAAAACTATACAGTTTATTTCGTGAGGCTCATGAACATGTGTAACAAATTTCAAGTCAATAGCGCTATTTTTGAGGCCGCTACCGCGATACATACAAATTCCTCCCATAGGCCGTAATGATAAGAAAAATTTTGGCGTGTACCTGTATACGAACTACAAATGGAATGCATACCAAAAACTATACAGCTGCTTTCGTGGGGCTCATGAACATGTGTACCAAATTTCAAGTCAATAGCGCTATTTTTGCGGCCGCTACCGCGATTCATACAAATTCCTCCCATAGGCCGTAATGATTAGAAAAACTTTGGCGTGTCCCTATATACGAACTACAAATGGAATACATACCAAAAACTATACAGCTGATTTCGTGGTGCTCATAAACATGTGCACCGAATTTCAAGTCAATCGCGCTATTTTTGCGGCCGCTATCGCGCGACAGACAGACACACAGACACAGCCCAAAACCGTTTTGAGTCTCAACAGAGGGCCTCCACTGACGTTTCGGCAAAAATAGCGTTACAAACATACAGTCACGATGGCAGACACACACACAAAATTTTCTGAAGTCATTTTTGGCTTTCGTGGTGTCTGAAACGTGAAGATATCGAAATATTTTTTGATTCTGACAAATTTACAGACAAAAGTCTGATTTTATTAATATATATTACTTTCAGTTACATAGGAAAGTCGCCGATAGGGGAGATTTTGACGCTGATATCCCTTACACAATATGAAATTTCCGTAATCCAAGTAATGCAGTTTTCATTGTGCATAGGCGATTTTAGAGCTATTGGAAGCGAAAAAAGTTAACATTTACAATGAGTGTTTGCAAAATGGATTATGTAAATATTCATCTAATTAATAAAATCAGACTTTTGTCTGTAAATTTGTTAGAATCAAAAAATTTTGCGATATCTTCATGTTTCACACACCATGAAAGCAGAAAAGGACTTTGTTTGTGTGTGTTTGTGTGTGTGTGAGCCTATAAAATTTAATGCTACATATTAATAACTAGCAGGCTTTGCCCGCTTCGCTGGACATTAAACTTAAATGAGTTGTCAAAATCCCATATCTTTATTAATAACCTAAGTTCTCGCTATGATTGGTAGAGGTTTTCTCGCTCGCAACGTGAGGAGTCTGGGTCCACACTGCCTTCGGCAGCAACTTACCCACTTCTTACTTCCCCTTCCTCAGCGGGTGAGTTCGAAGTTCTGCAAAATCCCACTGAATTCGCTTGAAATTGAATGAATTCGCTTTGAATTATCTTAGAATGGCGAATTTTGGTGTGAGGACCAAAATTCGCCATTCTAAGATAATTTAAAGCGAATTCAAACGGAAAAACATGTTATTACATATGTTTATTGCACTCCGACTCCGAGAAGGGGGGGGGGATTTCGAATTTCGTGAAATCCAGTTACAATAAGTGCCGGATGCATACAAACAATTTACGCACCAAATTTCGTGACCACAGAAGTCTTTAATAGAAAATATTATAAATAAATAAATGAAAAAAGCGCAGCTTTAGTATGGGACCCCTTTGGTGACTTTAAATATTTTAAGCCATTTTTGCGATGAACTGAATTTTCTCTCTCAATTCTGCAATCTTGGCGAGAAACGCCCGAGCTACTTCGGTGCCGAATTTCAAATTATGCCAAAGGGATCCAATACTAAAGCTGTTCCATACACAGAATAAATCTATAAAATAAAAAATTCCACTACTACGCTTCCAAAGGCATGGAAAATTAGCATTGTCTTTCAGCAAAGTACGGTTGCTAAGAAGAAGGTCACGTGGTTGTTAGAACTCTATATTAATAAAATCAGACTTTTATCTGTAAATTTGTCGGAATCAAAAAAATTTTGCGTTTCACACCCCATGAAAGCCGAAAATGACTTCAGAAAATGTTGCCTGTGTGTGTGTGTGTGTGTGTGTGTGTGTGTGTGTGTCATCGTGTCTGTATGTCGCTTTTTATGTCCGGGCATCACTTGAGAACGGCTGGACGGAATTCAACGGCGCTTGGCTGGAATTTAGGTCTTCACCCAACTTAAAATTATATCAACTTTTCAGAAATTCCTCCCCGTTCCCCCCTGGGGTGTAAAAGACTAAAACACGTTTGTCCGGGTATCACTCGAGAAGGGCTGGACGGAATCCAACGGCGCTTGGCAGAAACTTAGGTCTTCACCCAACTTAAAATTATATCTATAGAAATTTTCAAAATTATGATTAGTGTTTAAATAGTGGGTAAAAACGCCTGCGCATGCGCCATAAATATTTTTTCACTAAAATGCAAGTTTATAGTTACTGATGTTCATTCCGGCATCAAAACTGATATTTTAAAACTAATCTGACATTTTTACAGTAAAAAGTTTCCATTTAATGCACGGTTTAAGTGAATTTTTGTCCTATTCTCCCACGTTAATAAAATCGTAAATTTCTAATAACTTACGAAGTTTTTTAATTCCAATGTTGCAAATGAATAGGGTTCTTGCCAGAATCGAAAGTAATATTTTAAAACTGATCTGACCTCTCTGCAACGATTTGTTCTTGAGATATCGTGTACACAGACTAACAAACTAACGGACTAACACACTAACACACTAACAGACACCCTACAGACAGACACCATACAAATTTTGTCATTTTCGGATTCCTCACACCTAAAAACGTGTAAAAAAAACTAAAAAACAGAGGTCGAAATTTTTCACGATTACCTAAGTTCCGCATACCTATAGTATGATGGGGAACTAAAAAGTTTTGAAAATGGGGGAGAGGGGCTTTATGCAAAAAATAAACATTAAGCACGTATTAAAAGATTTCAGATGGCAAAATTTTTATATTATGGGGTGTCCATTTATTACG
The DNA here is from genome assembly GCA_963930645.1 of Salticus scenicus. Taxonomy (NCBI): domain Eukaryota; kingdom Metazoa; phylum Arthropoda; class Arachnida; order Araneae; family Salticidae; genus Salticus; species Salticus scenicus. The sequence continues at coordinate 952,238 of CAWVNO010000050.1, forward strand.
TGAGGCAGTTTTGACGTTTTTTTGACCCCCCCTCCCCTCTGGTGAGATTTCGTGAGATTTGGCTCGACCCTCTCATTTTACTTTTACATGAGATTTTTCAAAATTCGTACTTTTATTGTAAATGCGTTGGAATTATTCCAAAAAACACAATTTGCTTTATTATTTTTGTTGAAGACTTGTTTCTAAGATTGCATAGATCGTATCAGTGGCGTCGCGTGAATGACGCTTCGGTCATCTCCATATGTGTGGTTAGAAACAGTCTGTTATCATGGAAAGTTCATTCATCTGATTGACTGTTGGAATGCCATCATACCTACGTTGCTCTATAAAAAAGGCGAATCAGCCAATAAGATAGATACATATTCCATTACAATGCACTGTTTCCAGCCACTCGCATAGAGATGACCAAAAACCTCATTGATGCGTCACCACCTCGGAGTAAGGATAAGAAGGATATCTATCCGAGGTCGCCACTGATCGTAGTCTAGAACCACAGTAATAAAACTGAACAATAAAATACTAAAATAGAAACTACTAAAATTAATAAAAGAATATTTATTCTAATTCAGTCCATGGGGACTCGTGCACAGTCTCAAGAGTGACTATTGGAACCAAACCAACATATCCATGTGATTTTCAGTAAAATCATCTGCTCCTTCAACTTCGCTCTGATTTAGCCACTCTAAACCGTTGCTGCTTGCGCACAGAAGCTCAGTAGCCTAAACAATTGAAAGGCTACTGTGCTGCTTCGCGGCATTCGGATAGCCACGATAAATATTATCATGTCAAATTTTGCCCTATCTACGTCTAGAAACATGTTTTACTCGAATTTAACTCAATTTTCTCGCAATTTTTCACCGTTTTTCGCGGGGAAAAAATTACGTGATATTTGTCGAGACACCCCCCCCCTCTCCCCCATGTGAGATTGTGTAAGATTCAGCTCGACACCCCCCCCCCCCTTGAACACCTCACGTAATTTATGGACGCCCCCTTACAGAAATAAATAAATGCTTTATTATTAACCTATAAAAAAAGAACTGATTGTTTCCACTAAAATGGATATATAAAATCTTAATTTAATTAGATTATGTAACAAAACTTCATATCAGAAAGTACAAATTTAAATTTTACAAAGCACATGCTTTGTTACTTGTAATCTACTTTATTACCAAAAAAAAAAAAAAAAAAAAAACTGAAGAATCTCATCCTTTAGAAACATTTGGACGGCCCCTGCCTGCCTGGGCTCGGCCAAGCTTAACGGCAAAAAAGAAAAAAAAAAAAATCTCATACCTTATTAGTTTTAATTACTTTTAGATGAATAAAATTTAGTTTTAGAGTATTAACTATTATTCAAAGTGGGAATTTTAATTTACAAATATGTATAATAAAGATATATACTATTAGAAAACCAGGTTTAAACATTTCTTTTTTTTGCAATGCAAATCTGCCTTTTCTGCAGATCTTGGGACCTAATGTTTACAGATTATAGAGGTCATTTTTTGCTTACATTTATGTTTTGCAGATATAAATTGAGTTATTATTAATGCAAGAAATTAATGCTATAGTAATGCGAATAAGTTTGACAATTAAGATGTATTATTTATAAAAAATGTTGTGGATTTTAATCAAAAATAAGTCAGCATTCTAAAATGTTAAGCATGTACTATTTTTAATGCACAGTCTGTTACACATTATTTATTCATTAATTAATATTAGTTTTTTTTTTTTTTTTTTAAACATTGAAGCAATTGTTATTTTTTTTAATACTTTACACTTATGTTTACTTTTAATTCCTCTCTATGAATTATATAAAAATGTAATTTCTTGTTCTGAAATAAGATTATTTTGATTTTTCCATTTTTTTTTTAATGTGCTGTAATAAAGTCATCTAACTGTGATTGCAAAGTATCAAATATATTTTTAGTCTTCATGGGAATACTGACATTCTTATCAATTGCATTAATAAATTAAAAATTACATAGTTAGATATAGTTCAGGGGAAATAATTTTCCATAAAAGAATGATATAAAAAAGTAATTGCTACTGATTTTGCTACAGTAAATTTCATTTTTACACCCAAAAGTGAATTATGGATTAAAAGTCTTGCAAATTTGAAAGAGTTAACTGTATTCATAAATATAAATAATATCTTTTATTTATAAAATCAATATTTTTACATATTAAATTATAAGTAAAAATATGGGGTTTTGACCGTTTTGACAATGTTTTTGACATGATGTTTAAACATGCAAAAATTATGACACGTCAAAAACTTACCACTGGATATGATAACTACATTAACTGTGTAAAAATTACACATTTTTAGATTTATGTAAAGAGAAAAATTTCGTACAGAAATAGAGGAGGCTCCCAAATGAGAACATGCCCCGGGGCCCCCTGTGAGGGTAGTCGGGCTCTGCAATAATACATACTAAAATAAACTTTAACCGTGTTGGACATGATAATGAAAAAGTCAGCGATTCGTCAGTGAATCTGTCAGTCTTCTCAATTACTAAGTGAAGAGGGCCGTTAAGTTTGTTTTGAACAAAATTTTTATATTAAATAATATTTCATCTATCATTGAACTAAATATTGCATAGGACATCAAAATAAAAAGGCCTGTTGTAAAATCGAAGCAAAAATCCATGAAATTTATGTGATCTTGAATTAAAAGTTCCGGATATTTTATTTTCACAAGTGTTAAATTAAAAAAAAAAAAACCTAGTTGGCATAGGTGGACTCTGCGCAGTTCCCCATCATATTTATGTTCTCATAAATTTCTAGTACGAGACATATTATAATCATGTTAAAAGAAATGAATTTGACCAAAGCTTGATACAGTGAAAGAATGAAATCCCCGCCTATTAGGCTATCTACCGTTCACTTCAATATATTTATCTTATTCTAATCTATTAATTTATTTTATCATGGTCAATTCCGTTGTTTAGTTTTTATGCTACTATTTCCAATGCAATAATCCTCAAAATTCATATTCATATGAAAAATTTACAATTTCGGTATGTTGATAAAATCGTAAATGACGAATAATTTACGAAAATTTCCTATTAGAATATTTGTATTCTATCATGTTCAAACAAATAACATAAATGTAATTTTGAAGTTGTCTAATGTATTTAGGATCCTCAAAATGGAAGTTTATGCTCAATGTTGCCTTATTCTGACATGTTAAGTAAATCGTAAATTCCAAATAACTTACAAATTTTTTAAATTGGAAAAATCATAGTCTATGATATTCATGCCAGTATCCTAAATAATATTTAGAAAGTGGTTTGACATCTTTACGATGAAAATATCCCTCAAGATTGACGTTTATGTGAAATTTGGCTATATTCTGCCATGTTAAGAAATTCGTAAGTTTCCAATAACTTACGAAATTTTTATATTGGAAAATTCATAGTCATTAATATTCATGCCAGTGTCCTAAATAATATTTCAAAAGTAGTCTGACATCTTTACGATGAAAATCTCTCTCAAAATTGACGTTTGTGTGAAATTTTGCCCTATACTGTCATGTTAAGAAATTCGTAAATTTCTAATAACTTGCGTAATAAGTAGCATATTTATAGTTACCGATGTTCATTCCGGCAACAAAACTGATACTTTAAAACTGGTCTGACATTTTTACAGTAAATGTTTCCATTTAATGCACGTTTAAGTGATTTTTTGTCCTATTCTCCCATGTTAAGAAAATCGTACATTTCTAATAACTTACGAAGTTTTTAAATTCGAATGTTGCAAATGAATAGGGTTCTTGCCAGTGTCGAAAGTAATATTTTAAAACTGATCTGACCTCTCTGAGACAATTTGTTCTTGAGATATCGTGTACACAGACTAACAAACTAACGGACTAACGGACTAACAGACACCCTACAGACAGACACCATAGAAATTTTGTCATTTTCGGATTCCTCACACCTGAAAACGTGTAGAAAAGTCAAAAAACCGAGGTCGAAAATTTTCACGATTACCTAAGTTCCCCATACCTATAGTATGATGGGGAACTAAAAAGGTTGGATGAGTAAATCATAATGTAAAATGTTGTGTAGCTTAAAACTTGATATAGTTTGAAAATGTTTTTATAAATATTAAAGAAATTATCAAGGGTAATCATGACTTTTTGTTAATTTAAATTATGCAGTTGAAGATGGAGATTTTATTATTACATCTGTAACATTTCGGAAAATTTATAAAACACAACACACAAAATCCTCGTTAAACTAGTTGGCATAGGTGGACTCTGCTCAGTTCCCCACCATATTTATGGTCTCATAAATTTCTAGTGCGAGACATATTATAATCATGTTAAAAAAATCAATTTGACCAAAGCTTGATACAGGGACAGAAAGAGATCCCCGCCTAATAGGCTATCCATCGTTCACTTCGATATATTTATCTTATTCTAATCTATTAATTTATTTTGTCAGGGTCAATTCCGTTGTTTATGTTTCATGCCAATGTTTTCATTTCCAATGCAATAATCCTCAAAATTCATATTTATATGAAAAAATTACAATTTCGCTATGTTGATAAAATCGTAAATTACGAATAATTTACGAAATTTTCCTATTAGAATATTTGTATTCAATCATGTTCAATAAAATATCATAAATGTAATTTTGAAGTTGTCTAATGTATTTATGATCCTCAAAATGGAAGTTTATGCTCAATTTTGCCTTATTCTGACGTGTTAAATAAATCGTAAATTCCAAATAACTTACGAGTTTTTTAAATTGGAAAAATCGCAGTCTATGATATCCATGCCAGTAACCTAAATAATATTTCGAAAGTGGTTTGACATCCTTGCGATGAAAATATCGATCAAAATTGACGTTTATGTGAAATTTCGCCCTATACTGCCATGTTAAGAAATTCGTAAATTTCCAATAACTTGCGAAATTTTCAAAGTAGCATATTTCTAGTTACTGATGTTCATTCCGGCATCAAAACGGATATTTTAAAAGTGGTCTGATATTTTTAGAGTAAAAGGTTTCCATTTAATGCACGTTTAAGTGAATTTTTGTCCTATTCTCCCATGTTAAGAAATTCGTAAATTTTCAATAACTTACGAAATTTTTAGATTTGAAAATTCATAGTCATTAATATTCATGCCAGTGTCCTAAATAATATTTCAAAAGTAGTCTGACATCTTTACGATGAAAATATCGCTCAAAATTGACGTTTATGTGAAATTTTTCCCTATACTGCCATGTTAAGAAATTCGTAAATTTCCAATAACTTGCGAAAATTTCAAAGTAGCATATTTATAGTTACTGATGTTCATTCCGGCATCAAAACGAATATTTTAAAACTGGTCTGACTTTTTAGAGTAAAAAGTTTCCATTTAATGCACGTTTAAGTGAATTTTTGTCCTATTCTCCCATGTTAAGAAAATCGTAAATTTCTAATAACTTACGAAGTTTTTAAAATCGAATGTTGCAAATGAATAGGGTTCTTGCCAGTGTCGAAAGTAATATTTTAAAACTGATCTAACCTCTCTGCGACAATTTGTTCTTGAGATATCGTGTACACAGACTAACAAACTAACGAACTAACAGACACCCTACAGACAGACACCATACAAATTTTGTCATTTTCGTATTCCTCACACCTGAAAACGTGTAGAAAAGTAAAAAAACCGAGGTCGAAAATTTTCACGATTACCTAAGTTCCCCATACCTATAGTATGATGGGGAACTAAAATACCAGAAATAAAAAGTACACGTACTTATCAATATTTATTAAAATCAAAATCATGATTTTTAGTAAAAATTCTGGAATTTATGTCTCCAGTAACCAGAAATTTACAGTGTAACTATTGTTTGTATCCGAGAAACAGATAAACACTTGAGATATGAGAACCAAAAATAACAGTGTAACAAAAAACAAGATTTTAACAGAGCTTAAAGATTTCTGCTCTACATTATATCTTCTTCGATAGCTGAATAACTCTAGTAATATTTTGAAGATTTTTCGTCTTCTAATGATTAGGGAATGCCATAATAGTAATGAAATGTAGATTGGAAAACGTAAGGTACGCCTTCTATATGCTCGCATTGAATAATCAAATCTGAAGTCGCTAGTATAAAATGAAGCATTGAAAGGAAGTATAAAATAATTATTAGGATTGAAAAATATCTAATTCTCAAAATAGATGACTATCTTAAACCAACACCATGTTTTTATTAGCTTCTATTCTTGTTTGTTCGTTTGTGTGTTTGTCTGGTACAAATCTTGCAATCTATTTTTAACTAACTTCCCTACTAGCTAGACATTTGAAACTTTCACAATAGCTCAGAACCCGGTGACAACACAATACTTCGAAGCCCGATTTTCGAATTTTCGATTAGTTTTCTTATAATTAATTAAAATATGAAAATAATAACGTCCTAATAGCTTTAAAATAGCCATTAAAGTATTAGATATAATTTAATTGTTGCAAAAAAAAAAAAAATACGAGTTCATTTTCTTTCGACATAAATATAAATACAATTAATTAAACGTGAACGTTAAAAAATTATAAAAAATTAAATGATGCATCTCGCAGAAATTGACGTAATTATAATTTTAAAAATTTTATGCACATTGATAAGAGATTTATGATTCATCAGAAAATTTAAAACATGGTATATAAAAAGTTTTTTCATGTTAGAATTTTTAGTTCCGCATCATACTATTGGTATGGGGAACTTAGGCAATCGTGAAAATTTTCGACCTCGGTTTTTTGACTTTTCAACACGTTTTCAGGTGTGAGGAATCCGAAAATGACAAAATTTGTATGGTGTCTGTCTGTAGGGTTCTGTTAGTGTGTTAGTGTGTTAGTCCATTAGTCCGTTAGTTTGTTAGTCTGTGTACACGGTATCTCAAGAACAAATCGTCGCAGAGAGGTCAGATCAGTTTTAAAATATTACTTTCGACACTAGCAAGAACCCTATTCATTTGCAACATTCGAATTAAAAAACTTCAGCAGTTATTCGAAATTTACGATTTTCTTAACATGGGAGAATAGGACAAAATTTCACTTAAACGTGCATTAAATGGAAACCTTTTACTGTAAAAGTGTCACACCAGTTTTAAAATATCAGTTTTGATGCCGGAATGAACATCAGAAACTATAAATATGCTACTTTGAAAATTTCGTAAGTTATTGGAAAAGTTACGAATTTCTTAACATGGCAGGATAGGGCAGAATTTCACATAAGCGTCAATCTTGAGGGATATTTTCATCGTAAAGATGTCAGACCACTTTCGCAATATTATTTAGGATACTGGCATGAATATCATGGACTATGATTTTTCCAATTTTAAAAATTCGTAAGTTATTTGGAATTTACGATTTACTTAACATGTCAGAATAAGGCAAAATTGAGCATAAACCTCCATTTTGAGGATCCTAAATACATTAGACAACTTCAAAATATTTATGATATTTGTTTGAACAGGATTGAATACAAATATTCTAATAGGAAAATTGCGTAAATTATTCGTAATTTACGATTTTATCAACACAGCGAAATTGTAAATTTTTCATATAAATATGAATTTTGAGGATTATTGCATTGGAAATAGTAGCATGAAAACTAAACAACGGCGGAATGGACCCTGATAAAATAAATTAGATTAGAATAAGATAAATCTGTCGAAGTGAACGGTGGATAGCCTATTAGGCGAGGATTTCATTCTGTCACTGTATCAAGCTTTGGTCAAATTCATTTCTTTTAACATGATTATAAAATGTCTCGCACTAGAAATTTATGAGAACATAACTATGATAGGGAAGTGAGCAGAGTCGACCTATGCCAACTAGTTAATTTTGCAGTTGTTTCAAATTTCTTAACTTACTGAATTGAAACTCACCATATCATGTAAGAATTTTTTTTTTTTTTTTTTTTTTTTTTGGCTTTTAATGTCTGTCTTCTTCAAATATTTTTCTAAAGATTAATTCAAGATCAAATCAATATGAATATAATTTAATCTAATTTAAAAATGCTTTTTTTTTTTTTTTTAACTTGAAAATGATTTAATGACACATGTCCCTAAGATCAATTACGGATACCATAAAAACTCGACTGATAACACATCCTTTACTGTTTAACAACAATTATCTTCTTATCTTCGTTCGTTTTAGTTAAATGAACTATTCTTTTTGCAAACATCAATACCTTGTGTTAAATATTTTTATTACCACATTAGTAGATTTTGTTGTTAGAAAATATTTCGTTATTTTTTAAATATTGATAAAAATTACAATTTTTTTCAGAAAGTCAATTAAAATTTACCATGCAATCTTTTTACTTCCTTCTATATTCAATAGAAGAAAGTATTGGATTCGTAAAAATTTTCGACCACGGGTTTTTGATGAATTTACACGTTTTGAGAGCTGTAGAACACAATTTGACCATTTTTAGAAAATGTCTGTCTGTCAGTCTCTGTGTGTGTGTCAAAATTTTGTGGCAACTGTATATCAGGAACTACAACACATAATTTCATACAAATTGGTATGTAGTTGCACCTTGACATAAATTAGTGCCTATCAACTTTTGGTAAAAATTGTCTTACAAGTTGCGTTGCCATCCCGCTTTTTCTAAATTTTTAACATGGTGGTATAGGGCAAAATTTTGTATAAATGTACATAAAGAGAATTATTTTTTAATAATCATTATGAAATTTATAAGAATTATTTATAATAGAGATAGTCAACTGGGAAAATTCTTTTGTATGTGTAGGAGCCTCGCCTCCCCCCCGGGGAGTAAATTTTCATGATGGGTATCTTTCAAAAGAGCTCGCCAATACCTTTAAAACGAATGGTTGAACCATCAATCTGCGATAATTTAAAACTAAGTTATCGTTTTTTTTATGTAATATTGACAATAAAATTGACTTTTTGTTTGGATATTTAGTGTTAAACTACTTCTCTAATATGGAAATCGTCTGCATTATCATGGAAGATAATTTTTTTTAAATAATGATTTTAATAAATTATTTTTACCGAGTGAATTTGTATAGGAAAATATAGAAGAAAGTCGTGTGGTGGCACAACACACTAGTTATTTGTTGTTAGTGGATTCGCTTTACTAATAATATTTTACCATTTCCAGGAAAGCTGTTCGGGAATTGAAATAAATTCCTCATAGAGATATGGTAATTAATGTGTGTTTTAAGCTAAATATCCATCGCTTGTTTTTTGTACATTAATGAAACGGAGAGTTGACGGGGGCGATAGCCCCCTCACACAGAACTAATTATCACATAAACCTCTTACTAAGCCTAATTCGAATTGTTTTAACATAGGTTTACATAGCAGTACTCGTTATCTTACCTCTTAATCTCCAACCTGTATTTATAGTATTAAATTTCAGGGTAAGAAAAAGTAGTGTGAGTGACACACCAGATTATTTTTCTGTTAAATAATAGTATCTTTAAACATAATTACTAAACAACTTTCTCGTACATGATGAAGGTGGACTTAACAATAAACAGTATTAATGGCTCTTTAGTAAGCAATTACTTTGGTTGAAGACTTTTGATGTTATATAAGATTTTTTATCCTAAAGTTTTATCATTTCTTCAAGTAATTTTTTCCACGATTATCTGATAACAAAAAGAAAAGTAAAATATTAAATTAAATGTCTGTAAAATCTTCTTTATCGAATGACAAAAAATTATGTTTTGTAAATGAAATGTGCTCTTCCTAGCGTCGTCTGCTCAATCACGTGATGTGTGTATAACGTAAAATCGAATTCCGAGAATCGAATTAAGTTAAATATTGTTCGTAAGAACAAAAGTATTAATATATAATATAAATTAAAATAAAGGTAATATTGTGCATTTGTAAACAGTAGAATATTGTATTCGTAAGTTTAATAAATTTTTAAAAACAATTTATATGTTTATTTATTTTCACAAGTAAGAATCTATTTTTGTATGTTGTAGTGTGGTGTAACTGTTACATAAACTGATCTAGGCAATAAATAATTAGTTTGTTCTTGTGGAATGCTTATGGATTACAATTTCAAATTTTAAAATGTTTTCAATTAAATTTAATTGCATAAAAGTGCTACAACAAGTTAATTAACTTAGTTACTAGCCGAAATGGCTTTACACCGTACGATGTTGAACTGTCCGTGATTTAAGTACCAAAAATCAGAGTATTTAACATGTTTTCATGAACATCAACTGTTTTGATTTAGTGAGCTAAATAACACATGTTTCTAAATAAATTACCTTTTTGTTGCTTGGAAACAATCGACATATTTAGGTAAACAAATTTTCTCAAGCAACAAAGTTATATTTAAATTTTATTCATTAGCAAACATTCATTTTGCTAATTTTATTTTTGATAATACGCTCTTTTACTGAAGGTAATTGTACTTAACTGGTAAAAGAATACACTGATTATTGGTATATTTAAAAAAAAAAAAAAAAGAAAAAAAAACTTGTTTATTCATAAGGAAGTAACTTTCTGTGTATGTTGCTTTTTATTATTTTAATTACTATTGAATATCAATATAAAAGTATGGTTTTGTTTTCACAAATTCAAACTTCCGATATAGATATTTTGTACAAAGTATATTTAAGGTTAATTATTATAATTATTATTTAGAGTATAAGCTATTATATGGAACATTGTTAAGGCACAATTGTTATTTTTTCCCCGTGCATTTTCCGATATGCTTATTTAAAGTAAATGTTAGAATATTTAGGCAGTTTTAGATGAATAACTTTGATTGCTATTTCTGTCGTTATTTTAATACCTTTGAAATGAAAGCAGAAATATAATATTTTCATCGAGATATTAAAGTTTCCAATAAAAATATTACTTGTGGATATTTTTGCAGGATATGGAATGATTTGTGAAATATGCATTGCAAACAACTAATAATAAAGAATATGGTATTATTAAATAACAAAAATTTTGTCAGTAAAGGACATAATCTGAGAAAAACATTGAGTTATTGCTTTAACCCTTTGCCGTCCCTAACGCTGTAAAGCGCTTAAAACAGTTTTGTCAAAATCAGGGGCTTTTTTATTCAATTTCCACCAATAATTTTGAGGAGATCTTTTAACATAATGGACGAATAACCTTCGATGTGATTAGGTTACCGTTACAGTTAAAATTTAGTGGGGGATATTGAATAAAAAAGACCTTAAATTTGGCTACACTGAAAAAAGGAGTGAAATTAAATAGGACCGGAACCAGTAAAGGCTTGAAGTCCGAGTACTTAAGGGGATGGTGGACGTTATAACACTTTTTGGAAATGACTGTCTTAGAGATAAAAAATTTACATGCATGTGCATTCAAATATAGCATTATTATATGTTTTAACATTTCTAGAAAACTATATAAATTTTATTAATAAAATTAGATGATGCTTTGTTTAAAGTTTTGTAAATAAATAAAAAATCTGACGTGAAACAACCAAACGACTTCCATTACCCACTATTACACGTATTATATGCATTTTTTTAAGATGATGTGATCAGAATATATAAAAGTGACCTAAAGAAGTAGAAACCTAACATTTTTCCGGTAAGAGAAAGTTTATACACATATAAAGACATATAAAACGAAGTTTACATTTAGCGAGGAAAAAAAAAAGAAAAAAAAAATGGTAGAGTTATTTTTTGAAACACCAATTTCCAAGATCTAAATAAACTTCTGACCTATCTAAACAGGATGGCTGTTAATATTCTTCTAATAACTACTTGATACATAAGAAAGAAATCGATTTATATAACAATTTTCAAGAAAATCGTTAGAGCCTTTTTTGAGATACCAACTTTCACCAAAACTCAATTATTGACCGGAAAACAATAGTTACATACAAAAGGATATTTAAAAGTGAGTTAATAGGGCGAGTTTGAAAAAAAATCCGTACATCCGTTTTTATAGAAACGCCCTTACGAGACCTGAAATTGAGCTATTTATACAGAACGCCTATCAATTTTCCTGAACTAACCAACTATATCATTCGAAAGGACATCTAATAGAGTGTTTATATAGCAAATTTGGCGAAAATAGTTAGAGCTGTTTTTGAGATACGGATTTACGGTCCCACTTCCGGTTTCTGATGTCCCAATTCTGGTTTTTCAATTTTCACCAAAATTTGAAAAATTCATCTCTACACCAGACTTGTTACAATTCTAAAGTTTCGTAGTTCTATCTTTATTAGTTTCCGAGATATAATAGCGAGAAGATTCCCCCCCCCCCCCCCCCACACACACATACACACTGACCAATTTCCAAAAACCACTTTTTTGGAATCAGGGGACCTTAAAACGTGTAAATCAGGGGAAATCTCGATATCGAATTTTCAGACCGAATACAGTACTTCCATTACCTATGGTAGTAGGGTAATGGAAGTAATTAAAAAAAATCACTAATTTTCATCTAATTAACTAATTTTTTAAAAATTGTTTTATCTAATTTATCTAATTCCTTTTTAATATAAATTATTAAAACAAGTTCGTGGGTCCCAGCGTCATACATTTTCAATATTAATAATATAATATTTATACATTTTGAATATTATTATTCAATTTCAGAAATTGAAAAATTCATTCAATTAAAATTCATGTCTAAAATATGTAAGTTGCTGTGACACTTGGAGGTTACTCGTGATAATGTGAAGAGTTAGACATTAATAATAAAATAAACCAATATTTTAGAAGGGTTGCGTGACAAAGTAACGACAACAATGTTTAATAAAACATATCATACGTATATGGAAAAACCAAATTTTTAGACTAAAACAAATTCTTTTTGTTGCCATGCCATTGCTAAATAAAATCTAATGCAATGAATGAAAATTTCAGAGCTATACATATCGATATATTTAATAAATTTATATTCTTGAAACTTTCTATACGGGAAATGTATACCTTGTTTAACAAACATTGCAATACCATGTGAAAGGCAACGTATTTCAAAATAATTAACCGTTTTATAGCATTTATGCATGTTTGATGCTATTTTAGTCATGATTATTAATTATTAAAATGCATTATTATTAATAATTTATAGCCAAACCGCTTTTATGCTCAGTAACAAGGAACAACTTTACACTACGAAATTTCAATACGTTTCCAGGCAACGGAAGAATAATTCATTCAAACCCATAATCTATTTCAAATAACGATATTAAATAAACTGGAAGTAATTGCCCTTAAAAAATAGTCAAACCTCATTTAGCAAGTAGCAAAATAAGTCATCATGTAAAACATCAAATTATTTCTATTTTCCATTTTCATCTCATCAGAAGAATGGCGTTTATAAATGAAGTGCAATAACTATGAATAATTTAAGCAAAACGTTAGAGTATAAAAACTATATTCAGAAACTGCAATTCCTTGCGAAACTGTAATTGAATATATCAACTGTATTGGTTATCGGCGTTTGTAATGATCGATAGAAGGCGCTTTTTCAGCTTTTGTTGTTAGAAAAGATAATAGCCACGTGTATCTATTAATGTTCTATTTGTGTTACTACTTAATATTCGTGTTATAATTTCTCCGCCTTTACATCATGCAAAATTGATTGCTTTTGGAAAAAATATTTCAGTTTATTCAAAGTTCGATCGGAAGTAGATATTTAACTGAAGCTGAACAAATATTAGTTTCAAATCATCTGATTGATTCTTTACTTCCATTAGCCGAAGCAACTGAAATTTTAAATTTGTCATTTGGAAATAAATGGAAGCTTAATTCTGGATTTCTTGATCCTTTGGAGTTACACTGTGGCACACAACAGTAAGTGTTATCTTTTTTACCGGATTTATTCATTTTTATTCAATAAATATATGTGAAACTAAACATCGGCAAGAAATGGCGTCTCGATGAAAGCCGAAAGCTATGCATGTTAATTGTAATTTCATCTTAGCCCACCAGAGGGCGAGCATTTCATTACAATCGCGGATAGCTTATATTATTCCTTTAAATTCGGGAAAAATTTTATTGAGTTCTATAAGTTGATGACATAACTAAAAAAAGAGGATAGCTGAAGAAAATCTAATGGTACAAAAATTATTCATTAAAAGAAATTCCTTGTGAAACTGTCATTGAGTGTATAAAATATTTTGTTCGTTGTTTATATATCTTGAATCTATAGAACAAGTTTATTATGTTCCATAAGTGAATAAAATAACTAAAAGTGAGAGACGAACAAAAACTAATACTGGAGTATTAAAACTATTTAAAAAGAAAATTCCCTGTGAAATTCGGATTGAATGAATCAAATATTTTAATTATTGTTTAATTTGTACATTGAATATGTGGAAACATCTTATTCAGTTCTATAAGTGAACAACAGAACTATATATAAAAAAAAAAAAATTAAAGCTGCAAAAAACATAGACTGCAGTATTAAAAGTATTCAACTAAAGAAATTTCTTTTGAGATTGTGATTGAAGATATTAAATCGCTTATTTTGTTTTTGAATTTATGGACCAACTTCAATAAGTTCTGTAAAGTGAAGAAAAAAATCTCATAAACAGAAAAATATCTTGAAGAATTAAAACTATCAAACTAAAGAAAATCCTTGCGAAATTATGATTAAATATGTTAAATATGTTATTTATTATTTGAGTAATATTATATTTTAACGGGGCAATTTTATTATGTAAATAAAATAGATACTAAAGTTAAAAGCTGGACAAAGTTTAACACTAAAGTGTAAAAAAAAAAAAAAAAAAAAAAAAAAAATCAACCAAAGAAATTTCTTACGAAATTGTTATTAAATGCAATAATTATTTTATTTATGCCTTACTTTATACTTTAAATTACGGAATCAAACTTATTAAGTTCTATAAATGAGTAAAACGACTAATAAAGAGAACAACTGAACAAAATCTAATGCTGAAGTATTAAAACTATATAACGAAAGAAATTTCTCGGAAATTTGACATTGCATTTGTAAAATATCTTGCTTATTCCTTACTTTAAATTAAGGTATCAAATTTATTAAGTTTTACAAGTTCTATTAAGTGAATGAAACGACTAATAAAGACAACAACTGAACAAAATCTAATGCTGAAGTATTGAAACTATATTACGAAAGAAATTCCTCGCAAAACTGTGATTGCGTTTGTAAAATATCTTGCTTATTGCTTACATTATGCGTAAAATTTATGGAACAACTTTATTAAGTTCTAACAAGAACAAGTGAGTTAAATAGCCAAAAAAGAGAAATGCTAAATTATACCTAATAATTAAGTATTAAAAGAATTAAATATAAGGAAAATTTACATTTGATATCTATTTATTTTTTCTGACTAAAGTGTTGAAAAAGGTTTCGTGATAATTTTAATAGTCTTAACTAAACCGAATTTCCCAAAACATGAAAATATCGCGAACGTGTTTTAAAAAATATAAAGGATGTGTTGTAAGGCGTCGCATAATACCGTGGATTCTTCTTGTAAAGGTATTTAAAAAAGGATATAATAATAATAATAATAATAATAAATCGACCATCATATAAAAAAAAGTTAGGTACTCTGTTAAATTATAACTATTAATTAACAACTAGCAAACCCATGCGAAATTTTCGTACTTTACTTCTTTTCTTAATTACCCTTAAAATTTGAAACTCATAAATATTATACCGATTTCCCCACCTAATTAAAATTGTAATTCACCAAAAGCCAAATTATTACTAAAACCAAATGAATATTGTGCAATAGTGAAAGCACAATCATTCAAAGAAAGGTTTCAAAATAAGATTCATGGTTGACGACCCAGTTTTCATACTTCCGCAAGCAGTACAGTTTTAGTATATAGGACCTCTCCATGACGCCTTTTAAATATTTGTCGATCTATTGGCGATCACTTTTCATTTGTTTATTTTGGCACAATTTTTTGTTTTAAAAAACTAATTTCGATTATACTTTTTATGACTGCATTTTTTAATCAATTTATGATATTAATTCATATTTTTTAAAGCATTGCGTATATATTCTTTAAATATTGCTATGTATAAAATCACCCTTGCAAAGATTTTGAAGAGACAACTGTTAAAAATACGTTTTTCCATAAAATAATCTCATCAGACAGATGTCGTCATTTTTCTTACTAAATCATTGTCCACGTAGTTAAATATTGTCCACTAATAAATATTATTTTTTATCCTCGTGTATTTTATTAATTACATCATTACCGTATCGTTTCGATAAAATATAGTAGTAACTGGTCCACGCTAGAGAAATATTATACAGATGATATTAAAATGTTGCGTTTATTAAATATGTAATAGGTTGAAAATGGTGTTAACAGATAAGAAGTTGTTAGATATTTTACCCATATTTGCAATTTACGGGGCAAAGAATTCTTCGATTTCAGGATTTAGGATAATTTCTATCTTATTAGCTTTTTTTTATTGCATTTCAATTATTCATTTTATTTTGGCCGATTTTTATTATATGATTAAAGGTTGGTACATTGCTTCCGTATTAAACTTATTCTTAGATATAATATCTATAGCAATATGGTGTTCTCTAATTTTAAAAAGAAAATCATTTCTAAAAGTATTATTAAAATTATTAAGTTGTCAAAAGCGATACAATTCAATTCCTAAATATTTAAACTATGTTATTGTCTTATTTCTTGCTTTATTGCTTTTTATATTCATTATTTTTCAAGCCATTCTCTGTGTGTCTCCTAGCAACGATATATTCTTAAATTACTGGACATTTGACTCAAAACTGCCTGAAGGAGGCTGGGGAATAGTAATCTTGGCCTTAATAAATATAGACATGTACTTGCGTTTTCTGTTTCCGGTACTTTTAACTTCGATTCTATGCCTGATATTTTACAAATTCGCCAAAGTGTTAGATTCTTACAACAAATGTCTTCAACACCAATTGCGTTATTTAGATAAAGAGATAATCATTGTTATTCTTGAAAATTACTTTAACATTCATAAGACAATTTTGAAATTATACCAACTTTTAAGCTGCACCACATTTTTCATAACACTTCATTCATCCAATTATATATTTGCTGCAATTCTTCTAGTAGTGAAATTTCGACAAATGTTTTTCCTTTATTATTTTCTATTCATGTTGTTTTGTGTGTATTTTACAACGGGTCTTTTTATTTTGGTGTCGTATGCGATATTTAGTTCCATGATACAGGACAAATTATTTGAAATAAAGATGACTGTACATAATCAACTTAATGAACTTTCGTGCAAGAAAGAGCATTTTTTTCCCCAATCAGTCCTCAAATGCCTAAAAAGAGTAGTACAAAAAGAAATTGTGTATATTTCTGCATGTGGTTTATTTAATGTCCCGAGAGGATTTATTTTGACGTCAGTTGGAGCTGCTTTGACCTACGGTTTGTTAGTTATTACTGTGATTTAGAATTTCACCTACCATTCCTAGGTATATCGCAACCTATAATCAACGAGATAAATGAAGTAGTGTGATAAATGGTAACCCTTACATGGTCCAACATGAATCGTGAAATGAACAAACGAGATAAATAAAATAGAGTAATAAATGGTAACCCTGACAAGGTACAACATGAGTCATGTGACAGGAACCATCTATGCGTCATTTCCCTTGGTAAGAGCTTATGTTCAATAAATTTCTATGGAAACGGTTTGGAGATTGTACTTGGCAAAAATCATAACCACAAATGTTTTTGTTTACTTATGTCGTTGAATATTTTTCAGTTCTAAATCATTTTAGTTTTTATTTCACTTCTTTTTAATTTCGTGTAGTCGAAATTTAGCCGACGAAATATTTAAAAACAGTTCATAAATTATTATTTGTTGTTAAATTTGGCTCTTTTAAAAAGTTTAACTTTTTTTTTTATAAACACTTTTAAAATTTATTTTAAAATGATGAAAAAAAAAAGTATTTTATTATTTATTATAATGTGAAATATGTGAAAAATTATTTAATTTTTTTTTTTTTTTTTATGTTCTAGCATTGTCATGTTACCTAATAATAATGATAATTTGCCGAACCGTAGTTTTAAATGCCAAAATAGCGATAAAGGTCCAAACATAGCAATCTATTGGTTCATATCACGTGTTTCATGTTGAACCCATAGAATAATAATAAAGAAAGAAGGAGCATGCCAATACTCTATAATGCTTACAAACTCCTTCTAGCGAAATGCCAGCGAAAGCTACTTTTGCTCCTCTCGACCTTGAAGTAGGGCACCCATCCTCAGCTTATTTATCGCTGTTTGTTGTGGGTGCTGCCTAGCAAAAATCTCGCCAACAAGTCGCCAACCAATCTGATGGAAGCACTGTTAAAACCCTATACCCGGCATTCTTGGATTTTACAAACCGAAACCAAAACGCGTACGCTCCTTCTTCCTTATTATTATTCTATGGTTGAACCACGGAAAGCTAATCCTTTATCCATACGCAAGCGAAGTGTAACGTCACTGACTGCCCGTGGATGCAAGAAAAATATTTCCTCGTTAATCGCCCATTGGATTTTTTGTAAAAAATTATTAAAAATCGAGGGAAATTATTTCCCGATTTCAATTCCCATGTTTAGGTACAGATATGTATTAGTTATCGTGTGCATGCGTTCAATTAAGTTATTTTTGCTGTAAAATTCATAAAATTTGTATTTTAATTTAAAAAACTCTAGGGAAAAAAATGGCAAAATCCCATATTCGATTGAAAACATAAACATTTTATTCCAAAGGATGATATTTACACAATAAATATCCAACTAATATACTATTTAAAAGGAAAATGATAAATATTCTATCATAATTTGAAGTCAAATTTGTTTCAAATGTTTAAATAAAGTATCTGATATATGATACGAATATGTTGCAGCGGAATAGATTTCATATCTGTCATCCTTGGCAGAAAAAAAAAAAAATATATCGCCAAATTATCTGGCGAACATATTTAATTCCTTTTAAAAATCGTGAATATTTTAACAACTTATATTAAGAGAGTAATGAATAATATGAAACAATATTTCGAACAATACATATTACGAAAATATACGCCTGGCATGTACATTTTCGTATTACGTTTTTGATCGCGAAATACAAAAAACGCCAAGGACGACAGTCTTGAAATTTAAAATTAAAATTTTGTGAATTTGACAGCAAAATAACTCGGTCTAACTCATGCACACGATAACTAATACCTATCTATACCCAAATATGGAGATTAAAATCGGAAAATAATTTTCCTCTATTTTTAATAATTTTTTACAAAAAATCCATTGGGCCGTAGGAAATCTTTTTCTTGCATCCACAGATGGTCAGTGACGTCATCACTTCGCTTGCGTATTGAATCAGCACTCTAAATTATTTATCTCGTTTGGATGTACGGGATGAACCATCTATGCAGTGGTTTCCTTGGTTACAGCTTATTTTTAATAAATTTCTATGGCAACTGCTTGGAGATTGTACTTGGCGAAAATCATAATCTGTTTTTGTTTACTTACGTAATTTATTTATTTATTTATTTATTTTCTAAATCATTTTTTTTTACTTCTTCTTGTTTCGTGAAATCAAAATTTAACCAACAAAATGTTTAAATATAGTTGAGGAATTATTATTTGTTTTTAAATTTAGCTCTTTTAAAAGTTTAACTTTTCTTTATAAACACTTCTAAACATTGTTGGGAAATAATAATAATAATAATAATAATAAAAGTATTTTATTATTTATCATAATGTGAAATATCTAAAAAAATAGTTTAAAAACAATTTATTCCGGTCACTGGACTCTCGTGTTACCTAATAATAATGATAATTTCCCGAACTGTGATTTTAAATGCCAAAATAGCGATAAAGAGCCAAAGATAGCAATCTACTGGTTCATGTCACGTGATTCATGTTGAACCACGGAAAGCTAATCCTTTATCCATTGACTCAGCACTCTACTTTATTTATCTCGTTGCTTATAATTACTGTTTTTTTATAATGGGTGTTGCCAAATTTAGGGACATTTTATTCAATAATTGCCAATAAATTTGAGGAGTGATATTCAACATATTTAATAGGCGATTAATCTCCGAAGAGAATGGTAACCATTACAATGTAAATTTTGTGGTAGAATACTGTTAGCCCCGCTTTTTTTCACACCGTATGATTTTAGAGAAATTTTCTCCAATATGTGATTACGATGAAACAAGAAGAAAAATGTTTTTAAAGTATACTGGTGTGAAAATAGAGCAGCGCTAACAGTACTCCGGAATAAATTATAAACATTACCACTTACATAGCTGCCAATATTTTAGTAATTTTTTCTCATTTTATCGAAGTTATACATTGAAAAAAAAAAAAAAAAAAAAAAATCTACCAATAAAGTGGTGCGAAATAAAGGCGGGGGCTAAAAGTACTCCGGAATAAATTAAAATATTGTCAGCTTATGTACTTACCAGGTAAGGTTGAAGTAACGCGAGTGTTTCAAATTTATAGTGCATGCGCAATGGGAGGACGTGCGGAAAAATCCTCTCTAAACCCATAATAATAACAGAACAAAACAATTTTTTGAATTAAGATTAAAAACACTTTTAAAAATTCGTTTTCTAACAATTTAATTTATTTAAAAGCGTTTTAAAATTATCCAAAGCTTTTCGCTTTAAAAAATGAAAGCATCATCATGGATTTAATACATGTTTCCAACAAGCAGTTTTTATATATTTTACATTTCACGGTTGACAGTTAAGTCCTTTAGTAAATTGAGCAGTGTTGAACAAAAGCAATAGTAACTTGTAAAGTGTGGTGAAGGTTGGATCAAGGAGCGAAGAAAAGGAAAGAGTGGAACTTTCATGATTACCAAGGCACTGCATGTAGGAGTTGTAACTATTGTAGAATCAATAAAGTGCTGCATGTAAAAGCTGTAACTACTGTAGGATCAACCAGGTACTGCAAGTAGAAGCTGTAACTATTGTAGGATCAACAAAGTGCTGCAAGTAGAAACTGTAACTATTGTAGGTTCAACAAAGTACAAGTTTTTGAATGTGATTGTGAGTTCTGAAATCCATACTTATACACTGAATGAAACTCATAAAATGTTTAAGCAGACGATATAAATATCACTTTTTATTTTTGAATTTTTAATACTTCAAGTTACTCAAAAAATAAAATAAAATAAAATATCAAACCACTACGATACTACGAATAGCAATTGCAGAACATTTTGAAATTTTCGTATACATTCCATCGAAAATGCTGTGAAATACCACAGCTGTATTTCTAATTGAATGCACTACTTCTACATGGGTTTGTTGTTTATATTATAAAAATTAATAATAAAAAATAATGTATAGAATTTTTTTTTCTTTTTTCATTGAATTTAAAAGAAATTTAATGAGTATTCATTGATTACACTGTATGTTATTTTTGTTTATGTAAAATCAAGATTTCTTTACATTGAAACTTCTACTATAGGAATAGTTTGTGACTGTCTACAAGTATTAACGTTTGTAAACAAATTCTAGTCTTTTGTATTAAGTTTGATTCAAAATGCTGAATAGTAAAATCATATTAAAAAATCAGGTGTTATTGAACTTTATTTATAGCTCAAGGAAATAATCTTGTACATGAATTCAATTCTAACCATTTTTACTTTCTTCTTTCTGAAAAATTACTTTCTCTCTGTGTGTGTTTTTATCATACTTTTTGTAGATGCTGTATCTTACAAACCATGAGTTAAAAGTTAAAGGAAACTTCATATTTATTTGTATCTTACCTTAAATTGGAGCTGATTACGTTTGGGAATCAATCGTACAAAAGCTGACGTGATCATCCCATTTTTCATAATTTTTAATATGGCAGTATAGGACAGATTTTCATGTAAATGAACATAATTAGAATTGTTTTAACAATGCGATGTGAAAAAATGTAATAGTATTAGTCAACCAGATTTTTAAAATTGTTTATTTAGCCATAATTTTTACGACATTAAATCATAACATCAGTATCTAAGAAATTCCTTGGTATTATTTTAAATTTATTCCACTAAATTTCAGTGGGATGACAAGTGAGCCCAGTGTATTTTAATAAAGAAAAGATAAAAATAGGAGGTTCATAAATAAATATGTATTTTTATTTTAAATAGTTTTAATTTAAATTCTTATTAATTTTATTCTGTAATTTGGAAATTAATATTTAAATATTGATAAATAATTAATTATGTGTTTTTTTTCTATTACATACATCAAATTTCAAAGATGCAATATTCATCATACATATTTTATAAAAACCACTTAAAAAAAAAAAAAAAAAAAATCAATGCAAGTAAATTTGAGTACATTTTGTTTTGTAGATACTAAGACAAACATTAACTATCGTACAACATTCTACTTACGGAGAAATCCAAGCCTAAAGTGATCTCGATAACAACATTAACTACAAATTATCCTATAAGCAGGACTGACACAAACGACTTTATTACCATTCTTGTTTGTCCGGTACAAATCTTGCAATCGATTTTTAATTAACTTCCCTACTAGCTAGACATTTGAAACTTTCAGAATAGCTCAGAACCCGATGACAACATAATACTTCAAAGCCCGATTTTCTAATTTTTGATTAGTTTCTTTTATTTAATTAAAATATGAAAATAATAACCTCCTAATACCTTATAAATAGCCCTTAAAATATTAGCTATAATTTAATTGTTGCCAGAAAAAAAAAAAAAAATTACGAGTTCATTTTCTTTCGACATAAAAATAAATACATTGAATTAAATGTGAATGTTAAAACATTGTAAAAAGTTAAATTATGCATCTGGCAAAAATTGAAGTCATTATCACTTTAAAGATTTTCTACACATTGCTAAAGTGCTAATGTAGTTCATGATGCAAATATATGTTATTCTGAAAGGATTAATATTTTATTTTTAAAACCAACTTTTTTTTTAATTCAAATTTCCCGTAACTCTTTAACCAATCAGATTAGAACGTCCATCTTTGGAATATCGATAATAAGGTTTTTCTCGCCAAAAGTCGCCAAGGGAAAAAATCGCCAAATTTGGCGCCAAATCAATTACCTGCTTATTGGAGCTTTTTAGTGCGTTTTAAAGGGAAAATTACGCTATTTTAACGCAAAAAAAGAGCTAGAAATGCAGAAATTTGACATTTTATCAGCTTACTAAGCCTCTTTGAAAGAATTTATACAAAAATAAATACAATTATTTACAATTTCGTAACAATACGCATTGATAAAGTGCTAATGTAGTTAGTTCTATAGCTATGATTCAACAGAAAATTTAAAAACATGGTTTATAAAAAGTTTTTTATCTTATAATTGTTTAATTTGCAGTTGTTTCAAATTTCTTAACTTATTGAATTGAAACTCACCATATTATGTAAAAATTATTTTTTCTTTTTGCCTTTTTATGTCTGTTTTCTTCAAAAAATTTTCTAAAGATTAATTCAAGATCAAATCAGTATGAATATAATTTAATCTAATTTAAAAATGCATTTTTTTTTTTTTTAACTTGAAAATGTATTTCATTTAATAACACATGTCCCTAAGATCAATTACCGATACCAAAAACTCAGACTGATAACACATCCTTTACCATTTAACAAAAATTATCTTCGTTCGTTTTAGTTAAATGAACTATTCTTTTTGCAAACAAATTGATACCTTGTGTTAAATATTTTTATAACCACATTAATAAATTTTGTTGTTAGAAAATATTTCGTTATTTATTAAATATTGGTAAAAATTACAATTTTTTTCAGAAAGTCAATTAAAATTTACCATGCAATCTTTTTTGCATTATTAACGTTGGTAGGTTTTAAGGGGATGGTGGACATTGAAAATCGTAAAAATCAAGGAAAAATATCAAATTTTCGTTTTGTTATATTTATTTTCTATAACTAATTCTGATCAATATGCAACAAACCGCATGCTTCTAAGTTGATATTTTCAAAAATTACAAGGGTTTAAACAAAATAATGAGCGGATTAAACGCCCTTTAATATGTTTAAAAAAAAAAAAAAAAGAAGCGGTATAGTCGGCGGAGATTGATCGTACATATTTTTAACTTTTAAAATACTTTAATTCTGTTAAAACAATATTAAAAAACATACAGTTTAAAAAATATAACCTTCTAAAATGTTTAACTGATAAATAATGATAACTGGTGAAATCCACTTTAAATGCTGTTTTCTCGTAATGTGTTTTTTAACAATTTTCTCTTCTTTCAAATGTCTCTCGTGTCACAATTTTGGCTTAAAATTAATAAAAATTGGTTTAATCTGTTCTATGTTACATTTCAGTGAAATCTGGGTATCCGTTTTAAGTTTTGCTTATATTTAGATTTTTTAAGACACTGTTTTATTATGCGCGAGATTGAAATTTTCACAAATAATCAGTATGTTTCACAAAAATATTTCTTAAAACTAAACTTCTGAACGAATAGAAAATCCGATACCCATATTTATTTAAAATATATAAATGAATAATAACCAAGCAAAATAATAAAAATATATGTAAAATATAAACGCGAGAGACATTAAGTTTTTTAAAAATATTTTTAATTTCTTTATTAAAAATAAATAAATAAATAATTTTTATTTTTATGTTATTAATATTGTAATATTTCAATGCACATATATACAAAAAAAAAAAATAAATAAATAAATAAAACTTTTCCTGTAAAATTTAAAATATTTATTTATAATGCCCACCGTCCCCTTAAAGCATTACCCCCCCCCCTTTTTTTTTTCTTTTAAATAATATTATCTTTAAACATAATTACTAAACAACTTTCTCGTACATGATGAAGGTAGACTTAATAATAAACAGCATTAATCACTCTTTAGTAAGCAATTACTTTGGTTGAAGACTTTTGATGTTATATAAGATTTTTTATCCTAAAGTTTTATCATTTTTTCAAGTAATTTTTTCCACAATTATCTGATAACAAAAAAGGAAAGTAAAATATTAAATTAAATGTCTGTAAAATCTTCTTTATCGGATGACAAAAAATTATGTTTTGTAAATGAAATGGGTT
This sequence comes from Salticus scenicus, assembly GCA_963930645.1. Lineage (NCBI taxonomy): Eukaryota > Metazoa > Arthropoda > Arachnida > Araneae > Salticidae > Salticus > Salticus scenicus. The sequence continues at coordinate 977,213 of CAWVNO010000050.1, forward strand.
CTTCCCAGCGTCGTCTGCTCAATCACGTGATGTGTGTATAACGTAAAATCGAATTCCGAGAATCGAATTAAGTTAAATATTGTTCTTAAGAACAAAAGTATTAATATATAATATAAAATAAAATAAAAGTAATATTGTGCATTTGTAAACAGTAGAATAAATGTATTTGTAAGTTTAATAATTTTTTAAAAACAATTTATATGTTTATTTATTTTCACAAGTAAGAATCTATTTTTCTATGTTGTAGTGTAACTGTTACATTAACTGATCTAGCAGTAAATAATAGTTTGTTCTTGTGGAATGCTTATGGATTACAATTTCAAATTTTAAAATGTTTTCAATTAAATTTAATTGCACAAAGTTGTTACAACAAGTCAATGAACTTAGTTACTGGCCTAAATGGCTTTACATCGTACGATGTTGCACTGTCAGTGATTTGAGTACCAAAAATCAGCGTATTTAACATGTTCTCCATGAACATCAACTGTTTTGATTTAGTGAGCTAAATAACACATGTTTTTAAATAAATTACCTTTTTGTTGCTTGGAAGCAATCGACATATTTAGGTAAACAATTTTTCTCAAGCAACAAAGTTATGTTTAAATTTTATTCATTAATAAACATTCATTTTGCTAATTTTTATTGATAATACACTATTTTACTGAAGGTAATTGAACTTAATTGATAAAAGAATGCACTGACTATTGGTATATTAAAAAAAAATATATATATGAATTTAATTATTTGATTTTTATATAAAACACGATCACGTGCTATCTTAAAAAGTAGATGTAAATTTTAAAGTTTAATTTTCTTGGCAACAATTATAAATTAAAATAAATAATTTAATGAAATTTTAGAAGTTAGAATTTCTAACTTTTTTTTTTTTTTTTTTTTTTTTTTTTTGTTTTTTTGGCCAGTTTGTTTAACCATTTAATTTATTGTTAAAATCTTGTTATCCATATTTTTGCATATTGTAGGTTTGTACTTTTCAAACTAAATGTAACATTTTATAAAACACTTTAATGCAGAGCTTACTGTTCAAAATAAAAATATACACAACAGAAATAGATTAATCCTTTTTTTATTAAAAATTTTTCTTAGATTTTTAACTGAATTTTTTTTTTTTTTTTTTTTTTTTGTATTATCTTGCTATGAACTCAATATTTTTGTATTTGAACATTGTAGGAATCGTATGCCTCAAGTTATTTAAATTTTAATGCATAAAGTGACTTAATATATATATATATATTTTTTTTTTTTTTTTTTTTTAAATAAAAAAAGGGACCTGGATCGACATCTGATAGTTATTGTGTGACCTGCGTAGAGAATTTTTTTCAATGCATTTTTCGAATAAATCTCTATCATCAGCTTGATTTTCATTGTTAAAATAGCTAATTTAGAGTGTTAGAAGTCATTGTAAAATATTTAATCTCTATTATTATTATTAATATTATTATATATATATATTTAATATTCTTTTCATGTGTTACAAGGAAAAAGAAAAGAAAAAAAAGAAAGAAAGAAATCTTAAAAATGAAGTTCAATTTTTTTTTTTTCTCCTCTCGGTTTAGAGTAGAATTTATCATTTCTTTTTTTAAACTTTCTTATTCAAGTATACGCTGGTAAAAAAAAAAATATGAATTTAATGATTTGATTTTTATATGAAATATATGATATATTTTTTAATTATTAAAATATTTTATTTCAACTTAAAAAAAAAAATACTTTGTTTACAGTATAGATATTGCTACAAAATTGTAAATAATTGTGTTTATTTTTGTATAAATTCTTTCAAAGAGGCTTAGTAAGTTGATAAAGTGCTAATTTTGTGCATTTCTAGTCGTTGTAGCGTTAAAATAGCCTTATTTTCCCTTAAAAACGCATTAAAAAGCCCCAATAAGGCAGGTAATGGATTTGGCGCCAAATTTGGCGACTTTTTCCCACATTGGCGATTTTTTTGGCGACCTTGGCGAGAAAATCCTTATTAGGGATATACCAAATATGGAAGCTCTAATCTCATTGGCTGATGAGATACGGAAATTTCCGGAACTTTCCACACTTTTCTACAGGAGTGGATCGAGACAGCACATTTCCTCCTTTGAAATAGACATCTACATTTTTAATTGTTGCCTTTATTTTAATTTTTTCAACCATAATATAAAATATGCTTTCACTAGAAAAAAGTAAAAAAAAATCGATATCGTTTGTAACGATACTGTATAATTTTTCTTTTCTTTTTCTTAAACTAGTTGGCATAGGTGGACTCTGCTCAGTTCCCCATCATATTTATGTTCTCATAAATTTCTAGTGCGAGACATATTATAATCATGTTAAAAGAAATGAATTTGACCAAAGCTTGATATTATGACAGAATGAAATCCCCGCCTAATAGGCTATCCACCGTTCACTTCGATATATATATCTTATTCTAATATATTAATTTATTTTATCAGGGTCAATTCCGTTGTTTAGTTTTCATCCTACTATTTCCAATGCAATAATCCTCAAAATTCATATTTATATGAAAAATTTACAATTTCGCTATGTTGATAAAATCGTAAATTACGAATGATTTACGAAATTTTCCTATTAGAATATTTCTATTCAATCATGTTCAAACAAATATCATAAATGTAATTTTGAAGTTGTCTAATGTATTTACGATCCTCAAAATGAAAATTTATGCTCAATTTTGCCTTATTCTGACATGTTAAGTAAATCGTAAATTCCAAATAACTTACGAATTTTTTAAATTGGAAAAATCGTAGTCTATGATATTCATGCCAGTATCCTAAATAATATTTCGAAAGTGGTTTGACATCTTTACGATGAAAATATCCCTCAAGATTGACGTTTATGTGAAATTTTGCTCTATTCAGCCATGTTGAGAAATTCGTAAATTTCCAATAACTTACGAAATCATTATATTGGAAAATTCATAGTCATTAATAATCATGCCAGTGTCCTATATAATATTTCAAAAGTAGTCTGACATCTTTACGATGAAAATATCTCTCAAAATTGACGTTTATGTGAAATTTTGCTCTATACTGCCATGTTAAAAAATTCGTAAATTTCCAATAACTTGCGAAATTTTCAAAGTAGCATATTTATAGTTACTGATGTTCATTCCGGCATCAAAACTGATATTTTAAAACTGGTCTGACATTTTTACAGTAAAATGTTTCCATTAAATGCACGTTTAAGTGAATTTTTGTTCTATTCTCCCATGTTAAGAAAATCGTAAATTTCTAATAACTTACGAAGTTTTTAAATTCGAATGTTGCAAATGAATAGGGTTCTTGCCAGTGTCGAAAGTAATATTTTAAAACTGATCTGACCTCTCTGCGATCATTTGTTCGTGAGATATCGTGTTAACAGACTAACAAACTAACGGACTAACACACTAACGGACTGACACACTGACACACTAACAGACACCCTACAGACAGACACCATAGAAATTTTGTCATTTTCGGATTCCTCACACCTGAAAACGTGTAGAAAAGTAAAAAAACTGAGGTCGAAAATTTTCACGATTACCTAAGTTCCCCATACCTATAGTATGATGGGGAACTAAAAAAAAATGATTTTGATGAAATTCTGGCAAAAGCAGAATTTAATTTAGGACGGAGGACTATTAGTTTTTTTTCTTCCCAATTATAACATCGCTTTCAAATTATTCAATTATATTTTCGATAAATTTTAGATTTCGATAAATGTCCAACTATCGAAAAATGATTTCGACAAATGTCCAACTATCGAAAACGACAACGCAAAAATCGCTGTCTGAGACTAATAGGCCCTCAGTCCTAAAAAAAAAAAAAAAAAAAAAACTTGTTTATTCATAAGGAAGTAACATTCTGTCTTTGCTTTTGATTATTTTAATTACTATTGAATATCAATATAAAAGTATGGTTTTGTTTTCACAAATTCAAACTTCCGATACAGATATTTGGTACAAAGTATATTTAAGCTTAATTATTATAATTATTATTTAGAGTATAAGCTATTATATAGAACAGTTTAAGACACAATTATTATTTTTTCCCGTGCATTTTCTGATACGCTTATTTAAAGTAAATGTTAGAATGTTTAGGCAGTTTTAGATGAATAACTTTGATTGCTCTTTCTGCCGTTATTTTAATATCTTTGAAATGAAAGCAGAAATATAATACTTTCATCGAGATATCACAGTTTTCAATAAAAATATTACTTGTGGATATTTTTGCAGGACATGGAACGAATTGTGAAATATGCATTGCAAACAACTAATAATAAAATATACGGTATTATTAAATAACAAAAATTTTGTCAGTAAAGGGTATAATCTGAGAAAAACATTGAGTTATCGCTTTAACCCTTTGCGTTCCTAAGCGCTTTAAACAGTTTTGTCAAATTCAGGGTCTTTTTTATTCAACTTCCACCAATAATTTTGAGGAGATTTTTTAACATAATGGACGAATAACCTTCGAAGTGATTAGGTTACCGTTACAGTTAAAATTTAGTGGTGGAATCGAATAAAAAAGTCCTTAAATTTGGCTACACTGAAAAAAGGAGTGAAATTAGATAGTACCGGAACCGGTAAAGGCTTAAGTCGAAGTATTTACGGCGATGGTGGACGTTATAAAACTTTTTGGAAATGACTGTCTTAGAGATGGAAAATGTATGTGCATTCAAATATAGCATTATTATATGTTTTAAAATTTCTAGAAAACTATATAAATTTTATTAATAAAATTAAATGATGCTTTGTTTAAAGTTTGTAAATAAATAAAAAATCTGATGTGAAACAACCACACGACTTCCATTACCCACTATTACACGTATTATATGCATTTTTTTAAGATAATGTGATCAGAAGATATAAAAGTGACCTAAAGAATTAGAAACCTAACATATTTACGGTAAGAGAAAGTTTGTACACATGTAAAGACCTCTAAAACGAAGTTTACATATAGCGAGGTAAAAAATAAGAAAAAAAAAAAGAGTTATTTTTTGAAACACCAATTTCCAAGATCTAAATAAACTTCTGACCTACCTAAACAGGATGGCTGTTAATTTTCCTCTAATAACTACGTGATACATAAGAAATAAATAGATTTATATAACAATTTTCAAGAAAATCGTTAGAGCCGTTTTTGAGATACCAACTTTCACCAAAACTCAATTATTGACCGGAAAACAATAGTTACATACAAAAGGATATTTAAAAGTGAGTTAATAGGGTGAGTTTGAAAAAAAATCAGTACATCCGTTTTTAAAGAAACGCTCTTGCGAGACCTGAAATTGAGCTATTTCTACAGAACGCCTATCGATTTTCCTGAACTAACCGACTATATCATTCGAAAGGACATCTAATAGAGTGTTTATATAGCAAATTTGACGAAAATATTTAGAGCTGTTTCTGAGATACGGATTTACGGTCCCACTTCCGGTTTCTGATGTCCCAATTCTGGTTTTTCAATCTTCACCAAAATTTGAAAAATTCATCTGTACACCAGACTTGTTACAATTCTAAAGTTTCGTAGTTCTATCTTTATTAGTTTCCGAGATATAATAGACAGAAGATCCCCCCCCCCCCCCCCACACACACACACGCATACACACTGACCAATTCCCAAAAACTACTTTTTTGGACTCAGGGGACCTTAAAACGTATTAATCAGGTGAAATCTCGATATCAAATTTTCAGACCGAATACAATACTTCCATTACCTACTGTAGTAGGGTTATGGAAGTAATAAAAAAAAATCACTAATTTTCATCTAATTAACAATTTTTTTAAAAATTGTTTTATCTATAAGTTATATAATTTCATTTTTAATATAAATTATTAAAACAAGTTCGTGGGTCCCAGCGTCATACATTTTGAATATTAATAATATAATGTTAATACTAGTATCGCCCAGTGGTCGAAACTCGTCCATTTGTTTTGCAAAGCGAGGCAAAGCAAAGTTATTGCCTTGTCTTAAACGGAATGCAATTGCAACACAGCTGCGGCAATTGTTTGCCGATATTCACTCTAACTGAATCAGCAGAGTTTTACTTAATATAACTATTTCTCTCTGTATATGTTAGCCTTTCCTGAAATGAGAGAAAATCGCAACGTGAAAATGCCCCTTGTTGTGTGATACAGCCCAGAAGCTAATAGGTACCATGTCAAACCAAGGCCTAACCAAGTATCAAATTCTGTTAAATTAATTCGATTGGTTTATAAAGTACAGTGTTTGAACCAAAAAAAAAAAAAAAAAAAAAAAAAAGATATTTTTCAAAAATGGTCGAATCGAGTTCGGGAAATTTCAAAACGTGTAACTTTATCGAAAACCGAAAATCTAAAACTTTTCTGAATCTTATATTCTCTACTTATATATGCAGAGGAAAGAATAATAAACCCACTTTTTAAAAAATAAAAATAAGTAGTCAATTTCACTTAATTAAAATGCAAGGAAATCTCAAAACGTGTAAATTCATCGAAAACCGGAAATCAAAAGTTTTTATGTATCTTCTACTTGCTTCGTCTACCCACAAAAGCTAGCAATAAAGACACTTTTTTAAAAAATAAGTAGCCAATTTCAGTTAATTGAAACGTAAAGAAAGCTCAAAGCATGTAAATTCAGCAAAAAACGGAAATCGGAATTTTTTCCGCATCGTCTACTTATACATGCAGCAGTTAGTAACAAATCCATTTTCCTTTTATTTAGTATATTAGTTGAAATATCACCCTTTGAAATGAAATGTTTATGTTTACATTCGAAACTGGAAGTTTGCCTTTTTTTTTTTTTCTGGAGTTTTGTGATTTTAAATTAAAATTTTATCAATTTTACAGAAAAAATAACTCAATCAAACACATGTAGACTTATTTATAACTATACCCAAATATCGGAATTAAAATCGGCAGATAATTTCCGTTATTTTTTAATAATTTTTTACAAAAAATCCAATGAACGATTAACATTGAAAATCTTTTTCATGGCTCCATGGACAGACAGTGACGTCATCACTTCGCTTGCGTATAGTGATGCTACATTATACAAATTACTGTGTCTATGGTTTTGTTTGAGCTTTGCGAAATTGCCAGATTTAACAACTTTCTACTTTTAGGCATTTTTTAATGTAAAGGAATATGTGTATAAAAGGGAAAAACGGGGGAAAATGCATAAAAAATAAATGTATTTTTAAATACCTTCTTGACATCGTAAGAAAATAATATTTGTATTCACACCTTCCGGCTAACCATACCTTTCGAATGATACCATTTTCAACCCCCTAGTCCCATAATTATTATGTTAAAAAGGGACTACAAATTTTATGCTTGCCTATTAATATATAGATTAATCATATTTATACATTTTGAATATTAATATTATTTAATTTCAGAAAATGAAAAATTCATTCAATTAAAATTTATGCTTAAAATACATAGGTTACTCATGATAATGCGAAAAGTTAGACATTAATAATAAAATAAATCAATATATCAGCAGACTTGCGTGACAAAGTAAGAACTACGATGTTCAATAAAAAATATATGTATATGGAAGAACCAAATTTCTAGACTAAAACCAATTCTTTTTCTTGTCATGCCATTGCTAAAAATAATTAATGCAATGAATAAAAATTTCAGAACTGGACATAACGCGACGATATGGATATTGTTAATAAATTTATATTCTTTAAACTTTCTAGGGAAAATGTATATTGTGTTTACCAAATATTGCAATACCATGTGAAAGGCAACATATTTCAAAATAATTAACCGTTGTTGTTGTTGTTGTCGTATGCCACTCGGAAATTCCGAGCCCCCGGTAGATTTATGCATGTTTGATACTATTTTACTCATGATTATTAATTATTAAAATGCATTATTATTAATAATTTATAGCCAAACCACTTTTATGCTCAGTAACAAGGAACAACTTAACGCTACGAAATTCCATTACGTTTCCAGGCAACGGAAGAATAATTCATTCAAACACATAATCTATTTAAAAAAAAAAAAAAAAAAACGATATTAAATAAATTGGAAGTGACTGCCTCTTAAAAAATAGACAAACCTCATTTAGCAAATAGCAAAATAAATCATCCTATAAAACATGTAAATATTTCTATTTTCCATTTTCATTTCATCAGAAGAATGGCGTTTATAAATGAACTGCAATAACTCTGAATAATTTAAGCAAAACGTTAGAGTATAAAAACTATATTCAGAAACTGCAATTCCTTGCGAAACTGTAACTGAATATATCAACTGTATTGGTTATAGCTTATATTGTTCCTTGAAATTCAGGAAAAATTTTATTGAGTTCTATAAGTTGATGACATAGATAAAAAAGAGGAAAACTGAAGAAAATCTAATGCTGGGGCATAAAAATTATTCATTAAAAGAAATTCCTTGTGAAACTGTCAATGAGTGTATTAAATATTTTGTTCGGTGTTTATGTTGTATCTTGAATATCTAGAACAAGTTTATTATGTTCCATAAGTGAATAAAATAACTAAAAATGAGAGACGAACAAAAACTAATGCTGGAGTATTAAAACTATTTAAAAAGGAAATTCCCTGTGAAATTGTGAATGAATGAATCAAATATTTTGATTATTGTTTAATTTGTACATTGAATATGTGGAACAACCTTATTGAGTTCTGTAAGGGAATAAAAGAACTAGAAAAGAAAAAGTAAAGCTGCAAAAAAGATAGTACTGCAGTATTCAACTAAGTATTCAACTAAAGAAATTTCTTTTGAAATTATGATTGAAATTATTAAGTTGCTTATTTTGTACTTGAATTTATGGGCCAACTTCATTAAGTTCTGTAAGTGAAGAAAAAAATCTCATAAAGAGAAAAACAGAAAAATATCTTATGTTGAAGAATTAAAGCTAAAGAAAATCCTTGTGAAGTTATGATTAAATGTGTTAAATATTTTAGTTATTACTTGAGTAATATTATATTTCAATGGGTCAATTCTGTTAAGTAAATAAAATAGCTACTAAAGTTCAAAGCTGAACAAAATTTAACACTGAATTGTAAACAAAAAAAAAAAAATAATAAATAAACAAAAAAAAAAAAATAAAAATAAATAAAAATTTCAGCAAAAGAAATTTCTTACGAAATTGTGACTAAATGCAATAATTATTTTATTTATTCCTTACTTTATACTTTAAATTAAGGAATCAAATTTATTAAGTTCTTTGAGTGAATAAAACGACTGATAAAAAGAACAACTGAACAAAATCTAATGCTGAAGTATTAAAACTGTAGAACGAAAGAAATTCCTTGCAAAACTGTGATTGCATTTGTAAAATATCTTGCTTATTCCTGACTTTATACTTTAAATTAAGGAATTAAATTTATTAAGTTCTATAAGTGAATAAAACGTCTAATAAAGAGAACAACTGAAAACAAAAATCTAATGTTGAAGTATTAAAACTATAGAACGAAAGAAATTCCTCGCAAAAACTGTGATTGCATTCGTAAAATATCTTGCTTATAGCTAACATTATGCCTAAAGTTTATGGAACAACTTTATTAAGTTCTAATAAATGAGTTAAATAGCTAAAAAAGAGATATGCTAAACCATATTACCTAATAATGAGGTATTAAAAGAATTAAATATAAGGAAAATTTACATTTGATATTTATTAATTTTTACTTACTGAAGTGTTAAAAAAGATTTCGTGATAATTTTAATAGTCTTAACTAAACCGAATCCCCCAAAATATGAAAATATCGCGAACGTATTAAAAAAGTTAAAGGATGTGTTGTAAGACATTGCGTAATACCGTGGATTCTTCTTGTAAAGGTATTTAACTAAAAAATTTCGACAATCATGTAAAAAAAATATAGGTACTCTGTTAAATTATAACTATTAATTAACAAAGATGTTAAAATTTTGTGTTTATTGAATTAGTAATAGGTTGAAAATGGTGTTAACAGATAAGAAGTTGTTAGATATTTTACCCATATTTGCAATTTACGGGGCAAAAAATTCTTCGATTTCAGGATTTAGGATAATTTCTCTCTTATTAGTTATTTTTTACCACATTTCAGTTATTCATTTTATTTTGGCCGATTTTTATTATATGATTATAGGTCGGTACTTTGCTTCCGTATTATACTTATTCTTAGATATAATATCTATAGCAGTATGGTGTTCTCTAATTTTAAAAAGGAAATCATTTTTAAAAATATTATTAAAATTATTAGCTTATCAAAAGCGATATAATTCAGTTCCTAAATATTTAAACTATGTTACATTCTTATTTTTTGCTTTATTGCTTTTTATATTCATTATTTTTCAAGCCATTCTCTGTGTGTCTCCTAGCAACGATATATTTTTTAATTACTGGACATTTTACACAAAACTGCCTGAAGGAGGCTGGGGAATAGTAATCTTGGCCGTAATAAATATAGACATGTACTTGCGTTTTTTGTTTCCGGTACTTTTAACTTCGATTCTATGCCTTATATTTTACAAATTTGCCAAAGTGTTAGATTCTTACAACAAAAGTCTTCAACACCAATTGCGTCATTTAGATAAAGCGATAATCATTGTTACCCTTGACAATTACTTTACCATTCATAAGACAATTTTGAAATTATATCAACTTTTAAGCTGCACGACATTTTTCATAACACTTCATTCATCCAATTATATATTTACTGCAATTCTTCTAGTAGTAAAATTTCGACAAATACTTTCCAGTTCTTATTTCAGTTTCATGTTGTTTTGTGTATATTTTACAACTGGTCTTTTTATTTTGGTGTCGTATGCGGTATTTAGTTCTATGATACAGGACAAATTATTTGAAATAAAGATGACTGTACATAATCAACTTAACGAACTTTCGTGGAAGAAAGAGCATTTTTTCCCGCTATCAGTCCTTAAATGCCTAAAAAGAGTAGAACAAAAAGAAATTGTGTATATTTCTGCATGCGGTTTATTTAATGTCCCGAGAGGATTTATTTTGACGTCAGTTGGAGCTGCTTTGACCTACGGTTTGTTAATTATTAATGTGGATTTTAATATCCCTTACCCTTCCTAGGTATATCACAGCTTATAACCAACGAGATAAAGAAGTAGAGTGATAAATGGTAACCCTTACATGGTCCAACATGAATCATGTGACATGAACCATCTATGCGTTGTTTCCCTCGGTAAGAGCTTATTTTCAATAAATTTCTATGGAAACGGTTTGGAGATTGCACTTGGCGAAAATCCTAATTGCCAATGGTTTTTGTTTACTTATGTAGTTGAATATTTTTCTGTTCTAAATCATTTAAATTTTTGTTTCACTTCTTTTTAATGTCTTTTAGTCGAAATTTAACCGACAAAATATTTAAAAATAGTTTATTATTATTTGTTGTTAAATTTAGCTCTTTTAAAAAGTTTAACATTTCTTTATAAACACTTTTAAAATTTAATTTGAAATGATGAAAAAAAAGTGTTTTATTATTTATTATAATGTGAAATATAATTTTAAAAACAATTTTTTTCTGTTCTAGCACTGTCATGTTACCTAATAATAATGATAATTTGCCGAACTGTGATTTTAAATACCAAAATAGCGATAAAGGTCCAAACATAGCAATCTATGTGTTCATGTCACGTGATTCATGTTGAACCACGGAAAGCTAATTCTTTATCCATTGAATCAGCACTCTACTTTATTTATCTCGTTGCTTATAGTTTCTGTTTTTATTATTGGTGTTGCCAAATTTAGGGACATTTTATTCAATAATTGCCAATGAATTTAAAGAGTGATATTCAATATATTTAAGGAGTGATATTCAATATAGGCGATTAATCTCCGAAGTGAATGGTAACCATTAAAAAATGAAAATTTTGCGGCAGATATCTAATAAAGAAATCCCTAAATTTGGCAAGACGTTATAATCTATTTGTTATAGCATATCTGGTAATATTTATAATTTATTCTCGAATATTGTTGGCCCCGCCCTTTTTTCACACTAGTATGATTTTAGAGAAATTTTCTCCAACATGTGATTACGATGAAATAAGAGGAAATTTTTTTAAAAGTATACTGGTGGGAAAATAGGGCAGGGCTAACAGGACTCCGAAATAAATTATAAATATTACCACTTACATAGCTGCCAATATTTTAATTTATTCCGGAGTAATTTTAGCCCCGCCTCTATTTCGTACCACTTATTTTTTAAAAGTAATTTTTTCTTATTTTATCGAAGCTATATATTGAAGAAAAATTTTCTATAAATAAAGTGGTTCGAAATAAAGTCGGGGCTAAAAGTACTCTGGAATAAATTAAAATATTGGCAGCTATGCACTTACCAGGTACGGTTGAAGTAACGTCAGTGTTTCAAATTTATAGTGCATGCGCAATGGGAGGACGTGCGGAAAAATCCCCTTTAAACCCATAATAATAACAGAACAAAACAATTTTTTGAATGTAGATTAAAAACACTTTTAAAAACTCGTTTTCTAAAAATTATACTTTACTTAAAAGCTTTTTAAAATTATCCAAAGCTTTTCGCTTTAAAAAATCAAAGCATCATCCTGGATTTAATACATGTTTCCAACAAGCAGTTTTTATATATTTTACATTTCACGGTTGACAGTTAAGTCCTTCAGTAAATTGAGCAGTGTTGAACAAAAGAAATAGTAACTTGTGAAGTGTGGTGAAGGTTGGATCAAGGAGCGAAGAAAAGGAAAGAGTGGAACTTTCATGATTACCAAGGCACTGCATGTAGGAGTTGTAACTATTGTAGAATCAATAAAGTGCTGCATGTAAAAGCTGTAACTACTGTAGGATCAACCAGGTACGGCAAGTAGAAGCTGTAACTATTGTAGGATCAACAAAGCGCTGCAAGTAGAAACTGTAACTATTGTAGGGTTAACAAAGTACTACAAGTTTTTGCATGCGATTGTGAGTTCTGAAATCCATACTTATACACTGAATGAAACTCATAAAATATTTAAGCAGACGATATAAATATCACTTTTTATTTTTGAATTTTTAAAACTTCAAGTTACTCAAAAAATAAAATAAAATAAAATATCGAACCACTACGATATTACGAATAGCAGTTGCGGAACGTTTTGAAATTTTTGTATACATTTCATTGAAAATGCTGTGAAATATCGCAGCTGTATTTCTAATTGAATGAACTAACTTCTACTTGTTTTTGCTGTTTATATTATAAAAATTAATAATAATAATTAAAAAAAAAATGTATAGATTTTTCTTTTCTTTTTTCATTGAATTTAAAAGAAATTTAATGAGTATTCATTGATTACACTGTATTGTATGTAATTTTTGTTTATGGAAGATCTAGATTTCTTTACGTTGAACCTTCTACTTTAGGAATAGTCTGTGACTGACTACAAGTATTAACGTTTGTAAACAAATTCTAGTCTTTTGTATAAAGTTTGATTGAAAATGTTGAATATTAAAATTGTGTTCAAAAATCCGGAGTTACTTAATTTTATTTATAGCCCAAAGAAATAATCTAGTACATGAATTCAATTCTAATAATTTTTACTTTCTTGTTTCTGAATTATTTTTTCTCTGTGTGTATATATATATATTAATAATAATAATGACCATCTTCTGTCAGGAACAATTTCGGTTAGACCGCTTCAAAACATAGACTTTTGGAAGCCTTTTTTTTTTTCCCCTTAGAAATGCTATGTATTTTTATTTTTATTTATTTATTTTTTGTAATTAATCTACATAAATGTTACATCATTAGAAAGATCTTTCAAAACTGAACATTTCTGGTGGTTACACTTTTTCCTTAATCAAAATATGTAAAAAGATTTCAACGAAAGTTTATAACTACCACTGCAATTCTGAAATACCCATGGAGGATAAAATTAAAATGTAATATAAAATTCAGTCATAAAATTATGGGCTAATAGTTATTACATCATTTTCTTGCAATCATGATAATGTACTCATCTGATATAAACAAACAGTTGATTGTGACGTCATATTTATCAAATTAGTTAAAATAAATAAGGTTACAAATAAGGTACCTAAGGTTATTTCTTTACAAATATGGTACCTTTCATTCGGTACCTTATTTGTGACGAAGTTTTATTAGATATTTTAGAATTAATTAAAATATGAAAATAATTTCAAAATTGGACATTAAAATTTATGATTTTTGCCAAAACAATTTACCAGTTATCTATATCTATATTATATTATAATAATAAAAGAAGATGTCTGTCTGTCTGTCTGTCTGTCTGTCTGTCTCTCTGTCTGTCTGAGCATCTATACGTTCAGCCCCTACAGAACGCAGAAGTATAAAATTTGATATATGGGTGCCCAGAAGCCTTCCCGAGTTGATAGTGAAAACAGAATTTAAAAATTTTAATTAGTTGCGGAGATATTAATTAAAATGTTGACCCATGTCGATGGAAAAATGACCGAGAAAAAGAAACTTTCTATCAGCAGACGATTTTCTAAACTGTCTCGATCGGAAACAAAACACATGGAGACAACGGTCTGCGATAAAAAAGGACATGAATGTAACCAATTAAGATATCACGTGCTTCATAGTGGGGATAAAAATTTCAATTTTCAACCTTTTTTAAATTTTCACTCACGTTACATTTGAATTAATATTTGGCCTAGACAGCATATTATAAAGCTACTGTTCAATTTTCATGAAAATAAAAAAAATGACGTATTTATTGGAAAAAGATTAAGTTTTCTTTTATACTTTGCAGTATTTTATCGAATGTGGATATTTTCGAGTGTAAAATTATTATTATTGGCGGAAAGGGGGGGGGAGCGAAGGGGCAAAGATGTAGAAAAGGAACGGGAGTTTCGGAGAAAACAACGGAATACCCAGAACACCTTTATTCTTTAATATTTTTGCAGAGTTTCGAATTCGAATTTCTGCAGCCCGGAATTATGCAAGTTTCAGGGATTACTGAAAGAAATTTCGCAGAATAAAAGAAAAAAAAAAATACATTTTAATTTACATATAAGGCGCCGCAGGCGCCACCGAGCGGGACTTAGCTAAAGTCAGAAATTTGAAAGATCATAACATGGTGAGCGAACAGGCTGTTTCAGATATTGAAAAGGGAAGAGGGCGCCGAAGGCGCTACCGAGCGGGAATTTACTGCGATTTCAATAAGCTATTTTCACGATATATCAATAAGCTGTTATTAGACCTGAAACGGGAAAAGGCGCCGCAGGCGCCACCGAGCGGGAGTTTCGTAAAGTCGGATTTTTTAGGGATCGCGAACCAGCTGGTCGCCGAAGGCGGCTAGTTGTTATATATATATGTAACGTATTTATTTGATTGCTGAAAGAGAGATGACAGTCACAACACGAATGGAGACGAGGCGTTCGTTCAAGCAGACATCTTTATTGCTTCATCATTGCAGAGTCGGGACGGGGCAAGACAAATGGAATTAATCCGACAAGTTGCCGATTCGCGCCGGCCTCCGGCCGCGGCGTCCGGTGGGGGATAATCACGAGATTTACGTTAATTTCGGAGGGCTGGCCACATGGAAAAGTTTAACAAGTCAAAATCGTGTCAAATCGCTCCGTTTGTTTACTGTTTGGGCTTTTATACCCGTAATTGTTGGTGTAATTTGACGTAGTTCTAATTCCAGCCCATTTTATTTAATTGGTTATTTTGTTCAAAACCAACGCCTTCTCCTGCCTTTTCATTGTTTTTTATTGGTTATATTTTTGTATTCTACAGACCTCGCGATTCCGATCGGCGCCATATTTTGCCAAACTCGCCAAACCATTAAAACATTATTTATTGCTTTGTATCTGATATGAACTAATCAAACCGCAAATTAAACTCATTAAAACCTTTATTTATTACTTTGTATGCCTACTGCTTATTAAATTTATTTCTAGGCCAATTATAAAGCTATTTCCAGACATCAAAATACTTAAAAATGATTAACTTATTTATTTCACATGATCGCGACTGCGATTTTCGTTCATTATTTTTTATGCTTTTAATCTTACAGCTTAATATGAAATCCCCTTTCATTTATTTTGCAATATTACTTTGAAATATAACCAGAATACCCTGAAACTCTGAAAATGTTAATTTAATTCTTACTTCTTTTTATCTCTTATATTTCATATATATATATATATATATATATATATATAGCAAACAATTGACAGGAAAATTTATAATTATATAGGTTTTACAGAATAGAAAAACCAATAGGAGAATTACAAACCAATGCGCAAGATTGCAGCGAAAGGAAATGCAAAACTTAGATGTAGTAATATATAAATGCAGAAATATATAAACGAATGAATGAAATTAAATGTAGAAATATATAAACAAATGAATGAAATTATACCCCAAAAAACACTGAGATCTTCATCAGGGAGGCCCCCTCAGTGTAGGGGTGAACGAGAAGTTTCTGAAAGGACAGTAGCTATAAGCTAATAACTATCCTTAGCCCCCAACTTCTCACCAAACAGAAAACCATCAATAACTGAAGAGAAACCAAACATACATATAATGTATAAAACTACTAAAAATATTTTATAAAATTATCAAATTGTAAAAGTTACAAAATTACATCAATTCATTTAAAAAAAAAAATACAATATAAAAGAGAATTACTGAAGGTAAACAAGAAAGTATAAAATGAAATAAAAATACAACCCTTCATATGGAACACAAACTATCTTCGGCCGACGGGGCTACTCGTCGGTACTTCAATATCGCCCTTGAATGAGGAAGTAGAACAGACCGAGATAGGAATATAGTAATAATAATAGGAGATATATATATATATATATATATATATATATATATATTGAGAGGGGGGGATAGGATGAAGTAATGTGTTCACGCGAAAAATTAAAAAATATTAAATTTGCCCATGAATATAAAAAATACTTATAACAAGTAATACTTAAAAGAAGTCGAAGAAGGAAATGAAAAATAAGTACTGAGTTATATTACGATAAATGCGATATGTAATATGATGCGTTATATTAGACCTATCGTCCTGGGTCAGTTGATATTTTCGTTAAAAGAAATAGTTTGTTCGTTCGGTGCAACTTGCGCATTAGTCCCGTCAGGTACAACTTGCATATTAGTCCCGTCAGGTGCGACTTGCACATTAGTCCCCTTTAAATATAGTGTCCAGCGAAGCTGGGAAAGCATTCGTTGATTCACTACCTTAACTTATTTCACATTCCGTCACTTTTGACGGGTTTATATAGGGCGAGTCCAGCCTCTGAAACACCTCGACCGTCCAACTGGGCCCTGAGTCATTTGATCCACGACCGGTCGAAAGCAGAGACTGGACAACTCCGATCCTTTTATTGGATCAAAATCAGTGCTGCCATCTGTAGGCTTAGTTTGAAATTAGCTATAGAATATTATAAAGTTAAATTAATTAAAGAAAAATTTAATTCATAATTTAAAAATGTAATTTAACTATGAATAATAAAAAAAAAGATGCATAATTTTTTTTTTTTTTTTTTAGTATTCTGCATAGTTGGGTACATATGCACTGAAATACAATAATATTAATTATATAATTCTTTTTTGAAAATTATTTAAATAAAAAAACTAGTTGGCATAGGTGGACTCTGCTCAGTTCCCCATCATATTTATGTTCTCATAAATTTCTAGTGGGAGACATATTAGCGGCTTACTACTTAATACTTAGCGGCAAATTTGGCGATAATTTGTAGTTTAGAGTTGCCAACGTTTGGAAACTCTGACTTCGACAAGAACATAGTTCTGGAATTTTCCGGAAACTTTCATTGATTTATAGCGCAGAATTTTTTGTGATGATTCATTAATTTCTACCTCAAAAACAAATGAATCATTACCTCGAAAATTTTATAAATCACTGTGACAATACTCTCGATGATTTTAAATTTCATTCAGACTTCGACATTTTCGTTTGTTCCTAAATTAGCAAAATTTCTCCTCTGTAGTGTAATTAACAGTGTTTGTTTTATTTCTGTAATAAGAATGACTGTTTCATTGGATTGTTTCGAGAACATTCATTGATTATTGACAAAAATTGTTTTATTCAACTTTTTCCTGAATATTCATTAAATAAAAATGCATTCATCGACTTGAACCTGCTTATGTCTTTAAGAATTCTTTTCTACACGCAAAAATGCAGATAACTTTCATGAGAATATCTTTGCGGGTTCTATGTACGGGATGAATATTTTTTAAATAATGTCTGTTCATCAACTAGAACTTATTATTATTATTATTATTATTATTATTTTTAGAATTACTTTCTACTCTGAAAAATGTCGACAACTTTCTTAACAATATCATTGCGGGCTCTATCTATGGACTGAATATTCATTAAGTAAAATACATTCTTCGACTAGAACCTACTTATGTCTTTACGAATTACTTTCTACACGCAAAAAGATCAAAAACTTTCATAACAATACCATTACGGTCTCTATGTACGCGCAGAATATTCATTAAATCCAATGCACTCTTTGACCAGAACCTGCTTACGTTCTTAAGACTTACTTTCTACTCCGAAAAATATCAACAACTTTCTTAACAATATCATTACGGGCTCTATCTATGGACTGAATATTCATTAAGTAAAATACATTATTCGACTAGAACCTACTTATGTCATTAAGAATTACTTTCTACACGCAAAAAGATCAAAAACTTTCATAGCAATACCATTACGGGCTCTATGTACGCGCAGAATATTCATTAAATCCAGTGCACTCTTTGACCAGAACCTGCTTATGTTCTTAAGAATTACTCTCCATTCGCGAAAACGTCGAAAAGACAAGTTCATTACGAACTATACCTACGGGCTGAATATTCATTAAATAAAATGCATTCATGGACTAGAACCTGCTCATGTTTTTAAGAATTACTTTCTGCACGCAAAAATGTAGATATATTTCATTACAATATCTTTGCGGGTTCTATCTACTGACTGAATATTTATTAAGTAAAATCCATTCTTCGACTATAACCCACTTATGTCTTTAAGAATTATTTTCTAGACGAAAAAATGTGAACAACTTTCATAACAATACCATTACGGGCTCTATCTACGCGCTGAATATTCATTAAATTCAGTGAATTCGTGGACCAGAACCTGCTCATGTTCTCAAGAATTACTTTTCTACACCCAAAAATGTCGAAAAGATAAGTGCATTACAGGCTATATCTACGGGCTGAATATTCATTAAAAGAACTGCATTGGTCAGCTAGAACCTGCATATGTCTTTAAGAAATACTTTTTACATGCAAAAATGTCGAGAAAGTTCATAACAATATCATTATGAATTCTATCTACGGGCTGAGTATTCATTAAATATAATGCATTCATTGACTAGAACCTGCTTATGTATTTTTTACACACAAAAATTTCTGCAACTTTTATAACAGTATCATTATAGGCTGAATATTCATTAACTTGCTTCATCATTGCGACTTTTTACTCGATCAGAAATGATTTTTTTTTTCTTTTCTTAAGACTAAAAGTTACTGTTAGTGATTCATTAATTATAGTGATTCATTTAAAAATACTGACCCGCTAGTATCTACATTAAAGTTTGTGAATCACTGAGCAGGACAAATACTTTTTTTAAATTATAAGCAAATTAACGATATTACCGAGGACACTATAACAGAGATCAACAATATTAATTAATTTAAATGATATTGATATTCTGTGATTTAATATATTGAAATAAATTATAACTAGCTGGAACCCGTCGAATTTGACGTTCACTTTATTGACCATAATTTTTCAAAAATCGTCGCGTCATTATTTAAATGTATTTCAAGTTAAAACATCAAATAAAATTTACGACATTTCACTTAAAAAAAAAAAAGAAATTTGGAAAAATGCTTATAAATAGAAATACCATATATAACATCACTTTCAAAGTACTGTCAGTGTGATGTCAAACTGACTCCAAATAAACAGTTGCTATATTTTATTTTCTATTTCTTTTAATACTAAGTCTACATGTTAGCTGACCCGCCCGGCTTTGCCCGGTCCCATGATAATAACCTTAAATGAACCGTAATTTTGTACGATTTTATATCTTTAAGTCAATTTTGTTTGAATTTCTGTTTTTAAATGAAAGCATCACGAAAAAAATAATCAGCTGTAACCACAAAATTACCTAAATCCGAAAGAAACTCTGCCTTGTGACCCCGGTGCCTGCCTCAGCACATACACAGACCCCTAATAACATGAAAAAATTCCCAAAAATTAACCTGGAACCGAACGAACCCGACTGGCGTTGCCCGGGTCCATGATAATAACCTTAAATGAACTTTGAATTTGTATGGTTTTATATCTTTAACTCTATTTTGTTTGAATTTCTATTTTTAAATGAAAGATTCGCGAAAAAAAAAAAAAAAAATACCTCTGTAACAAAATATATATATATATATATATATATATTACCTGAAACTGAATGGAATTCGGGCTCGTGATCCCGGTGCCTGCGGCATCGTATATGCAGGCCGCTAATAACATGAAAATATTCTCAAAAATTAACCTTGAACCGAACGAACCTCTGGCTCCTTTTCCCGCTGCCTGTCAGGCATGCTACGCACGCGCTGCAAACTTTCCTCCACCAGGGGGAGCAGTGTGTTGCATACGAAGATCACCAATCACCTTGAATTTCCAAGACCTTTCAAATAAGGTGTCACATGGTGGTGTCAACTGCAAAATCCTTTAGTTGCAGTTTCCACTGCCAGGGGGCACATTGTGTTCTGCACGAATATCACCAACAGTCAGGAAATACCGAGACCTTTAAATAAGGTATAACATGATAGGGTCTACTACAAAATCACCTAGCTCCATTTTTCACCACCAGGGGGCGCACTATGTTGTATACAAACATCCCCAATCAACATGAAATTTCAAGACCTTTATCACCAATCGCCTTGAATTTCCAGCACCTTACAAATAAGAGGTGTCAGATGGGATGGTGGTATCAACTGCAAAATCCTTTAGTTGCACTTTCCACCGCCAGGGAGCACAGTGTGTTCTGTACGAACATCACCAACGGTCAGGAAATACCAAGACCTTTAAAATAAGGTGTAACATGATAGGGCCTACTACAAAATCACTTAGTTCCATTTTTTACCACCAGGGGGCGCACTACATTGTATACGAACATCACCAATCAACATGAAATTTCAAGATCTTTAAAATGAGGGGCTACATGTGTGGGTCCAAGAACGGATTTCCCCCTCAAACTAATTTCCCCCTTCCCCCCCTCCCAAAATCTACTTTCCCCCTCCCCCCCCTTAAAAATAAAAAAATTCAAATTCGCAGAAAGTGATTTTTTTAGTATTCGAGTCTAGTCCCTCCATGTACAATTTCCTCACCGTGAAGTAATTTGGAGCTGAGTTAAGCTCGCATACGTGTTTTTAACCCCTGCCTCCAGGGGGGGGGGCGTTTGACTTTTTATATATTTCTCTTTTCATAACACATCTACAGACCGAGACCTTTTTTTAGACACCTCAACCAAATTTTTACACCTAGCCGTTCTCTCAATTTAGTGGAGACAGACAAAAACACGTTTCAAATTAATATATAGATGAAGTGAAAGTATATAAAGCCTTTCGGAGAAAAATTGAAAGGAATTTGCATATAAAATTTTAAAGGTTGAGTTATGTAAGTTTCTTTTTTTTTTTTTTTTTCTTTTTACTTATATAAAAAAAGCAGCTTTGTCGTCCTTCTTAGTTTGTGACCTTCTTTAGCATTGTGGGATGAAGCTTATTCTTGATAGCTTTCATCTGGTATAAAAATCCTTTCTCGAGGAAAATATAAGTTTTTAATAATTCTTCAAAATTTAGAAATCTGGTTCAAAATAAAAACGTTCAAAATAAAAACTTTTCAAAATAAAATCGTTGTTAAGCAACTCAGTTTATTTTTACCTGACATGGTAATCGCTGGATGACCACACGTGAATTTGCTGTTGAACAGTCGATAAGCAAAGAAACTGTGCATCACGTAATCAACAAAAAGATTGGTTAAGTCAAAGTTTGTACACAATGGGTGCTGAAGCACCCATAGCACCCATATATATAAAAATGAATGTTTGTCTGTATGTTATTTATAAAATCGTAAACGACTTGACCGATTTCGATCATTCTTTTTTTGTTTTTTTCCTTATAGGTCAGGGATGGTTTAGGAAAAAAAAAATTGAAAAAATCTTTAAAATTAATTAAAATATGAAAATAATAAACTTATTGACTTATATTGACTTAATATAAGCCATTTAAATTTTTAATTGTTGCCAAAAAAAGTTTACGAGATGTATTTATTTATTGTTTTCAGCATAAAATGAAATATGCTTTCACGCGAAAAATAAGAAATTACTAAATGTTAAATTGGTCGATGAGAAAATGACACTTTATAATTTAAAAATAAAATAGTAATATTACAAATCTAACATATTTTTTCTGAATTTTATTTCACAGCATTTTTTTATATACCTCAACTTCAGATTTTTTTTTTTTTTTTTTTTTTTTTTGTAGTATGGCGGATGAAACACACTTGGCATAAACGCTAATTCAGCAATATATTAAAGGTATTTTCTTATTGATAATTCTTGACAATTTTTTATAATTTTGATGCTGAAGTAGATCGGACATTTTTCGCCAAGGAAAAGATAGAAAGAAATACGCAAGCGAAGTGATGACGTCACTGGCCGTTCGCGGATGCAAGAAAAATATTTCCTATGTTAAACGCCCATTGGATTTTTTGTAAAAAATTATTAAAAATCGAGGAAAAATAGTTCCCGATTTTAATCCCCGTATTTAGGTATAGATATGTATTAGTTATCATGTCCATGCATTAGATTAAGTTATTTTTGTAGTAAAATTGACAAAATTTGAATTTTTAATTTCAAAACTCTAGAGAAAAAAAAATGCCAAACTTCCATATTCGATTGAAAACACAAACATTTCATTTCAAAGGATGATATTTACACAATATCCAACTAATACACTGATTGAAAGGGAAATGATAAATATTCTATCATAATTTGAAGTCAAAATTTGTTTTCAAATGTCTAAATAAAGTATCTAATATAAGATACTAATATGTTGTAGCGGAATAGATTTGATATCGGTCATCCTTGGTAGAAAAATAAAATATCGCCAAATTATTTGGCGAACATAATTTAATTCCTTTCAAAAATCATGGTTATTTTAACAACTTATTTTAAGACAGTAATGAATAAGGTACAACTATAGTATTTCCCCTCAGCTGAATTTGGCGATTTTTCTTTGGCGCCGATTTGAACGATAACGATGTCGTTCTGGATTGTTTGCGATATAATATGGCAGCCTGCATGCATTTATTTTGGATTTATGATTTTATGATTTATGATTTATAATTTAGCTTACGATTTTATCATTTATGCTATATGATTTATGATTTTTAGATTTATGATTTAGCCATAATCGCCAACGAAAAATCGCCAAATCTAGCTGAGGGGAAATACTATAGTTGTTCCATGAATAATATGAAACAATATTTCGTACAATGCATATTACGAAAATATACATCTGGCATGTATATTTTCGTATTACGTTTTTGATCACCAAATACAATAAGCGCCAAGAACGACAGAGTTTTGAAATTTAAAATTAAAATTTTGTCAATTTGGCAGCAAAATAACTCAATCTAACACATGCACATGATAACTAAAACATATGTGTACCCAAATATGGGGATTAAAATCGGGAAATAATTTTCTTCGATTTTTAATAATTTTTTACAAAACATCCAATGGGCGATTAACATAGGAAATCATTTCTTGCATCCACGGACGGTCAGTGACGTCACACTTCGCTTGCGTAGGAACAATAATCGCATAAATTATATTTTGGGCTAAAACGGCAACAAAAATTTAAAAGTCGCCAAGGGCATTAAGGCTGTACCATGATCAAGTTTACATATTAATTTATTTATTTTTCTATATACCAACTACTATTAACTAAGCATGAAGTATATATAACCACAAAATAATAATAATTGTCTCATGCGATAGAAGTAGCCGATCATAGCATATTGTAATATTATATTTGGCTTGAAATTGCTGTCATTCTATGGTTGATCGATTAAATCAAATAAATATAGAGAATAACTTGAAAGCAAATATTATGTACATCACGTATAATGTTGCTCATATATAACTAGGATTCAAATATAAAGGGCTACTTCAAAATTTTCGATACTGTCCGTATCGAAATTGTCATATATGATAAGCACCTAAATGGAAGCCCACGGGTAAGTCATTGTCGAAGGCAATAGGGACAGGTATCGCAGGATGCGAGGACGAACAAGGCGCTGCCGAAGGTAGCGGGAACCCAAAGCGAACTTTTGAGCGATTTCAGTATTATTATTTTCTCTTTTTTTTTCATAAAACTATATAGAAAAGAGTTTCCTTTAAATATGGTGACCAGCGAAGCGGGCAAAGCCTGCTATATACATATCTATACCTAAATACGGGGATTAAAATCGGGAACTATTTTTCCTCGATTTTTAATAATTTTTTACAAAAAATCCAATGGGCGTTTAACATAGGAAATATTTTTCTTGCATCCGCGAACGGCCAGTGACGTCATCACTTCGCTTGCGTATTTCTTTCTATCTTTTCCTAGGCGAAAAATGTCCGATCTACTTCAGCATCAAAATTATAAAAAATTGTCAAGAATTATCAATAAGAAAATACCTTTAATATATTGCTGAATTAGCGTTTATGCCAAGTGTGTTTCATCCGCCATACTACAAAAAAAAAAAAAAAAAAAAAAAAAAAAAAAATTCTGAAGTTGAGGTATATAAAAAAATGTCATCTGTCAGAGAATCAGAAGACGGAGAGAATGTGTGTTTGCCTGACCCATCTGTTGATCCATCCACTCCCTTCCTACGGGCTGAGATCAGTGTATCAATGTCAAGGGCAATTATTTATAGTTGTACTATTCCACATGAAGGGTAATTATAATATTGCTATTAAAATTTCTTAACATATAACTTTAGTCTCCTTTTCATTTGGGCACACCTTATAGTAAAGTAAGTCTATTAATGATAAGTAAGTGTAATAAATAATAGTGATATTAAAGTAAGACTTTATATTTATGAAAAATGCTTGTTGAAAATACTTTTTAAGTTCATAAGCTTTTTGCTTGCGAAATTTCATTGTACATTTCCTTCATTCTTCTTCATATCTTCTTTCCATTTTCTTTAATTATAAAAAAGTATATTGTTGAACCCAGGGCCCGACTAATAAATTTTTGTGCCCAAGGCACTATCAACTTTTTGTGCCCCCTTAGAATGGGTAAAAGTGTCAAAACTATCAAGGATATAGAAATGGGTGGGAGCAAGAAAGTATACTGCCCCCCCCCCTTACACACACACACTTGAATCGGTTTCTGTCGTGACAATAATTTTGAACAGGCAAACGGACTGACTGAAAAAAAAAAAAAAAAATGTATATATATTTGGATGAAAGATAACTCTTTCTTGGTTTTCGTCCTCAAAGATAGTTACAATTATTATTTTTAGCCAAACGAGAAATTTAAATTTAAATTTTATTCACATAATCGATACACCGTTGAAATTAGAAGAAATTTACAGAATTTAAATCAGATACTTTTAACTTTTAATAGAATTTTGTTCCCCCTTAAAAAATTTCGTGCCCAGGGCACGAGCCCGTGCAATAATCAGGCACTGGTAAACCAAATTTAACAGTGCATCTACGTTTTTATTTAAACATTTTATGTTTTTTAATGAAGTAAAAGTCAGTGAAAAATCAACGGCACAATAAAATGTTTAACATCGTCACTTTCCATTTTTACTTCCATTACCCTACTACCGTAGGTAATGGAAGTATTGTATTCGGTCTGAAAATTCGATAGCGGGTTTTCACCAGATTTACACGTTTTAAGGCCTCCTGAGTCCAAAAAAGTGGTTTTTGGCAATTGGTCAGTGTGTATGTATGTATGTGTGTGTGTGTATGTGGAGAATCTTCTGACTATTATAGCTCAGAAACTAATAAAGATAGAGCTACGAAACTTTAGAATTGAAATACGCCTGGTGTACAGATGAAATGTCCAAATTTTGGTGAAAATTGAAAAATCGGAAGTGGGACATCGGAAACCGGAAGTGGGACCGTAAGTCCGTATCTCAAAAACGGCTCTAACGATTTTCTCTTCAAACTTGCTATATAAACAATCTATTAGATGTCCTTTCGAATGATATAGATGGTTAGTTCAGGAAAATGGATAGGCGTCCTGTATAAATAGCTCAATTTCAGGCCTCGCAAAGGCTTTCCTTTAAAAACGGTTGTACGGATTTTTTTCAAACTCGCCATATTAACTCACTTTTAAATATCCTTTTGTATGTAATTATTGTTTTCTGGTCAATAATTGATTTTTTGTAAAAGTTGGTATCTCAAAAACAGCTCTAACGATTTTCTCTTTAGGTCATTTTTATGTTTTCTGATTACATTATCTCTCAAAAATGCATATAATACGTGTAATAGTGGGTAATGGAAGTCGTGTGGTTGTTTCACACCAGATTTTTTGATAATGAACGCTTTAGCTTTTATAACAACACTCCCGTCTCATTTCATTCTCTAATTTTAGCAAAATGATATTTTTCAAGTAAATCACTGTAGTTATGGAAGTTTTTTGTTTTCCCTATCTTTGCTTCTTTTCTTTTTCTTGCTTCCTATCTTTCTTTCTTTTTAGTTCCCCATCTTACTATTAAATATGGGGGAAGTTAGGTAATCGTGAAAATTTTCGACCTCGTTTTTTTTTTACTTTTTTATACGTTTTCAGGTGTGAGGAATCCGAAAATGACAAAATTTGTATGGTGTCCGTCTGTAGGGTGTCTGTTAGTTTGTTAGTCTATTTACACGATATCTCACGAACAAATGATCGCAGAGAGGTCAGACCAGTTTTAAAATGTTATTTATGACATTGGCAAGAACCCTATTTTTTTACAATGCAATGAGTAAAATAAATTATATCATTATTCTAATTTTTTTCGCAACTTTAAAATATTTTATTAACTTGCGGATAAAATTTTATTGTGTTTTAATCTTTAAGGCTTAGAAAGTGTTTAACAAATACTTTAAATAGTCACGAATTTGTAAGTAACATTTCTCACGAATAACTTTTTTAACGTTAAAATTCAATTTTCTATTTTATAATAGAAAAATGTATATATAGAAATAATATAGAAAAATAATATATTCCTTAAAATAATGTAATAATTTTAATCAGTAAACTGAAAGTAAAAGTCAAAGAATAAACAAAAAAAGTTATTACATCCAATTGCAATTTAAAAGGAAATCTCCTTCGTTCAATAATTTTGACATCAAAAAGTTTTAAAGCTTAGAGTTTTTACAAATATCGTAGTATTTTCATAAGCAGCTTCCTCCTGACAAAATGGAAATAACAATGGAAAAAACATTTAACTTGATGTTTTATAAATTTATCTTCAATATATAACTTAATGTGTATTTTGTAAATGAGATTCTACTATGTTTTAAGTGTTACAGTTAAGTTGTTTGATTTCGTGATTGAAAAAACTTACTTGTTTGCAGAAATTACTTTTTCGTTACCTGGAATCATTGAATGAATATATTTAGGAAAATCCAATTACCTCAACAAAACGCAATATGGTGTTCCTAAGTTTTTATTCAATTATTAATGTCGTTTTTTAAAAGGGGGGTGGGAGGTAGTTTTCTATCGATAATCCGTTTAAATAATAGTTTTAAACATGAATATCATTGCATTTTACTTGTCTAAATCCTTTGCATATGGTTAACTACTAATATTCATTGTCTTTTTTTTTTTTTTTTTTAATTCATCATTAAGTTGACATCACGCAAAGGGAACATACAAATTTAAAAGGTATCGACTTATTCTGACGGTATATAAATTTCTAATTTTGACTGTTCGTGTAAGTATTAATTTAGAAATATACAATATTGCCAATAAAATAAGTTCTGTTGCGTTTTTGTTCTGAAGAATTCCATTTTGCACACCCGCAGGCCATTTGCAGTTTATGGAAATGATGTTAATTATTAATTACTTTAATTACCAAACTACTGTAAATAACGCAAGTATTGCTTTTCGGTCAAAAATAAAAATTTCGATGTTGAGTTTTCAACTGATTCACATGCTTTAAAATTTTCTGAGTAAAAAAAAAAATAAAAAATAAATAAATAAAAAAAAGGTGGTTTTTTGCATTTGATCAGTGTGTATAACCTCTTCGCTCCAGAGGTCCACATATATGGACCTCTATTCTTTGCTTTATAAAATCTAAACTATTTAATATTTTCACATTTTGATTACACTAATTAAAATTTGAATAAATTGGCTCTAAAAATATACAATATATGGGAACATAAAATTAAGTTTACATCTGCAATATAGGGGAGACTGGGACACAGTGGACCACCCCTATTTAAATCTCTTAATATTTAACTCTTTTAGTTTATATTGAGACTCATAGATAACAGCATGGTACTACTTGTATACATCCAAAAAACCACATGGTAAATGCTAAGGTAGTCATTTTATGCAATTTTTATGTTTTGAGCTGCTCAAAGTAATTTTTCAAGCTTGAAGTTTTTTTTATTTTATCAGGACTTAACTATTGACTACAAATATTGGAGAGTTGATAAGAAAAGGTAAGATATTGTTGTTTTTAAATTTATAAAAATTATTAGCATATTTATAGTCTATATATAATTTTAATATTATTATTTGTTTTGTCTGGACATGGGGCACAGTGGACAGCCTTCCAGTGTGTCTAAAAGTCCAAATTATATTTAATACCTTATTTATTTTAGTTAAATTCACATTTACAAATATAATGTGACTCAAAATAATTAATTAAAAAAATAATAATAATCTTAATGTTATAATAAAACAAATTTCTGAAAAAGGAAAATAGTTGAATAGTAGTATAATAATTATGAGTATCTAAATTTAGTAACTATTTGAATTGTTTAATATTAAAAAAATAAATAAAATGATTATGTGATATAATAAATAGTAGGTTATATAAATTTATTGTTGTTGTTTTTAGAAATAACATGTAAAACGTAAAAGCAGAATAATGTTAGTTAAACTTATCTCACAAATATAATGTAAAGTATTAATAACTCAAAATAATTAATAAAAATGTTTGAATAGTAATAAAATGTTTAATTATACATTTCATAATTTTTATAACTATATAACATTAATAAACAAATTAAAAATATATTTTATTGTTTTTAGTGGTGGCACGAAAAGACAAAGGAAATCTGATATAGGATTCTTCCTCTAATTTGATTTTTTATTTATTTTGATTTCCTTTAAATTTTGGTAATTTTATTTCATGTAAATGTTCGAATTGTGTTATTTAGACTAATATTGCATGAGAAACTAATTTTAGAAGAAAAAAAATTGAGTAATTTATATTAATTGAACATGAACAACAGAGGTTGGTCCACTGTACCCCGGGTTGCGGACCACTGTGCCCCGGTGATGGGGCACAATGGTTCACTTTGTGAGTGCATACAATTTATTTTTACTTTCCGAACACTATAGTGAGGAAAGTATTGTAATCATGTCAAAAATCCGAATTCGAGATTTTGATGTTTCTATACGTTTCGAGGTCCCCTGAGTCCGTTTTCACTATTTTCACGATGATGTATGTATGTGTGTGTGTATGTGTGTATGTATGTGTGTATGTCTGTGAGTGAACACGCTAGCGTCTAAACGCTTTATTCGAATAAGCTGAAAGTTGGTGCGTATATTGTAAGTCACCATAGTACGAACCCTAAAGATTTTGGTGAATCTAGCACTTACAGTTTTTTTACAGGGACACAAAGAAAAATTCTTTATCATTATGGTCTATGGGACCAAAATCTGAAAAGTGCGATAGCATCTAAACGCCTTCTTCAATTGAGCAAAACATTTATACACATATTATAGGTCACAGTTACTCAATCTGTATAGAGTTTGGAGAATCTGGCACTTACAGTTTTTGTACAGGGGCACAAAGAAAAATTCTTTATCATTATGGCCTATGGGGCCAAATTTTTAAAAGTGCGATAGCGTCTAAACGCTTATTTAATCTGAACAAAAAATTTGTACACATGTTATAGGTCACAGTTGCACGAACTGTATAGATTTTGGTGAATTTAGCACTTACAGTTTTTTTACAGGGACACAAAGAAAAATTCTTTATCATTATGGCCTGTGGGACCAAATTTTTACTTTCTTCTATATTCAATAAAAGAAAGTATTGGTTTCATAAAAATTTTCGACCTCGGGTTTTTGATGGATTTACACGTTTTGAGAGCTGTAGAACATGATTTGATCATTTTTAGAAAATGTCTGTCTGTTTGTCTGTCAATCTCTGCGTGGGTGTGACAAACTATTGTGGCAACTGTATATTAGGAACTACTTCACAGAACTTCATACAAATTGGTATGTAGTTGCACCTTGACATAAATTAGTGCCTATCAACTTTTGGTAAAAATTGTCTTACAGGTTGCGTTGCCATCCCGCTTTTTCTAAATTTTTAACTTGGTGGTATAGTACAAAATTTCGTATAAATGTGCATAAAGAAAATTATTTTTTAATAATCATTATGAAATTTACCAGAATTATTTATAATAGAGATTGTCAACTGGGAAAAAAATTTTGTATGTGTAGGAGCCTCGCCTCCCCTCCCCCTGGGGGGGGGGGAATTCCACCCTCGAGGGGAGTAAATTTTCATGATGGGTATCTTTCAAAAGAGCTCGCCAGTACCTTTAAAACGAATGGTTGAACCATAGATCTGCGTTAATTTCAAATGAAGTTATCGATTTTTTTTAATGTAATATTGACAATAAAATTGACTTTTTTTGGATATTTAGTGTTATACTACTTCTCTAATATGGAAATCATCTGCATTATCATGTAAGATAATTTTTTTAAATAATAATTTAAATAAATTATTTTTACTGAGTGAATTTGTATAGGAAAATATAGAAGAAAGTCATGTGGTGGCCACAACATACTAGTTAAAAGTGCGATAGCATCTAAACGCCTTATTCAATTGAGCTGAAAATTTATATGAATATTATAAATCACTGTTGCACTAACTATAAGCATTTTGGTGAATCTAGCATTTATAGGTTTTTTACAGGGACACAACGAAAATTCTTTATCATTATGATCTATGGGCTCAAAGTTCAGTAGCGTTCAATAAAACATCGTGTAATATATGTGGAGAAAAATACTCAAACACTTTATTGTGGTTTTATCTCTTGTTTTTTAACAACTCCTCTTTCTTTACTTTATCTACAAAACTGTTAATTACTCAATGTTCGGAAAGTCGAGTGGAGTCACTCCAGATTTTTTTATTCGTAATGTATTCGAAGTATTATTAAAAAAAAAAAAGAAATTAGAACATGTCAAGAAAAGTTTAAAGAATGTTTGCTAATTTTTTCATCTTCCTTGCTGAGGGCCTATTAGTCTCAGACAGCGATTTTTGCGTTGTCGTTTTCGATAGTTGGACATTTGTCGAAATCATTTTTCGATAGTTGGACATTTATCGAAATCTAAAATTTATCGAAAATATGATTGAATAATTTGAAAGCGATGTTATAATTCGGAAGAAAGTAAAAAACTAATAGTCCTCCGTCCTAAACTAAATTCTGCTTTTGCCAGAATTTCATCAAAAACTTTTTTTTTTTTGTTCAAAGAAAAAGAAAAGAAAATTAATAATAATCAGTATCGTTACAAGAGATATCGAAAAAGTTCTTTTTTTAATAATTTTGAATTAGGAAATAAATAGTGCGCGTGCAATAATATGAAATAAATATAAATAAAAATATGAATTTAATGATTTGATTTTTATATAAAACACGATCGCGTGTTATCTTAAAAAGTAGATGTAAAATTTAAAGTTTAATTTTCTTGGCAACAATTATAAATTAAAATAAATAATTTAATGAAAGTTTGTTCTTTAGATATCCGCGTTTGTAATGATCGATAGATGACGCTTTTTCAGCTTTTGTTGTTAGTAAATATTATAGTCACGTGTATTTATTATTGTTCTTTTTGTTATTCTACTTAATATTCGTACTATAATTTCTCCGCCATTACATCATGGAAAACTGATTGCTTTTGGAAAAAAATATTTCAGTTTATTCAAAGTTCGATCGGAAGTAGATTTTTAACTGAAGTTGAACAAATATTAGTTTCAAATCATCTGATTAATTCTTTACCTCCATTAGCCGAAGCAACTGAAATTTTAAGTTTGTCATTTGGAAATAAATGGAAGCTTAATTCTGGATTTCTTGGTACTCTGGAGTTACACTGGAGCACACAACAGTATGTGTTATCTTTTTTACCGGATTTATTCATTTTTATTCAATAAATATATGTGAAACTAAACATCGGCATGCAATGGCGGGCCGAATGAAAGCACGTTAATTGTAATTTCACCTTAGTGCACCAGAGGGCGAGCATTTCATTACAATCGCAGATACGTCCGTGTAAGATGTCAAAAAATATACGACAAAGTATTATATCTCTTTATTCTTCTAATAAATTGTCGGTGAGAGAAATTGCTCAGAAATTGAGTATTCCTAAAAGTAATGTTTATTTATTTTTGGTGAAAAAAACTTATAGTGTAAAAGTGGTCCACTGTGCCCCACTCTCCCGTAATGTTATTTTACCTAGTTTTGCAAAATTGCTTCAAAGCAGTGTAATCGGAAAAAACGTGTACAATTTTCATCACTATATAAAGTACTTAGATACTCTACCAGAATAACAAAAACACTAACATACATCTATTTTTAACACGCTTTTATTAGCTTCACCTATATGTATGTTTGTATGTTTGTAACCGCTCTGGAAGCAAACAAAAAATCTATATTGTAAAAAAAAAAAAAAAAAAAAAAAAAAATTAGAAAGCTATCTGAGTTGCAGGGCAAACTGAGTGATATCCGGATCCAATATTATGATATTCCGGACATAAAGGACTTACCTGCAATCGAAAATGAAATAGATGAACTTGAAGATCGCCTTGAAAGAATTGATGTAAGACTCAATTTAGTTCTTAAAAATCTGTTAAACTTTCTGAGAACAATTCTAGTATAAAATTAGAAATTCTAACTTCTAAACTTTCATTAAATTATTTATTTTAATTTATAATTGTTGCCAAGAAAATTAAACTTTAAATTTTACATCTACTTTTTAAGATAGCACGCGATCGTGTTTTATATAAAAATCAAATCATTAAATTCATATTTTTATTTATTTTTATTTCATATTATTGCACGCGCACTATTTATTTCCTAATTCAAAATTATTTAAAAAAACGTTTTCGATATCTCTTGTAACGATACTGATTATTATTAATTTTCTTTTCTTTTTCTTTCAAAAAAAAAAAAGAAGATTTTGATGAAATTCTGGCAAAAGCAGAATTTAGTTTAGGACGGAGGACTATTAGTTTTTTTTCCTTCCCAATTATAACATCGCTTTCAAATTATTCAATTATATTTTCGATAAATTTTAGATTTCGATAAATGTCCAACTATCGAAAAATGATTTCGACAAATGTCCAACTATCGAAAACGACAACGCAAAAATCCCTGTCTGAGATTAATAGGCCCTCAGTCCTAAAAAGACTTTCCCTACGTGAACGCTGTGGCTGTGTGGTAAAGCTCCGCGCTACGAACCTAAAGGTCTAGCGTTCGAGCCCAGTCAGGGGAGGTTTTTTAAAAATCGTTTTTGTTTAGTTCTAAATTATTTTAATTAAAGATTTAAATGTATGTAAATAGTATGGTGTGTCACTCACACGATTTTCTTTTACCCTGCATTTTAATACTAAGATGGATGTTTTATGCTTTTTTAGTTCACATTTCTATAAAAACGTGTTCTTTAATTTTTTAAAACTATAATATTATAAAAAGTGATTATCTAAAATTTACATTAAATACTAGTAAAACTATTTAAAAATCACCTCTGCATGCCGCAGTCTTCTTCAGGTACGCTGCATCGTCAGTTCACTCAGCGTGCCTGAAGAAGGCTGCGGCATGCAGCTGAAAGCGCTAGCACAGGTGATGTTTAAATGGTTTTAATAGTTATTAATGTAAATAGATTTATTTATTTAAGGGCATGAAATTTTAAACTGCGTTGCAGGTAAGCAGATTTAAATAATTTATTAATGCAGAGTTTAGTTGTTTAAAGTCCACACATTTGAGTCGTACATTACTAGTGCCCTTAACTATAAATTAAAGAAAAATGCACTTTTTTGTAATGTATAATGTAAACGTATGTGTCTAAAAGCTTTCAAATGTTACTTCAAATGCTATTATAGCTTCAGGTGCGAAGAGGATAAATGTATATGCCTGAGGAACCTTCCGACTATGATATCTCCAAAATGAATAAAGGTGGAAAAACAAAACTTTACAAGTAAGACAAATCCAGTGTATTGTAGCGAAACTAATATGTAGGAAAGGACATCAAAAAGAGAGGGCATTTCCAATTTTTGTCTAATTAAAAAAAAAAAACTTTTGATTGATTATAAGATGCAGGGTATTAAACCCAATGCAGTGTCATTTTAAGGAAACAAGGCATATATTTATTATATTCGACGCAATTCACTGTTATCGGAATATAAAAATTATAAATATTTAATGAGCATTTTTACTGAATAATTTTTAACTGTGCATAAGTAAGCTTTAACGAAATTGCATTTGTATAATTTATAAGCCATTTGTATTGAGCTACTTATATAAAAATCCCAATAATATATTTTGAAAATGAAAAAATTTTTTGTTAAATTGTATTGAATTTCAGTTCTCCTTCTTAAAAAGTAAAAATCATTGGGGGTTTCACCAATACTTATTTGTAATACTTGAATACTTTTATTCAAAACATCGAACAATATATTATCACGGATTAACCCTTTCATTCCGGTGCCAATTGGAATAATAACATTTCAGATTTTCTTTCTTACCATCTAATACTCCTGCTGATTCAAAATGAACAATGTTAAAATCTATATACATTTTACCACCGAAAAAAATATATTTTAGACGATTTCACTGTTAGTACGTTGGGTACACAAAAAAAAAAGCTGCACTTTTTGATTGGAATATGCCACTTTCTACAGCCATAGTATATGTCAAAAGATAACTTTCTGGATAGGGAGCCACTTGAAAATCCGTGCAGAACACCCCGATGGCGGCCATTAAAGATGGCCGCCATCAGCTGCCATATAGGGACGCTAATTGTTTTGTATCTGAACTCCTAATGATCCGATTTCAATTTTCTTTTTTTTAATACCTTGTGAATAAAATACTTTTTAAATTCTATGTATATTATATTATCTATGTATTATATTATCTATATATCTATATATTATCTATGTATATTATATTATCTATATATTATATTATCTATGTATATTATATTGTGTGACACTCACACGACTTATAGTACGTTGGGTACACGACAAAAAAAGCCAAAAAGGTGCACTTTTTGATTGGAATATGCCACCTTCTGCGGTCAAAGTTCATGCCAAAATATAAATTTCCAGATGGGGAGCCACTTGAAAATCTGTGCAGAATACCCCGATACACAGTGTTCGGAATTTCAAAAAAGCTGGCAAAAAGTCGAAAAATTTAGGCGCGTTTTTAGACGTAAGTACCGCGGAAATACCTTCAGAGGGAGCCACTGAATGAAACTGTGATGTGGAAAATTTATTCTATCTACATATTTCTAAGTGTAGGCTGGCGGAAAACGTGACAATTTTTTCTTTTTAATTGTTAATGCATTTTAACAGTTAAACAAATAGTGTTTCTCGGAAAATTTCGCAACAACAACATTCAACAAAATATGGCCGACAATTGTGGAGGTTAGTAGACAGTGATCTCCTGAGCGGCTTTTTGAAGTTAACCTCAATTATAACATAACCAAAAGTTTCAAAGTATGGAAACTTTTTTATCTCGCAAGATCCCGCATTGATTCAAAGTGGAGAGTGTTAAGGGATGTCCATTTTATTCAGCCGTTAAAGAATTGGGTGCCCCCGCC
This sequence comes from Salticus scenicus, assembly GCA_963930645.1. Lineage (NCBI taxonomy): Eukaryota > Metazoa > Arthropoda > Arachnida > Araneae > Salticidae > Salticus > Salticus scenicus. Next base: position 1,013,294 of record CAWVNO010000050.1, read on the forward strand.
TGCCCCTGTATGTGTAAAAGCGTTTTAACTTTTTAATTTAATTTTTACTTTTTAATTTAATTTTTTAATTTTTTGGACTTTGGTCTGCCATATTGGATCCGCCATCTTGTTTTTGTGTGCAAGATCACTTTTTTTATAAAAACTGATATCAAATTTGAATTTAGCGCCCTCAAAAACCCTTAAATGTGAAAATTATCCTTCATCTATCAATTTTTTGATTTTTGAACCGCCACACAGTGGTCGGAATTTCAAAAAAGCTGGCCAAAAGTCGAAATTAAAGAAAACAAGTGAAATTGTGATGTATATATATGTTTTCGAGATCGCTGAATCCGAATCTGACATTGGTTTTTTGAAAACTTCAAAGGCAAACTCAAAAACAAGATGGCGAATCCAATATGGCGCTTGGCCAGTTTTTTTGAAATTCCGAACACTGTGCGATAGTAGCCATCAAAGATGGTCGCTGTCAGCTGCTATATAGAGGCACTATTGTTTTTGTATCTGAACTTCTAATGGTCCGATTTCGATTTTTTTTTTTTTTTTTTTTTTTAATATCTTGTGAATAAGGTAATTTTTAATTCCAATAGATTTATCTATGTATATTCTATGGTGAGGCATTCACACTACTTCTGAAAGCTTCTTTTGAAATCACCTATTTCGTCCTGAAACTTTCCATGATAAGCAGCATGTTGTTCATGGTGATCAAACCTGTCAGTACTGTTAATTATGCTTGTAGACTAAAACTCGCAAATAATATTAACTAATTGTGGCTCAGAGAGCATCCATCTTCTCAACATGGCTGTATCTTGCAAAAGACCAACAGCAGCACTATTTCCTTTTATAAGGGAATGGTCTTGCTCATGAGCTTAATCTACAGCGAGCACAGAAAAAGGATTGTTTGTTTTGTGGATAACAAACTGACCTCTGTAAAAGTAATCATATACACTGGGTGCTGTGTCTTTACGTTCTACTAAGTCTTTTATATATACAGGCAACCAGCGAACATAGTTGGTATGGTCCATTAAAAAAAAAAAAAGGGCTTTTTTTTGCGTTTGTTTATACAATTCGTAGTTACCATCTCTGACGGAATAAAGACAGAAGTATCTTTAGGTTTAACACTAGAAGCTGAAATCGAAAAATTGGACAGTTTGAACGCTTTTCATAAATCCATTTTTCAAACGAAATCTTTGGATTTTGTTGCATAAACACTTCTTTAAGTAGCATGTTTAAAACCACAGCACTCTTCTGATGAATGGTTCTTGCTTTTGTGACATGTTTAAATTAAAGAGATGCTTTTCTCTTTTCTGTCTTGATTCCAGAATTTGAAACAAAGTAGGCCAACCACTATCTTCCAGAATCTGGCCAAGAACTTTCAAAAAACACCTGTACTTCAAAAAAGCTCCAAGTATGGCTACAAACTTGGAATCAACGTAAAAATCAGGCCCGTTCCACTGGACAGATTTTGTCAAAGCTAATAGAGGCTAATACGCACATATGACAGGAGTTTACCTTGGATTTTAAAATGTAGTAATTTTTTTATTTGTTCCGTAGCATGCTTCAGCATTGCCAAAAAAAAAAAAAAAAAAAAACTTTTATTGAAAGGGATAAAAGAGAACAACTAGTTAATTCAATCAATGAACATTTTTTCCTTGACCCATGAAAAGCTGCCTATGAAATATCTAAATTTCCATCTTTTCAATCAGTGATAATATGATCTAACTAATACTGTGCCATTTTCCACTCGGATCCAAATTCTGAAATTGACATTTCGAAAGAAGTGGTCTGGTTTGATTTTGGAACAATTGGTTTTATCAATACAAGAGATCCCTTTTAACAATTTCACGAGGCTCACCAACTTCTCCTTTCTTAGGGACTTGAAAAATAGAAACCGCTGTACCATGGAATGATGATTCTGAAGTTGTACTACAGCAATTAGAACCAATGATGTCGTACGCACTAATGACAAAATGACCGTGAAGCAAGTATGGGGGGCATACGACACCTTCTTCTTGAGTTCTGAGAACCTCTAAGTAAGCAACACTTGCTGTTATCTCCCGAATTCTGTTTGGTAATGTTGAGAGGTCTCTTTCATGCATGACTTCAGTTATTGTATTATTCCGTGCTCTTCCAAAAAGAGACCGGCCAGGATATAATGGAATATGATGTTCATGAATTTTCTTATGGCTATGACGAATAACGTTGCCTCTCAGAATACGTTCACGATGGTTGAAAACTGTTAATTGGCTGATTGTCAAAGCAAGTTGCTCTAGTTTCATTCGGTACTGAAGTGTAACCATGAAGTAGATAACACACTAGAGCCAGAAGTTCGGGAGGTACGCTTGCAGTTTGTTGATTATCATACAGGTGACTATCAAAAGTAATTTCCTTCTTTTCTTATTTGTTCGATGAATCTTCCTCATGCAATAGCACTATCATCAAGATTTTCAGACTGAACATTTTGAAATATTAGCACAATCTCGATACAGAAAGTAATCTCTGATTCAAAGTTGAGCTTTGTATTGTAAGAAGCGATCGAGAATTCTCTCACGTAAACGAGTAGTATGTGTATTTGGAAGGTCTTTACTTTCCATGCCCAGAAGATTTTCTAAACTATTTGTATATTGAGTTTTATGATGAGACATTTTGAAAAAAATTCAGTGTTTCCACATTCAAAGGCCTGGATCATTTCTCTTACGAATCCTGCAACAGACGTTAAAGCCATATACTTTCACAGATGGACCTGAACTCTTCTTTTTTTACTTCACTTGATGGTCGTAGGCAATTTGTTAAATATATATAGCACGTTGAATGATACTTTGCTTCTTTAAAAACTAAATCTCTACGCTTGAGGAATGCTTTACGTTCAACATTATTTGTAATTTTGGCGCATTTCATAAGTTTATCGTCTTATAAAGAAGCAACTTTATACAAAAAACACCGAGTAATGTCCTTCCGATTACATATGAAACATATTTCATTTTTCATTTTAATAGATAATGTTGCACGGATAACAAACATTGCTTCTTTTCATTTGGTTCTAATACAGACTGTGGACTGTACTGTGGTTTGTCCTCAGATGACATACTGGGCAAAGATGACCAATGTTTAAGTTTCTTTGCCATGTCATGCTTTTTTTTTTTTTTTTTTTAAGTTAATTGCATACATTTTGTGCACTTTTGTGCTTTATTTTTCCTAAATATTCCTTTTATTTCTTAACATTCATTTAAATTTTTTAAATCTAAACCAAGGGGCACTGTACCGATAGTCTGAAATTACATTAAATTTTCTGAAAACTCCTTGTAAAACTTCCTATTCCCACTCCGACGAGTGATTCAGAAGTATATGTGGTAAGACAAATCAATTCTTCATGGCTGTGTTTTTGACATAAGCAACATATGGTCCAATCTATGCCATTGTGAGGAAATTTGGATTTAACCATCTGACCGCCGCTGACGGATATATCCGGTCACTGAGCTGTTCTTTTTTCCACAATAAAACTTATAATTCAAAATTGTATACTTATGGAATTTAAGCTTGTTTTTCAAGTTTGAAGGTCGTAAATAATATTTATAATGATTATAATCCTTACACAGTTACATTTTCTATCTTAAGTTGAAATAAATATAAATTTAGTGCATTGAAAAAAACTATGCAGTGAAAACAACATTACAGTTTTGCTCTTTTCAAAGGCCGTCATATGGTCAATATGAATATCTACCAGCCGCAAACGCATTGAAGCCATTTTCAAAAAAAATTCAAAACATTTCAATCTGAAACAAATAATGTTCAGTATTTAAAATGAGAATAACATTATAATGTAAAAAAAAAAAAAAAAAAAAAAAAAAAAAACTAAGATTACGTCAAAAACCAACAAATTAAAAAAATGCCTCCTAAAGAATTGATTTCTTTTAAAGTTGCACGGAATTTTAAACGTGTAAAGGTAAATGTAATAAGACAAAAAGTGTCTTTTATACAAAAATTAAAAAAGAAATCGAAATCGGGCCATTAAAAGTTAAAATACAGAAAAAAAAAATATCAGTGTTACAACACGGCGGATGATAGCGGCTGAAAAGAAGCTTTGATAAGTAGTGTGAGTGTCACACCATATAATATACATAGATAAATGTATAGAAGTTAAAAAGTATCTTATTCACAAAGTATTAAAAAAAAGAAAATTGAAATCGGATCATTAGGAGTTCAGATACAAAACAATTAGCGCCCCTATATGGCAGCTGACGGCGGCCATCTTTAATGGCCGCCATCGGGGTGTTCTGCAGGGATTTTCAAGTGGCTCCCTATCTGGAAATTTATATTTTGGCATAAACTTTGACCACAGAAGGTGGCATATTCCAATCAAAAAGTGCAGCTTTTTGGCTTTTTTTTTGTCGTGTACCCAACATACTATATCCTTGTTGATAAATGAAAGTATATTTTACTCTATTCTGATTATAATATCGGGATTAGTTTCCAGTTTTGGGCAATTTAAGTAAATTAACTGTTTGAAATATTTTCTTTTTTCTTTTTTAATGTTTATAATTTGTATTTTAATTAATTGCAACATGTATATCTTCCAAAATGTTGATATATTTATTTATTGAAATGTTATGCTTTTTAATGGCATCAGTGGTTATATTAAACATAAATAAGCACCTCTGAGTTGCTTTGTTAGCTATATTAATTCGTATAGGGCAGTTCCTTGTTTGTAAACAAACATCTCAACTTTTATGAGTGGTTGGCAAAAAGGCTTGGGAAAAGCATAGCGATGGCGGATTACCAACGGAAAATCAATGGTGGGCGGGGCGCGGGAAAGTCGAGCGCGCTTTTTTGCCAACCACCAGACGTCACGAGGAAATGCTCTATTCTACTATTACTCATATTTTTAAAAAAAAGTATTTATATATATTATCTTTGAAATAAATTTATGACTAAATATAAAATTTATTGTTTCATGGATTGAAAAAATTGGGAATGAAATGGTTAAATAAAAATAAAAATTTGGTTAAACCCCTTAATACTTTTTTTTTTCTAGGAACTGCAATTCAATACGTTCTTCGAAAATTATGAAAATGAAATTTCATTAAAGCCTACGCACGCGCAGGTAAAAATTATTTTAGTAAAAATGCCCAGATTTCATTAGATATTTAATAATTTTATATTCTAATTGCAGCATGTTATTTTTAATGCACTATTATCAAGCTTCCTTAATATGGTATTAGATTAGGTTTAATACACTGCATGTTATAATAAGCAAGAACGAGAAATCACGTGGTTATCATAGATTATTTACTCTTTTCAACCATACGAACTCGTTTCTTTGTTTAATTTTCCATGTATTTTGTCTCCGTGATCAGACAACAGACAGACAGAATGACAGAAAGAAAGGCAAATAGTAAAACTGAATTCATAATCACTCACAAATATTATTGGAAAGTGTTAAAAACTCTTAACACAAACGAAAATTGCAATTTTCAATAGTAGTCCTTAAAGTATCTAAATATTTTAGTATAGCTCTGTAAATCTTAACGCTAATAAAATATATTCTGTAGAAAACAATTTTTTTCATGAATAATAAATGCCAATTTCACTATGAAATGTCGAGTTTAAATTTATTTAAACACGAATTTTAAAAATGTCTGTCATAAAACGAAACACGTTTGCATTCTTTTGGGTGCTCCTGTACACAAATCAGTTGTGCTTTTTATACAATTTTAAATGGAGAACATGTAAAAATGAACTAGAATGACATATATAATTTTGATAAACTTCTGAAAATATTTTCGGACGCCACAGGCGGCCAAATGGACAGTCAGACAAGTAAATAAGAGTTAATTAATTTTATAATAAAAATAAAATATGCAATTAATTATGTAATAAAAAATATGCAATTAATTATATAATAAAACTAGTTGGCATAGGTGGACTCTGCTCAGTTCCCCATCGTATTTATGTTCTCGTAAATTTCTAGTTTGAGAGATATAATCATGTTAAAAGAAATGAATTTGACAAAAGCTTGATACAGGGTCAGAATAAAAACCCCGCCTAATAGGCTATCCACCATCACTTCGATATATTTATCTTATTCTAATCTATTAATTTATTTTATCAGGGTCAATTCCGTTGTTTAGTTTTCATGCTACTATTTCCAATGCAATAATCCTCAAAATTCATATTTATATGAAAAATTTACAATTTCACTATGTTGGTAAAATCGTAAATTACGAATAATTTACGAAATTTTCTATTAGAATATTTGTATTCAATCATGTTCAAACAAATATCATAAATGTAATTTTGAAGTTGTCTAATGTATTTATGAGCCTCAAAATGAAAGTTTATGCTCAATTTTACCTTATTCTGGCATGTTAAGTAAATCGTAAATTCCAAATAAGTTACGAATTTTTTTTTTTAATTGGAAAAATCATTGTCTATGATATTCATGCCAGTATCCTAAATAATATTTCGAAAGTGGTTTGACATCTTTACGATGAAAATATTCCCCAAGATTGACGTTTATGTGAAATTTTGCTCTATGCTGCCATGTTAAGAAATTCGTAAATTTCCAATAACTTACGAAATTTTTATATTGGAAAATTCACAGTCATTAATATTCATACCAGTGTCCTAAATAATATTTCAAAAGTAGTCTGACATCTTTACGATTAAAATATCTCTCAAAATTGACGTTTATGTGAAATTTTGCCCTATACTGCCATGTTAAGAAATTCGTAAATTTCCAATAACTTGCAAAATTTTCAAAGTAGCATATTTATAGTTACTGATGTTCCTTCCGGCATCAAAACTGATATTTTAAAACTGGTCTGACATTTTTACAGTAAAACGTTTCCATTTAATGCACGTTTAAGTGAATTTTTGTCCTATTCTCCCATGTTAAGAAAATCGTAAATTTCTAATAACTTACGAAGTTTTTAAATTCGAATGTTGCAAATAAATAGGGTTCTTGCCAGTGTCGAAAGTAATATTTTAAAACTGATCTGACCTCTCTGCGACAATTTGTTCTTGAGATATCGTGTACACAGACTAACAAACTAACAGACTTACATACTAACAGACTAACAGACACCCTACAGACAGACACCATAGAAATTTTGTCATTTTCGGATTCCTCACACCTGAAAACGTGTAAAAAAGTAAAAAAACCGAGGTCGAAAATTTTCACGATTACCTAAGTTCCCCATACCTATAGTATAATGGGGAACTAAAAATATGCAATTAATTATGTAATAAAAAATATGCAATTAATTATATAATAAAAAAAAAATATTCAAAGTTTAAAGGTGTTTCATTGGAATGTTTTACATTCAAATTCACGAATATTTAATAAAAATTTTATCCCGGAAAAATTATAGAGTAATTGTGTTAAATATTACAAATGCTTCTCACTTGGGGGAATTTTTTATGTTCGAACATAGTTATCGAATTAGAGGCAGTCTTCATAGACAGTCGATTGCATATCAGTTAGTAGACCAAAGCTATTTTATTTACACTTAGGTTGGAAAAACGTTGGTATTACTTCTTTTTAAAAGAGGTAGTCGTTCCTTTGTTCAGACTTCTGATCTGCAGATCCACTAGTATAAATTTGACCATAAACAAAATATAAATGTAGCAGTACTTTTGAGTAAATATTTAAACTACATATCTTATGGAATTATTCGTTATGAGAACACAATGTAAACAGTTTTCCCCATAAAATTCAATCGGTTCTATACATTAATATCTATATCTATACATATATAAATATATATATACAATCGGTAACAAAACTGTCCGAACACTAGCAAAAATTCCTATGTAAAAAAAGTACGCTTCATACGGTTTTGTTAAATAAATCCTTGTCGAATCATGGTCTTAGTCAGTATAAGAACAGAATTCGATAAGGATTTATTTAACAAAACCTTATGAAGTGTACTTTCTTTACATAGGAATTTTTGCTAGTGTTCGGACACTTTTGTTACCGACTGTATATATATATCTCATAAAGAACAATACTATTGTAAAAGTCACCCCGCCCAGCAAAAACTCTTACCTTTCTTAAGCAGCCAAAAAAAGGATTGATATCAAATTTCGCCGCCACTATTGAATCCCGGGTACTCAATGCCTAGCTTAATGAAGATCTGCTAATAACACTGCATGTGTCTTTCTAATAAATCCTAATCTCTTTCAATATTCTTGTTATCTGTGTTAGTTTTTTCGCTGCATTATAAAGTTATAATTTAAAGTATTTTTACGGCGGGGTACGTAATAATATTTTAATCTTTACTAATTTTTTTATTAATTGAAACTTCTACATAGGGGCCGCACCCCGCCGTAAAAATACTTTAAATTATAACTTTATAATGCAGCGAAAAAACTAACATAGATAACAAAGAATGTTGAAAGAGATTACGATTAGGATTTATTAGAAAGATACATGCAGTGTTATTGGAAGATCTTCATTAAGCTAGGCATTGAGTACCCGGGATTCAATAGCGGCGGCGAAATTTGATATCAATCCTTTTTTTTTTGGCTGCTTAGAAAGGTAAGAGTTTTTGCTGGGCGGGGTGACTTTTACAATAGTATTGTTTTTTTATGAGATATCCTTTTTTTTTTTTTTTTTTGCAGGTTATGTATGTGCTTTTATAAATAATACGTATGCATAATGAATATATTTGTGTAATAGATCAATAAAAATCGTGCGTGTTATACATAGATGAAAATATAGTGTTACGGATTTCTAAATAGTACTAGTTATTTTTATGTGATTTCTTTCTAAGAGGTTTAGTCACATTATATAAAATGTCAATTTTTCGCATTTCTAGTTTGTTTCCGTGTTAAAAAAGATCCTTCTCCGTTAAAAACATGATTTATCAGGGCACGTAATGGATTTGGCGATGAATTTGGCGACTTTATCGCACCTTGACAACTATTTTGACGACCTTGGTGAAAAAACCTTTATTATCGATAAACCCATTGTCCAAGCTGTAATTTGATTATTACGGAAGTTACTGTAAAAAATTCAGGATTAATAGCAGGCTATAAAAGAAGTCCCGTTCCGACCACTGAGGTGGGTTTCTCGCTAAGACTTTACGGAATAGAAAGTTCTGCTTGACTAAGTCTCTACCATTGAATTGCAGCCTATTTCTGTATGTTATGATTATGGTATCGTTTGGGCTGTGGTTTTTATCTTGTCAGCTGTTATTTAAGCTGCGCATTCTGGTGAAACTCAAGTTGATACTGTGTTTAACAGACCTGTAATCTTCCGAAATATTCTGTAAATATTTTTTTAAACCTCTGCAAGGTTCGTCTTTCATTCACAGAAAATTCACGAGTCTGAGTGCGCGACAATATGTTTGTCTAATGCGTATATATTATGTGAGTGTGTAATTCTTAGGGAACCCATGCTTATGAATATGTATTTATATGATGCGTGTGTTTCATATTGGCATTCGAATGAATTTGCATCGTATTTTTTTCTTTTAAACTGTACTTTAAGGCACTTATGTCATTTTCATTTCTTGTAATTTCATACTTAAAAATCTGAATTGACTTCACTCGACTTTCTGAACATTTAGTAATTAATGATGTTTAAAAAGGTTGAATCGGAAGAATAATTATTATGATGCCCTCTCTACTAGACTATCTTCTCTCCAACTCAACATTTTAAAGATACTTTAATTTGCTGATTGTTTTTAATATATATGGTTAGTTTAGTATTTTAGTTCTCATACAATTCCATATTTTTTCCTAATGTCCTAGTCTCAATAATGCAGTGTTTATGTGAAATGCTGCCACTATTCTGCCACGTTTCGAAAAATTTATATTCCGAATAATTTAAGAAGTTTTTTAAAATTGATTATTAATAATCCATGATATTTGTGCCAGTATCATAAATCATATTATAAAAAAATTAGCCTTACATACTATAAAATATACCTCACTAGCAGGCTACGCCCGCTTCGCTGGTCACTATATTTAAATGAATTTTCAAAAGAATTGGATCAGTATTTATTTTTTGCATCACATTACAAAAAAAAAAAAAAAAAAAAAAAAAAAAAGAAAGAAAGAAAGAAAACACTGAAATCGCTTTAGATCTCGCTTCTTCGGGTACCCGTTGCCTAAGGCAGCTCTTTTTTCTGCCCGTACAGCATCGGGTCCAGTTTCCCACTGTCTACAGAAAGGCCTTTCCCGGGCACTTCAATCTGGGCATTTATCAACGACTTGTGGATTTTCTGTCATTTAAGAACTATGATTTTAAAGATGACTGTATCTTAGCATCTATTATATATTTTAGTTTTTGAACCATGTGTTTTATAGCCCTCGTTATTTACACTATATTACGATTTGATTCCGACCAGTGCAATAAAATAAAATAAAAAAGTAGATTATCTTTTAAAAGGAATTAAAGACGTGAAAAACGAATTTTAATCAGTTTATCTTTTCTACTATAAACTACCATTTTTTTCACCCAATAAATATTATAAATAATAATAATTAAAAAAAAAAAAAAAAAAAAATATTTTTCTTTTAAAGGAATTAATTAAAAAAATGAAAAAATGAAAAGTTGCTATAGTATAAAATTTATACATAAACGTAACAATTTATTTCTATTGCATTACCATTTGATTTTCAATAAATATAATAATAATAAAAAGAAAAGAAAAGAAAAAAGAAAATCGTCTTCAAATGAATGTATTAAATAAAAAATGAATTGCATAATAGTCGTTGCTAAGACACGCAGACGATTACAATCGATGCGTGTCATGAAAAATGAAACATTGAAGCCAATATTTATAATCGAAAAAACATTAATTTAAAAAATTCAAATTCGCAAAAATCTCGATGAGGTGCACACCTGCCGGGTCTCAGGTACCTATATGCCAAATTTGGAAGCTCTGCGATCAATAGTGTGAGCACCAGAGCGCAGACACACAGACACACACACAGATACACACACAGACACTTCTCTTTATTTTGAAGAACATTTGTGCAAAATTTTACTTTATTTTTAAAAGTTAAAAACATTCAAATTTTCAAATAAAATTTTTTCGAACTTTTTATAAAAATCGCTTATTCTTAATGGATATTGATATAAATTAAAAATTAATCTGAATATAGCGATTAAGAGTTCATAGTCCAAAAATCTCTAAATTTTGTTGAAAATTAGAGATTTTATAGGAAAATAATTAAATATATTCAAAACCAGCCCTGCGTCGAAATTTTATAATTTGTTAATTTTGATTGCGTTAGCATTTTATAATCTGCTGCCATTTTTCAATTAGCGTTTTTCCTTTTACAAAGAATTTTATTATGTTTTTTTTTAGAAATAAAAAATGTTACATCAATAATTTTCAGGTTTAGGTTACGTTTGGGTGGGTTTTTCGTCCCACTAATATCACACGATGGGCAATTGGTGATGGTCGTCTGCAACTCGCCTTTGGGGGCGGTCCGGAGACATGACATCACTAAACCTCTCTGATGTCATTCGATGTCATGATGATGATTTTTTTTTTTTCCCATTTAATCTATAGGAATTCTTATTTAACCCACAAACAGTTAAAATGTAAATCAATAACCTTCGAAGTAATTAGGTAATCGTTAAATTTAAAATTTAGTGGTGGATATTGAATAAAAAAGCCCTTAAATTTGGCAATACTAACCAAAGGAGTGAAATTAGATCGGACCGGTAAAGGCTTAAGTCGAAGTAATTACGGTGGACGTTATAAGACTTTTTGGAAATGATTGTCTTAAGGGCCGTATTCACCAAACTTTATTGATCGAGGATAAAACCATGGATCAGCAAATCCGAGAATCAAAGCTAACACTGGATTAAATTCCTATGGTATTCACCATCAGCCGATTACGTGATCCATGGATTAACTGGAAGAGAAATAAAAGCTTCGTTTTGATTAGCCAAGAACGACGATAGCATTTATTCACCATTCGGCTTCAATTAGCTAATCAATCGGATTAGAAGGTTAGAAAGGGTAAAAAGCAAATTGACAACACTGATGCTCTTGTTTACTTTGCTTTTGTTTACCCACGGATTAAGAATCAATTTCACTTCAGAACATTTTTAAAAAGAATAATCACGCAGACGAAAACTGTTTACGCTACGATTTAAAATTTTTATTGTTATGATTAAGAGAATCTTAAAGCTATTATTTTTTTTCTGCTGAAGTTAATGCATTATTCTTTTCTGTGGCAGATGACAGCCTATTATCTAACATTCGTATTAGAAATTCCACGGAATCTTTATTTAATCGATAGCGATATCGAAAAGCCACATTATCCAAAGAATCCAAATCATTTACTCTAATTTAATGCACCGTCCTTTTCCTTCTTTCAAATGTTTCCAATAGTTCTAAGCTTTCAATATCATCTAGTGAGACTAGATGATCAACGTCAGCCATGTTTGTTATTTGTTTACGAAGCTGAGCTGAGGAGTGCGCATGTGTTACGAAAAGGTCCGAGAATTAACTCTGTATAACCTCCGATATTCGAGGATCAGAAACGAAGTGTTAAAGTAGCCGGTGAACTGCGGATTTTCGTTGGAGAATACCGATTTTCGTATGATCGAGCGATTACCGCTGATCCAAGGTTTAATCCGAGTGTTAAGAAATTGGTGAATACGGCCCTTAGAGATGGAAAATTTACATGCATGTGCATTCAAATATAGCATTATTATTTCTCTATATATTAAAAAAAAGTTTCTATAGCTGACGTCAAATTTTTTTGTCTGCGACAGCATCTTCTCGCGGAGGGCAAAATGCTCTGCATCATGGGAGGTATCAGTGGGTTCCGAATACTTCAAGGTAGGTCTTTCAGGTAGTTAGAAATCTGTATCATTTTAATTAACGAAGTAAAAAATAAACACCTCGGGTTTATAAAGGTACTCTATTTGCCATTAAAGAAATAATTTCTCTTATTACATCATTTTCCACAATGACGTCATTCTCCACAGGGAAAAAAAAATGTTATCACTGGTGTAAAAAAATAAAATAAACTCCGCAAACATATTTTTTTTTCCTCTAGTTTTAGAAAATTAATTTTATTACTGGCAATATTTATGTTAATTTTATTTATTTGTTCTTTTTTTTGTGTGTGTGTGTGTGTGAATAACGAAATGATGTCGTGTCTGTATAATTAACTGCGTTTCTCTTTACCATTAAAGTGTATTTATTATTTTTATTTGAAAACGTTTCTTAAAATATTTTGATAGATTTTGGTATACAAAAATATTTAAATTTAAATTCAAACTCAATTGTAAAAGAAAAATCTTCTTATTTAGCATTGATAATTTTTTAAAATTACAGAATTAGACATTTCCATGATACCTTTCATACTTCTAATTATGGCAAGAAAAAAATCACCTAAAATTTTTATAGATTTTTATTCTTCGTTAATGTAAAAAGTAGATAGGAGAGAAGGTACTTTTCCTTTCACTAGGACTGGGCTTTATATCGATGTAAAATCAAATATCGATTTAACGTTAATATCGTTTAATCGATTTAAATATTTTATCTTCCGTGAAATATCGATGCAGAAACATAAAAAAATGCGAACTTCTGATGTCAGGTTAAACCGATTCAGTAATGCTGGAATAATGCCAGATGGATATTCATTCAGTCGGATACCGGTTTAGTGTAAATCATAAACAGCTAAATCATGAAAATCTTTACTCAATCAAACCGCAAAGAATCAAGAGAGTAGAAGTTTTGATTTTGTGTTGCGCAAGCGTACTGGGAAGAGAATATCGGTTTACGACCCGACCCGAGGAAGCATTCTTTCGAATGGATTACGGTTTTAGGAACGTATGTGTAGTAACGAAATGAGAACCGAGAAATGAGATCTATTCATTCATTCATTCAAAATTCGTTTGATTACTGGAGATTTACTTTATCAATATTAGTATTTTCTTCGGCTATTTTTATTATAGTTCCTGTTCCTATAATTAAAAAATAAGATACTCCAGTTTCTGTTTATTAGATAAGTGAATAATTAACTAGTCTTTATTAATATTTCCTGTAATTAATAATATTATTTCATTAAATTTATTAATTTCAGTAAAGACTATGACATTGTCATATTGTCAAAAATAAATTAATTCAAACAAAAGCGTCATCTTACATGTGATTATTCTAAGATTTAACAGATTTCTATTTATTTCGAAATCAATTACTTAACAGTATATAGTATGTGTATTAAAAAATAATTTTGAATACGGTAAAAGTTGATGCTTTTTTTTTTTTTTTTGGCTTCAAGTGTACCAAACTGTTTTTCCTTCTATTACTAATTTTCTATCTTACACTAAGTCAATTATTAGTCTTCTTTTAATTCGTCTTGATGTAATTTAATCCAACAAAGGTAAAAATTTTAAACTTCAATAAAAAGAGAAAATATCGTGAATTTTGAAAGAAATTTTATTTTAGAAAATTTTAATTAAGATTTGCATTTATTAGGAGATTCAAAGCACTATAGAAATTTAATATCTTGTGTAAAGCCATTTTGTAATTCGTTGGCATGTAAATGGAGAATGTAAATATTTTAATGCATTAAAAAGTAATAAGAAATAATAAAATTCTGAATTTATCAATTAGTTAAAAATTAAATAAATAAATTGGGGTGCTTCATATGTTCTAAAGGTTACTCACGAAATGTCACATCACGAGTCAATGGAAAATATTTCTGTGATAAAAATAATAATTTCGAGGAAAAAATTTAATTTTGTCAAACTAATATAATTTTTTTTTATGGTTTATTGTTGATTTTCGCGTTTTTGCGTTCTTCTGTAGGTATTCATTACAAGAAAGTACTTGTAAAAATTTTTTATCTTCTGGTTTTCAATGGATTTACACGTTTCGAAAAGTCTAAAGAACGTTTTGACCATTTTTAGAAATTATCCATCTGCTTGAGTGTGAAAAAAACATTTCCAACGAATTTAGCACGAAAAATAATGCGCAGAATTTCCTAAAAAGTTTTACATATTTGCACCTTGATGTAAATTAGTGCTTATTCTCATTTTGTACACATCAGTATACAAATGGCACTGTCGTCCCGTTTTAGAACATAAGGATATAATAAATACTTTCCAGTACATGATAAATTTTTCTATAAATGTACGAAATAACAGTAAGGACTATTGTGAAACTAAAAAACAATTTTCTGTAATAGTAATAGTCAACTAGGATAAAATTCTTGAATATTTGAGAAGATGACTCGAGAAGGATTTATTTAACAAAGCAGTATAAAAAGTATTATATATATATATATATATATATATATATATATACATAGGCATTATTGCTAGCACTCGAATACTTTTGCTGCCAACTGTATATGGAGTAAAATTATAAGCAATATCATAAAATGGTTCAACCTTTTTTGTAAGTTTTCTACTTCTTGCGATTGAATTTAAGTTGCGCCAAAATTTGGAGCTACCATACATCCACTTACAAGGGAAGTATGAATCAGTAAAATTCCTATTGAAATTAAGCTAAGATTAAATTAAAGAGTGTGGTCGAAAACATAGGATAAGAAACAAATTTTGTGCAACAACTCACCCATAGGCCAAGATAAAACCTTAGAAAATTTAATCGCTTTTATCAAAATGATCGAAACTTAATTAGTGGGCAAAAAAGCGTGGTACAGTGCCAGATTGTTTGATTTGAGACAAGAAGGTTTTCAGTTCAATCCCCGTCTCGGTCGATTTTTTTTTTAAGTCCTTACGTGTAGGGACTAATCCCTACAGTTAGTAACGCTACATTAAATCGATATATCCTTATATCGGTATTTAAGATGAACGATATATCGATTTAAGAAATGTCAACATCGCCCAGCACTACCTTTCACCGGCGAAATTCTCGCCAAGCAAACTTTATTGGCGACAACAATACATTTATGGATTAAAAGTAAATTTGTAACTTAGATTTTTTTTTCTTTTTTAAAGTTTATTTATATACAGTCGGTAACAAAAGTGTCCGAACACTATCAAAAATTCCTATGTAGAAAAAGAACACTTCATACGGTTTTGTTTAATAAATCCTTGTCGAATCCTGTTCTTAGTCAGTCTAAGAACAGGATTCGACAAGGATTTATTTAACAAAACCATATGAAGTGTACTTTTTTTACATAGAAAATTTTGCTAGTGTTCGGACACTTTTGTTACCGACTGTAGGTTATTAAGGATTTGACAAAATAAATGTTATATTTTTATGGGACAACCCTTTTTAAAGCTAGCTTTAAGCAAAGCTTCAGAAAATTTAATTCTTAAAAATATAAAATAAATAAAATAAAATAAGTAAATATAAAATAAGTTTCTTTAATTTTTTTCTTATTCGAAGTAGTTTGAAACAATTACTCTGTCTTAGGTGTCTAATGTTTGGCGTCGGTTATATCATTCTTGGCAACTTTATCGCTTCTCTGGCAAAATGGAAAAGTACCGAAGAGAATTAATAATTGAAGCTGCAAGAGGTTTTTACAAATTAAAATGATAATAATAATAATAATAATAAGCTTTTTTTCTTTTCGATAGTTTCAAATGTCTAAAATTATTATCTAGCAGTTCAATAAATACATACAGAGAGTATATACTGCGATAAATTAACTAAAGAAATTCAGTAATAAAAAGTACGGGCATTAAAAAAAATGGGTTATAATTTTTTTTTTAAATGTTATTCTAATTTAATTTAAAGGTTCTATTTATTTATTTATTATTATTATTATTATTTAACAAGCAAATCTACAAAAAAATCTATCGCCAAATAGTGACAAAATTTAAGTTCACATACTGTATCTGTAACATAAAATGATCTAGATGTTACAAATGGACTCTTCCCAGCGTCGTCTGCTCAGTCATGTGATAGGGGAAAACAAATAATCGAATTCTGAGAATCGAATTCAATTAAATATTGTTCTTAATATTTATTATAAAATAAAATAAAAGTAATATTGTGCATTTGTAAATATTAGAATTTAAAATTTAATTTATTAGAATTTGTAAATTTATAATAATAAAAAAAAAAAAAACACTTTATGTTTTTATTTATTTTCACCTGTAAGAATCGATTTTTGTATGTTGTAGTGTAACTGTTACATTAACTGATCTAGCAATAAATAGTAGCTTTTACTTGTGAAATGTTTACGGATTATAATTTGAAATTTTAAAAAGTTTTCAATTAAATTTAATTGCATAAAGGTGTTACAAAAAATTAATTAACTTAGATACTGGTCTGAATGGCTTTACACCGTACAATGTTGCACTGTCAAGGATTTAAGTACCAAAAATCAGAGTATTTAACATGTTCTCCATGAACATCAATAACAAGTATAAACTAAATGATGATTGCAAATGTATACAGCAAACAAAAGATGGTGAATAATGATATAAAATGGATTAAATATAATGATGTATTTAAAAAAAAAAAAAAAAACACAGATGGATTCCTATTCAGTGAAAGGTAAAGAAGCGAATATCAGTAATTCCTATTCAGCGAAATGCAGGGCGGAGTCGGGGGGAGGCGAGCTTTCTTCGGGGGTTGGTAAGCAGAGCGAGCGGGGGGCAGAGCCCCTAGTGTTTTAGAATTTCTGGAAAACTATATAAATTTTATTAATAAAATTGCATGATGCTTTGTTTAATAATAGTTTTGTAAATAAGTAAATAAATAAATAAATAATAATAATAATAATAATAATAATAATAATAATCACTAATTTTTATCGAATTAACTAAATTTTTAAAAATTGTTTTATTTATAAGTTATATAATTTCATTTTTAATATAAATTATTAAAACAAGTTCGTGGGTCCCAGCGTCATACATTTTGAATATTTATAATATAATGTTAATTATATAATATTAATCATATTTATACGTTTTGAATATTAATATTATTTAATTTCAGAAATTGAAAAATTCATTCAATTAAAATTCATGTATAAAATACATAGGTTACTCATGATAATTCGAAGAGTTAGATATTAATAATAAAATAAACCTATATATCAGCAGGCTTGCGGGACAAAGTAACGATTACAGTGTTCAATAAAACATATCATACGTATATGGAAAAACCAAATTTTTAGACTAAAACAAATTCTTTTTGTTGCCATGCCATTGCTAATGCAATAAATGAAAATTTCAGAGCTATACATAACTTGACGATATCGATATCCGCGTTTGTAATGATCGATAGATGGCGCATTTTCAGCTTTTGTTGTTAGTAAATATCATAGCCACGTGTATTTATTATTGTTCTTTTTGTTATTCTACTTAATATTCGTACTATAATTTCTCCGCCATTACATCATGGAAAATCGATTGCTTTTGGAAAAAATATTTCAGTTTATTCAAAGTTCGATCGGAAGTAGATTTTTAACTGAAGTTGAACAAATATTAGCTTCAAATCATCTAATTAATTCTTTACTTCCATTAGCCAAAGCAACTGAAATTTTAAATTTGTCATTTGGAAATAAATGGAAGCTTAATTCTGGATTTCTTGGTCCTTTGGAGTTACACTGGAGCGCACAACAGTATGTGTTATCTTTTTACCGGATTTATTCATTTTTATTCAATAAATATATGTGAAACTAAACATCGGCATGCAATGGCGGCTTAATGAAAGTCGAATTAAAGCATGTTTATTGTAATTTCACCTTAGCCCACCAGAGGGCGAGCATTTCATTACAAACGCGGATTGTTAATAAATTTATATTCTTCAAACTTTCTACGCGAAATGTATGCTGTATTTAACAAACATTACAATACCATGTGAAAGGCAACGCATTTCAAAATAATTATCCGTTTTATAGCATTTAGTTTAATGCTATTTTATTCATGATTATTAATTACTAAAATGCATTATTATTCATAAGTTATAGCCGAACCGCTTTTATGGTCAGTAACAAGGAACAACTTAAGAGCACGAAATTTCATTTTGTTTCCAGGCAACGGAAGAATAACTCATTCAAACACATAATCTATTTCAAATAACGATATTAAAAAGATTGGAAGTGATTGCCCTTAAAATATAGTCAAACCTCATTTAGCAAGCAGCAACGTAAGTCATCCTATAAAACAACTAATTATTTCTATTTTCCATATTCATTTCATCAGAAGAATGGGTGTTTATAAATGAATTGCAATAACTATGAATAATTTAAGCAAAACGTTAGAGTATAAAAACTATTCAGTAACTGCAATTCCTTGCGAAACTGTAACTGAATATATCAACTGTATTATGGTTATAGCTTATATTGTTCCTTGAAATTCAGGAAAAATTTTATTGAGTTCTATAAGTTGATGACATAACTAAAAAAGAGGAAAGCTAAAGAAAATCTAATGCTGGGGCATTAGTGAGAGCACTGTCATTGAGTGTATAAAATATTTTGTTCGTTGTTTATATTCTATCTTGAATCTACAGAACAAGTTTATTATGTTCCATGAGTGAATAAAATAACTAAAAATAAGAGACGAACAAAAACTAATACTGGAGTATTAAAACTATTTAAAAAGAAAATTCCCTGTGAAATTGGGATTGAATGAATCAAATATTTTAATTATTGTTTAATTTGTACATTGAATATGTGGAAACACCTTATTCAGTTCTGTAAGTGAACAACAGAACTATATATATATATATATATATATATATATATATATATATATATATATATAAGCTGCAAAAAAAAAATACTACTGCAGCATTAAAAGTATTCAACTAAAGAAATTTCTTTTGAAATTATGATTGAAGATATAAAATCGCTTTTTTTTTTTTTTTTTAATTTATGGACCAACTTCATTAAGTTCTGTAAGTGAAGAAAAAAATCTCATAAGGAGAAAAACAGAAAAATATCTTATGTTGAAGAATTAAAACTAAAAAAAATCCTTGTGAAATTATGATTAAATGTGTTAAATATTTCAGTTATTACTTCAGTAATATCAAATTTCAATGGGTCAATTCTGCTAAGTAAATAAAATAGCTATCAAAGTTAAAAGCTGAACAAAATTTAACACTGAAGTCTAAACAACAACAACAACAACAAAAATCAACGAAAGAATTTTCTTACGAAATTGTGACTAAATGCAATAATTATTTTATTTATTCCTTACTTTATACTTTAAATTAAGGAATCAAATTTATTAAGTTCTATAAATGAATAAAACGAATAATAAAGAGAACAACTGAACAAAATCTAATGCTGAAGTATTAAAATTATATAACGAAAAAATTCCTCGCAAAACTGGGATTGCATTTGTAAAATATCTTGCTTATACCTGACTTTATACTTTAAATTAAGGAATCAAATTTATTAAGTTCTATAAGTGAATAAAACGACTAATATAGAGAACAACTGAACAAAATCTAATGCTGAAGTATTAAAACTAAAACGAAAGAAATTCCTCGCAAAACTGTGATTGCGTTTGTAAAATATCTTGCTTATTCCTGACTTTATACTTTAAATTAAGGAATGAAATTTATTAAGTTCTATAAGGGAATAAATCGATTAATAAAGAGAACAACTGAAAAAAAAATCCAATGCTGAAGTATTGAAACTATATAACGAAAGAAATTCTTTGCAAAAACTGTGATTGCATTTATAAAATATCTTGCTTATTGCTAACATTATGCCTAAAATTTATGGAACAACTTTATTAAGTTCTATAAGTGAGTTAAATAGCTAAAAAAGAGAAATGCTAAACCGTTACCTAATAATGAAGTTTTAAAAGAATTAAATATAAGGAAAATTTACAATTGATATTTATTTATTTTTACTTACTGAAGTGTCAAAAAGGATTTCGTGATAATTTTAATAATCTTAACTAAACCGAAATCCCCAAAATATAAAATATCGCGAACGTGTTTTAAAAAAAATAAAGGATATGTTGTAAGACGTTGCGTAATACCGTGGATTCTTCTTGTAAAGGTATTTAACTAAAAAAATTCGACAATCATATAAAAAAATATAGGTACTCTGTTAAATTATAACTATTAATTAACAATGATATTAAAATGTTTTGTTTATTAAATTAGTAATATGGTTGAAAATGGTGTTAACAGATAAGAAGTTGTTAGATATTTTACCAATATTTGCAATTTACGGGGCAAAAAATTCTTCGATTTCAGGATTTAGGATAATTTCTATCTTATTAGTTATTTTTTACCACATTTCAATTATTCATTTTATTTTGGCCGATTTTTATTATATGATTATAGGTCGGTACTTTGCTTCCGTATTAAACTTATTCTTAGATATAATACCTATAGCAATATGGTGTTCTCTAATTTTAAAAAGAAAATCATTTCTAAAAATATTATTAAAATTATTAAGTTGTCAAAAGCGATACAATTCAATTCCTAAATATTTAAACTATGTTATTGTCTTATTTCTTGCTTTATTGCTTTTTATATTCATTGTTTTTCAAGCCATTCTCTGTGTGTCTCCTAGCAACGATATATTCTTAAATTACTGGACATTTGACGCAAAACTGCCTGAAGGACGCTGGAGAATAGTAATCTTGGCCTTAATAAATATACACATGTACTTGCGTTTTTTGTTTCCGGTACTTTTAACTTCGATTCTATGCCTGATATTTTACAAATTTGCCAAAGTGTTAGATTCTTACAACAAAAGTCTTCAACACCAATTGCGCTATTTAGATAAAGAGATGGCCATTGTCACCCTTGACAATTACTTTACCATCCATAAGACAATTTTGAAATTATACCAACTTTTAAGCTGCACGACATTTTTCATAACACTTCATTCATCCAATTATATATTCGCTGCAATTCTTCTAGTAGTAAAATTTCGAAAAATACTTTCCAATTATTATTTCAGTTTCATGTTGTTTTGTGTGTATTTTACAACGGGTCTTTTTATTTTGGTGTCGTATGCGGTATTTAGTTCCATGATACAGGACAAATTATTTGAAATAAAGATGACTGTACATAATCAACTTAATGAACTTTCGTGCAAGAAAGAACATTTTTTTCCCCAGTCAGTCCTTAAATGCCTAAAAAGAGTAGAACAAAAAGAAATTGTGTATATTTCTGCATGTGGTTTATTTAATGTCACGAGAGGATTTATTTTGACGTCAGTGGGAGCTGCTTTGACCTACGGTTTGTTAATTATTAATGTGGATTTTAATATCCCTTACCATTCCTAGGTGTATCGCAGCTTATAATCAACGAGATAAATGAAGTAGAGTGATAAATGGTAACCCTTACATGGTCCAACGTGAATCATGTGAGATGAACCAACGAGATAAATAAAATAGTGTGATAAATGGTAACCCTGACAAGGTACAACATGTGTCATGTGTCATGAACCATCTATGCGTTGTTTCCCTTGGTAAGAGCTTATTTTCAATAAATTTCTATGGAAACGGTTTGGAGATTGTACTTGGCGAAAATCATAACAGCCAATGTTTTTGTTTACTTATGTAATTGAACATTTTTCTGTTTTAAATCATTTTAGTTTTTATATCACTTCTTTTTAATTTCGTGCAGTCGAAATTTAACCTACTAAATATTTAAAAATAGTGGGTAAATTATTATTTGTTGTTACATTTAGCTCTTTTGAAAAGCTTAACATTTCTATATAAACATTTTTAAAATTTATTTTGAAATTATGAAAAAAAAAAAGTATTTTATTATTTATTACAATGTGGAATATGTGAAATATTATTTTAAAAACAATTTTTTTTTCTGTTCTAGCTCTGTCATGTTAATTAATAATAATGATAATTTGCCGAACTGTGATTTTAAATGCCAAAAAAGCGATAAAGGTCCAAACATAGCAATCTATTGGTTCATTTCACCTGATTCATGTTGAACCATGGGAAGCTAATCCTTTATCCATTGAATCAGCACTCTGATTAATTTATCTCTTTGAGATGAACCATCCAACGAGATATATAAAGTAGAGTGATAAATGGTAACCCTTGAGAAGGTCCAAGATGAGTCATGTGACATGCTCTCCTTACACCTGCGCACAGTGGTCGGAATTTCAAAAAAGCTGGCCAAAAATCGAAAAATTTAGGCGCGTTTTTAGACGTAAGTACCGCGGAAATACCTTCAGAGGGAGCCACTGAATGAAACTGTGAGGTGGAAAATTTATTCTATCTACATATTTCTAAGTGTAGGCTGGCGGAAAACGTGACAATTTTTTCTTTTTAATTGTTAATGCATTTTAACAGTTAAACAAATATTGTTTCTCGGAAAATTTCGCAACAACAACATTCAACAAAATATGGCCGACAATTGTGGAGGTTAGTAGATAGTGATCTCCTGAGCGGCTTTTTGACGTTAACCTCAATTATAACATAACCAAAAGTTTCAAAGTATGGAAACTTTTTTATCTCGCAAGATCCCGCATTGATTCAAAGTGGAGAGTGTTAAGGGATGTCCATTTTATTCAGCCGTTAAAGAATTGGGTGCCCCCGCCTGCCCCTGTATGTGTAAAAGCGTTTTAACTTTTTAATTTAATTTTTACTTTTTAATTTACTTTTTTAATTTTTTGGACTTTGGTCTGCCATATTGGATCCGCCATCTTGTTTTTGAGTGCAAGATCACTTTTTTTTATAAAAACTGATATCAAATTTGAATTTAGCGCCCTCAAAAACCCTTAAATGTGAAAATTATCCTTCATCTATCATTTTTTTGATTTTTGATCCGCCACACAGTGGTCGGAAGCGCCATATTGGATTCGCCATCTTGTTTTTGAGTTTGCCTTTGAAGTTTTCAAAAAACCAATGTCAGATTCAGATTCAGCGACCTCGAAAACATATATATACATCACAATTTCACTTGTTTTCTTTAATTTCGACTTTTGGCCAGCTTTTTTGATATTCCGACCACTGTGCTGCGTATTCGGTGGTTCCCTTGGTAACAGCTTATTTTCAGTAAATTTCTATGGAAACGGTTCTTCACATAAGTCATAAACGCCAATGTTTTTGTTTACTTGCGTAGTTTAATATTCTTTTGTTCTAAATCATTTTGATTTTGATTTTACTTCTCTTTTATTTCGTGTAGTTGAACTTTAACCGAAAAATGCTTAAAAATAGTTGAAATATTATTATTTGTTGTTAAATGTAGCTCTTTAAAAGTTTAAATTTTCTTTTATAAACACTTTTAAACTTTGTTGGGAAACGATGAAAAAAAAAGGTATTTTATTATTTATTTAAATGTGAAATATGTGTAAAATTATTTAAAAAACAATTTATTTCGGTCATAGGACTATCATGTTACCTAATAATAATGATAATTTGTCGAACTGATATTTTAAATGCCAAAATAGCGATAAAGGGCCAAATACAGCAACCTATTGGAGCATGTCACGTGATTGATCTTGAACCACGGAAAGCTAATCCTTCATCCATTGAATCAGCACTCTAATGGCCATATCATACGAGAGACTTTCGTTCAGCATTTTACTAAACACAGCATTATAAACAACATACTCAGCCTGATTTTGTTCAAGGACAGCAAGTTTTCGGATGATCAACTTTTACGAAACCGTTTAGAAAAAGCTGAGTATGTTGAGCGTGCTGATCAAAATTGACCAATAGGAGGAATAAACAGGATTTTTTCCTGGAATACCTTTAGAGAAGGGAATACATCACGCTATCAATTCAGGGGAACCCTACGGATAGCTGACCGGTTTCTCGTTCGTTCAGCATAGTGAACATGTTGTGTATAATGTTGTGTTGAGTATATATGCTCCCGTGTGATATAGCCATAACATATATATCTCGTTGGTTGGAACCATCTAATGCATTGGTTTTCTTGGTTACAGCTTATTTTTAATAAATTTCTATGGCAACTGCTTGGAGATTGTACTTGCCGAAAATCATAATCGTCAATGTTTTTGTTTACTTATGTTTTTTAATTTTTTTTTCTAAATCATTTTTGCTTTTATTTTACTTCTTTTTGTTTCGTGTAATCAAAATTTAACCAACAAAATGTTTAAATATAGTTGAGGAATTATCATTTGTTTTTAAATTTAGCTCTTTTAAAAGTTTAACTTTTCTTTATAAACACTTTTAAACTTTGTTGGGAAATAAGGAAAAAAAAAGAGTTTTATTATTTATTAAAATGTGAAATATCTAAAAAATTATTTAAAAAAATATTTATTCCGGTCATGGTACTCTCGTGTTACCTAATAATAACGATAAGTTTCCGAACTGTGATTTTATATGCCAAAATAGCGATAAAGGGTCAAATATAGCAAACTAATGGTTCATGTCACGTGATTCATGTTGAACCACGGAAAGCTAATCCTTTATCCATTGAATCAGCACTCTACTTTATTTATCTCGTTGCTTATAATTATAATTACTGTTTTTATAATAGGTGTTGCCAAACTTAGGGACATTTTATTCAATAATTGCCAATAAATTTGAGGAGTGATATTCAATATATTTAATAGGCGATTAATCTCCGAAGTGAATGGTAACCATTAAAAAATGAAAATTTTGCGGCAGATATCTAATAAAGAATTCCGTAAATTTGACAAGACTGGTTATAATCTATTTGTTATAGCATTTCTGGTAACATTTGTAATTTATTCTCGAATACTGTTAGCCCCACCCTTTTTCCACACTAGTATAATTTTAGAGAAATTTTCCCCGATATGTGATTACGATAAAACAAGAGAAAAAATGTTTTAAAACTATACTGGTGTGAAAATAGGGCAGGGCTAGCAGTACTCCGGAATAAATTATAAATATTACCACTTACATAGCAGCCAATATTTTAATTTATTCCGGAGTAATTTTAGTCCCGCCTCTATTTCTTATCACTTATTTTTTAAAAGTAATTTTTTTTATTTTATCGAAGTTACATATTGAAGAAAATTTTTCTATAAATAAAGTGGTGTGAAATAAAGGCGGGGCTAAAAGTACTGTAGAATAAATCAAAATACTGGCAACTATGCACTTACCAGGTTTGGTTGAAGTAACGCGAGTGTTTCAAATTTATAGTGCGCCATGGGAGGACGTGCGGGAAAATCCTCTTTAAACCTATAATAATAACAGAACAAAATAATTTTTTGAATTAAGATTAAAAACATTTTTAAAAACTCGTTTTCTAAAAGTTTTAATTTATTTAAAAGCATTTTAAAATTATCCAAAGCTTTTTGCTTTGAAAAATCAAAGCGTCATCAGGGATTTAATGCATGTTTCCAATAATCAGTTTTTATATATTTTACATTTCACGGTTGACAGTTAAGTGTCCTTTAGTAAATTGAGGAGTGTTGAACAAAAGCAATAGTAACTTGTGAAATCTGGTTAAGATTGGATCAAGGAGCAAAGGAAAGGAAAGAGTGGAACTTTCATGATTACCAATACCAAGGCAGTGCATGTAGGAGTTGTAACTATTGTAGAATCAATAAAGTGTTGCATGTAGAAGCTGTAACTACTGTAGGATCAACCAGGTACTGCAAGTAGAAGCTGTAGCTATTGTAGGATCAACAAAGTGCTGCAAGTAGAAACTGTAACTATTGTAGGGTCAACAAAGTACTACAAGTTTTTGAATGTGATTGTGAATTCTGAAATCTATACTTATACTGAATGAAACTCATAAAATGTTTAAGCAGACGATATAAATATCACTTTTTATTTTTGAATTTTCATAACATCAAGCTGCTCAAAAGATAAAATAAAATATCAAATCACTACGATACTACGAATAGCAATTGCAGAACATTTTAAAATTTTTGTATACATTTCATTGAAAATGTTGTGAAATATCACAGCTGTATTTCTAATTGAATGAACTACTTCTACTTGGGTTTGTTGTTTATATTATAAAAATTAATAATAAAAAAATATATAGATTTTTTTTTCATTGAATTTAAAAGAAATTTAATGAGTATTCATTGATTACACTGTATGTTATTTTTGTTTATGCAAGATCTAGATTTCTTTACATTGGAACTTCTACTTTAGTAATAGTTTGTGACTGTCTACTTGTATTAACGTTTGTAAACAAATTCTAGTCTTTTGTATAAAGTTTTATTGAAAATGCTGAATATTAAAGTCGTGTTCAAAAATCAGGTGTTACTGAATTTTATTTATAGCCCAAAGAAATAATCTAGTACATGAATTCAATTCTAATAGTTTTTACTTTCTTCTTTCTGAAAAATGTCTTTCTCTTTGTATGTGTTTATATATATATATATTTGTAAATGCTGTATCTGACAAACTAAGAGACAAAAGTTAAAGAAAACTTAATATTTATTTGCATCTTACCTTAAATTGGTTCTGATTACATTTGGGGACCAATCGTGCAAAAGCTGACGTGATCACCCCATTTTTCATAATTTTTAATATGACAGTATAGGACACATTCTCGTATAAATGAACATAATTAGAATCGTTTTAACAATGCGACGTGAAAAAATATAATAGTATTAGTTAAGCAGATTTTTTTTTTTTTAATTGTTCATTTAGCCATAATTTTTACGATATTAAATCATAACATCGGTATCTAAGAAATCCCTTGGTATTATTTTTAATTTATTCCACTAAATACCAATGGGACCACAAGTAATCCCAGTGATATTTTAATAAAGAAAAGATAAATAATTAGAAGATTTAAAAAAAAATTATATGCCATGTTTTTAAATAGCTTAAACTTCTCTTTAAAACGCATTAAAAAGCTCCAATAGGCAAATAATGAATTTGGCGCCAAATTTGACAACTTTTTGCCCTTGGCGACATTTTTGGCGAGAAAATTCTTATTACCGATATTCCAAAGATGGACGTTCTTATGTGATTGGTTAAAGAGTTACCTGAAATTTGAATTTAAAAAAAAAAGTTGGTTTTAAAAATAAAATATTAATCCTTTCCGAAGAACATATATTTGCATAATGAACTACATTAGCACTTTATCATTGTGTAGAAAATCTTTAAAATGATAACGACGTCAATTTTTGCCAAATGCATAATTTAACTTTTAACAATTTTTTAACGCTCACGTTTAATTAAATGTATTTATTTTTAGGTCAAAAGAAAATGAACTTGTAATTTTTTTTTTTTTTTTTTTTTTTTGGCAACAATTAAATTATAGTTAATATTTTAATGGCTATTTTTATTGTTATTAGGAGCTTATCATTTTCACATTTTAATTAATTAAAAGAAAACTATTCGGAAATTCGAAAATCTGACTTCGAAGTATTGTGTTGTCACCGGGTTCTGAGCTACTGTGAAAGTTTCAAATGTCTAGCTAGTCGGGAAGTTAATTAAAAATCGATTGCAAGATTTGTCCCTGACAAACACACAAGAATCGAAGTTAATAAAAACATGGTAAAATAGGAGGTTCATAAAAAAAATGTGTATTTTTATTTTAAAGAGTTCTAATTGGAATTCTTATTAATTAATTTTATTCTGTAATTCAGAAATTAATATTAAAATATTGATAAATAATTAATGATGTGTTTTTTTTTTCCATTACATATATAAAATTTTGAAGATGTAATGTTCATTATGTATATTTTATAAAACCACTTTTTTTTCTTGAATTTAATGCAAGTAAATTTGAATACATTTTGTTTTGTAGGTAGTAAGAGAGACAGTAACTCATATGGTAAACAAAATATTATTTTGGAGTTTTTGCCAGAGTTACGCGTTTTGAGATCTCCTCAATACGAATATCAAATGCTTTGCCGTTAGTTCTTTGTAGTTTGAAGATCGCATGGATTATTTTTATTTTTTATTTTTTTTTATTATGATTGGTAAATTTGAAAGAGTGGTATGGGAAAAATTTCTCTGAATAATAATAAAAATATATATATTAATAACCTTATTTGTTTCATCAATATAGGTACACTATTGAAACGGGAAATGTTAGAGGCAAGTAGCCTGTCTCACACAGATATGCTAAATGGAACTATTTCTGTAACGAACCAGGTTAAGACAAAGACAAAGTTCTGTAAGTGTCACACTGCGATTGTTTCTTAGTAGCATCGCAGTTTGAAACATGCTATTATTTTATTTAGCATTTTAATTTTTATTGGTCCCACGAAATTTTTTTTATAATATTAATAATTGTTATTATTATTAGGAAAATAATTACCCATATCCTAAAGGTTTTACAAATAATTTAATATATTATTTTTCTTCGGAAGTGAAACTTGCGTAAATACGGGCTAGGACTCCTTAGAAAGATCCCCACGGAGGGCACACTCCCTCAGGTCTAGGACCCTACTGCAGTCAATTGGCCTTAACGGCCCTCTTCACTTACCGTCGCCGGAAGCCCGAGCCAATGTTATTCTATGGGGAAATTTTTCTTTACAAATAACTTATTAACTAATACACATTTTTAAGTTCTGTTTTCACATTCAGAAAATTCCCATCTGTTAAATGGACGGACCTTTTTTAAAAATGTATTTTTTTAATTTTTAATATTTTATTTTGAAATTGCAAAATGAAAAAAATTCACATATTGAAAATTCGTATTTTGCATCTTCAAATAAAATATAAAAAATTAAAAAAAGTAATTTTTTAAAAAAGGTCCGTCCATTTAACAGCTGGGAATTTTCTGAATGTGAAAACAGAATTTAAAAATGTGTATTAGTTAATAAGTTATTTGTAAAGAAAAATTTCCCATAGAATAACATTAGCTTCGGCTTCCGGCGACGGTGAGTGAAGAGGGCCTTTAATCCCCACAACCCAACCTTTCCTTCGGAAGTCTGAGATTTGTAATATAAAACAAGTCAAGTAATCGTTTAACCCTTTAACGTTCACTGGATATTTATTTATTTATTTTTGAAAATTACTAAAATAGTTTGAAAAATGGCCATTAAGATAGCTAATAAAAAAACAGAAGAACTAATTAGCATTTTTTTTATTTTCGAGAAAAGTTTGGGTTTGAAATATCTATTTTTTAACCTGTTTGATTTCAAATAATAATTAATTTAATAAATAAATAAATTTGTAAGAAATACAATAACATGCAACACACTCACAACAGTTTTTTCTGATCAAATTAATAGTACGGTCTTTCATCAGGTGAAAAAAAAAAATAATAATCTGGTGTGACTTCACTCGTAATCCATCTAAACAATAAGTAATTAACGGGTGTATCGATACATTAAGTATAAGAGAAGTTGTTAAATAAAGAAAAGAGAAAAAATATAATGGGGGGGGGGGTTGAGTATATCCCCCATATAGTATGTTGTTTAATTTAGCAATATTGCTCTTCAAACAATTTGAGCCTATAGATTATAATGATAAAGAATTTTTCGTTGTGTTCCTGTGTAAAAATCTACTCACTAATATCTATACAGTTTGTGCGACTGTGACCTATAACATTTATATAAATTTTCAGTTCAATCGGACAAGGCATTTAGACGACATTACACTTTAAATAATTTGAGCCCATAAGCCAGTGATACAGAATATTTCGTTTTGTCCCTGTTAATATATATATATATATATATATATATATATATCTGTACTGATAAGTATAAAGGATTTAAGCCCAAAAATATCGATTTTGAGTTAAGCACATAGTCAGAGCCAGAAAAAAAATTCTCTATCGCTTGGTATAAAGGATTTAAATCCATGTTATTTAGTCTTTGAGAAAAGCCATTGGTAAAAAAAGATTGATGTCAGAAATTTAGCATTAATCTTTGGTATAAAATATTTAATTCAATTTTTCCCCTTTATTAAATGAAGGTTGACAATCACTGAACGATATAAAGGGTATAAGTCAACGAAATCTCTTGTTCCTAATCGATTCTTCTGATTAGGTTTTAGTTATTTTAACTTTATTTTTCGTCTCCTGAAAAATCAAGAATATGGACTTGAATCCTTTATACTTATCAGTACAGACATATAAGTGGTAGATTCACCAAACTCTACACAGTTCGTGTGACGGTGATCTATAACACGTATATAATTTTTCACCTAATCTAATTAGACTTTTAGACGCTATCGCCCTTTAAATAGTTTGAAATCATAAGCTATAATGATGGAAAATTTTTCTTTGTGTCCCTGTAAAAAAAAAAAAAAAACTATAGGTGCTAGATTAACCAAAATTAATAGGTTCGTGCTACAATGACTTATAATATACATACCAACATTCAGCTCAATCGATAAAAGGGTTTAGACGTTATCGTGTTCACACACATATATACACACATACACATATACATACATATATGCGCGACAATAAAAATAGCTAAAATGAGCTCAGGATGCCGCAAAACGTATGGATATACCAAAATCTCAAAGTCGGATTTTTGTCACGATTACAATACCTTCCGTATATACAGGGCCAGATCATGGCACGGGCACACGGGGCACTGGCCCAGGGCCTCCAAATTTAGGGGGCCTCATTTCCAAAAATTGAGAAGTAATAGTACAAATTTCTTCATTATATGTGTATTAAAAACAAAAACTGATTACATTTATCTTTCTATATTTTATTAGAGAGCTTAAACAATTATAAAATTTTGTGACTAATTTCCTACACATTGGCTGATTAATGTGCTACATTTTTTCATTTGTCTTGAACATAAAACTAATGATTTTGTTATAGGTTGCTAAAAAAAAAAAAAAAAAAAAATGAGAAAATAGAAGGTATAATTGAAGGAAAAAATTAAAAAAACGCACTATTTTTATTTATTTATTTATGATTTTTTAGAATGGGCCCTTTTGGTGAGCTCTTTAGAGCAGGGTATGGGGGCCTCCGAATAGCATCATTGCCCCGGGTCTTCAAAAAGCATAGTCGGGCCCTGCGTATATATGTATGTTCGGAAAGTAAAAATGGCACGAGTGTGACACACTCACGTCTGCCAAGAAATTTAAAATGACTTTTGCATTTGGTTCCTTGTGAAACACCACTCCTTAAATTTCGGAGTAGTGCTGACATCTATTCGACAGAGAAGAACTAGAAGTTTAAAAATCGATTTAAATAGTGGAAAAAGTATTGAAAAATTGTTGCACAAAAAAATGTTAAATTTTTGTTTTCATTTTTAAATTAATGAGCGTTAGTGAGTTCAATTCAGCTAAAATGTTTAAAAATCGATTTAAATAGTGGAAAAAGTATTGAAAAATTGTTGCATAAAAAAATGTTAAATTTTTGTTTTCGTTTCAAAATTAATAAGCATTAGTGAGTTCAATTCAGCTAAAAACTAAACAAATTCCATTAATAGAATCATAATTTGCAAACAAGCAATGTAACGAGTTTTATCGGTTGAATTTTCATCGTTGTATCCGTTTTATTTAATTTATTTATTTATTTTTTTTTAACGAAATTAAACTGATAAAAAACAGATACCTGTTATCACAATGTAATGCACAGTTACGATACGGAGCAATTTTAATTTGTAAAGAATTGAAATATTTCGTTTTAAGACAAACATTGAAAAAGAAAAATAATCCTTTCATATTTGGAAGAAATGCACTTTTGCAGTTTGTGTTTGTATAGACGTGGATTGGTGATATAGAACGTGAAATTAAAAAAAAATAATAATAATTCTTCTGAATTCCTATTTAAAAGAATGGTTTTAGTTTAAGAGTGGTCTGTGAAAGGAAAACTATCTTAGAAGATTCTTTTCTTTTCTTTATATGATGCTAAAAATGTCGCAATATTGTTTACAAGTTTACTTTTTTCTTGTTATTTATATACATGTAAACAGTGATTTCGTGCAAAAAACCCTTACTGAAGATACATGTGGATCCCGAATTTGCTCTTCTGGAGATTTTCAAGAATTGAGAGAAGTGACCTGTGATTGGGAGAATGGCCATATCGAAAAATTAGTATTTCATAGTTTCAAGCATCTGTCTGCGGGATTATTTCAAGGATGTAGGATCAGTGAATTAGTTTTGAAAGATGCCAATACTACTGTTGATGAAAATTTCCTCGAAGGAATGGTAGTGTTAAAATCAATCTATGTGGAGCGAAGCAGCGTTGAGGTAGTTGTTATTCATGATATTATCGTTTATGCATTTTTATTTTGTTTTTAGGTTTTCAAATTTAACTGTTATTAAAATCAGTATTTTGAAAAAAAAAAAAAAAAAAAAAATCTCAGCCTACGTACGTGGAAATAAAGTTAAATTTCCGTAGCAACCATATATTTTGTTATAATAGAAAACGTTATAGATAGCACAAAACTATTTTCGATATCATCCTATATAATAACGCCTCATATCAAAACACGCACACACGTACACATAATAAATACAGTCGAACCGCGTTAACGTGAACACGCATAACGTGAATTTCTTTTAACATGAACTGTTTCCAAAATCCCCGTCAAAATGAAGATTAGTGTAGCCATATGAAGTTTAGTTACTGATAGCATGATATTGATGACATGATAACATGAACTCCACTTTTTGCTCTACTTGACATTCCCGTTAACGAGGTTTGACTGTAAATAAACGAAAATAAAAACAATCATCACAGTTTTTTATAATAAAGATTTTAGATACGTCGTTTGATGCAATTTCACCCAACAGATAGTGAGATATAGCCACCTGGAAAATCACAGAAAGTTAATAACAGCAACCTCACCTATTATCCACTATTATCCAATATATACTGAAATTGAATCAAAATTATTTAGTTATTTATTTATTTGTTGACTATCTACCTCACCCTCTAAGTTTGGTGCATTTATATATTATAGAAACTAAGATAATGCTTTTTCGTAACCGAGATTAAATTGAAGCATATTCGCTATTTGTCAGTGAAAGTGGCACACAAATTGAATCAACATAGTTTCTTACCAAGGCTGTCAAACATATTAAGTTTGTACTCTTATATACTAATAAAGAAGCTACAGTATAACTTTCCAATAAATGGGAAAAACTGCAACGTAACCTTTTGGTCTTTTGTCTCAAAACCTAATCACCACTAATTTAGTGCAAAGTCCAACCAAATTTAAAGTTTTATTGAACAGCGTTCATTGTTTCGTGAGATACAAAGGCCACAATATCTTGGCAACGTGTAGATCATAGGCAGACAGAGTGCAATTTTTTTTAATTGTGTTAACACATCTCATTTTTATGCATATCAAATACCTTCTTTTAAACACGCTTTTATTTGATTCACCCTGTATGTATGTTTGTAACCGCTCTGGGAGCAAACAAAAATCTATATTGTAAAAAAAGACTTTCCCCACGTGAACGCTGTGGCGGTGAGGTAAAGCTCCGGGCTACCAATCTAAAGGTCTAACGTTCGAGCCCAGTCAGGGGAGATATTTTAAAAATGGTTTTTGTTTAATTCTAAATTATTCTAATATGAGAATTGACTGACTTTTTAATTTTGTCTAAAATAGCAAATTTAAATTTTAAAATAATCTTAAAAGAAAATAATTTTATGCATAATTTGATATATTCAACATTAAAAGTATTCGAGAAACTCAATCTATAACTTTTAATTTTACGGTCAATACTACATTTTTTACAGGTTGGTTGTATGTTTCATACAACGTAAAATTACTGGCGATACATCATTCATTGTCTAAATGTTTTTTTACGGGCATTGTCTGGAATCTCTGCTGCCGGGCTTTGGCCATAATTTTACTGCAATATTTTTAACAGTGCAGGACTTTCTCTTACTCTGCATTCTAATACTATAAGGATAGATATTTTATGCTTTTTAGTTCACATTTCAATAAAAGCGTGTTCTTTAATTTTTTTTAAGTATAATTTTATTATGAATCGAGACAAAATTAGAAATAAACTTTCTTCGTTTCACTCATTATTATTAAAAATGATCATCATTATCAAAAGTAAATATTGTATATTGACATAATATGTAATAAAAATTGATCCATTCATATATTTTTCCAAGCTTATCTCTTACAATCTAGCCAAGTTATAGATACAGACAATATTGGACATGAACATCATCGATTATGAACATTGTACTTAAGCTTCCTATGTTATTTGAAATTTACAATTTTCCAAACTTGCTTCAAAACGACGTGTAAGCGTCCATTATGAGAAATGTTTTCACCGTAAAGTTTTCAAACCACTTTTGAAATATCATTTATGATACTGTGATGAGCATAATTGGCTATGAATATTTTAAATAGACAATAAGACTTCCTCACACACCATAAATTTTAAGCCAGCACAACCGGTTTCGAAAGGACGTAGCCTTCCTTCATCAGGTGCAAAAAACACGTGCTACTGCCTTGGAGGCAAAAGCAAGACTGAAAGCAGGGCAAAATCCAGAGGGGGAAGAGCAACACAAACAACCAATAGGAAGCATCATGCAGGACCAATCAGAGAGGAACACACATGCACACACAAAAACAAAAGGAGGGAGGGAAGGAATAAACAATTAATTTAATTTTATTTTTTAATGATTTATTTATTTATTTTTATTTTTATTTTTTATTAATATTATACTAATAAGTAAATTTAATAAAAATAATATATTTATTATTATTATTTATTTATTTATTTAGAATTATTTAATTATAACTATTATTATGTTATAAACATAATGAAGGAAATTATTTAATTGAATTAAACAAATTTTTCCACGCTGTAGACAGCAAAGTGGAATCAGATTTTTCATTGACAATTTTATCACGATTAAGGTAAATAGCTAAATTTTCCAAAAAATCCAGTTCGGAAATGCGTTTGGCATGAAAGATAATTTTGGCACTCTTAAAATTAAAACTATGATCAAATTCCCAACTGTGCTTCGCAATAGAAGATTTTAATCTGAAAACTTCGCAAGTAATTCGAAATTTAAGACATGGCAAAACAGGGAAATATTTTACAAAAGCTTGTATAATGGGAAACATTGCAATGGAAATACCAGTTTATGAAATTGCATGAAATCTAAAATATGAAAGTAATCCTAGTAAAAATCGTCAGCAAAGTAGAATAAGGTAAATGTGTCGAATCGGATAGAGCGTAAAGTATTAGAGCGTAAATTACGTTAACATTTCGATCTGCGACCGTATTTATGCGAACAAATATATAATGAGAAACTGAGCAGAGCATCCTGTTCCATCTAGCTCTTTTTACTTTCTTCTATATATGAAGAGAGAGAAAGTGTTGGATTCGTGAAAATTTCCAAACTCCAGTTTTCGATGGATTTACACGTTTTGACTGTTTTTAGAAAATGTATGTCTGTCTGTGTGTATCGCAAATTTTGTGGACGCTGTATCTCACGAACCAATGAACGAAATTTAACCAAACTTGGTAATCAGTTGGACCCTGACACAAACTGATGCTGATTAAATTTAGGAATCAATCACTCAACAGGTGGCGCTGTCATCGCCCTTTTTCTAAATTTTTAACATGGCAGTATAGGACAAAATTTCGTATAAACGTGCATAATGAGAGTTATTTTTAACGTTTGATTGTAAAATTAATAGGAATTATTGATAATAGTAGTAATAAACTAGGAAAAATTTTTTGTGCATATGAGAGCATCCCTTCCCCCCTGGGGGAGTAAATTTAGAATATGGGTATGTTTGGAAAGATCTCGTCAATACTTTTAAAACGAATGGTTGAACTATAGATCTGAGAAAATGTAAAACAAAGTTATCGTTTTTATTTTATTTTTTAACCAAAAAAAAAAAAAAAAAAATCGTATAATTGCAAAAAATCGACTTTCTTTCGGCATTTAGCGATATAATTCATTTTTATCTGCCACCATATTGAGATGCAGTGATCGGTCATATTCATTTCTTTTATAACATTATTTATTCCCTGCTAGTAGAAATTTAGGAGAATAGATATATAATGGGGAACTGAGCAGATCAGCCTATTTTAACCATAGATATAGTAATATATATAGATCTATCATCTCCATGTTATCGAGCAAAAAAGTTTGATGCCGGAAAAAAGTTCTAAAATCAACCATTAGAGGGTATTGAAAAAAAGAATAAAAAGAAAAATGAATTTGAAACTGTATCTGGAGTTTTTCATTCACCTTTACTAAATAAATTATTCATAAATTTTATTTACTGAATTATCCGTGTGTATTCCTGTGTGTGATTTACTCGGGGAAAGGCAGCCATTAGAGTGGCTTTTCCCGAAAGAAAAGGCCTCATTTTTCCCTCTCGCTGATCAATCTATGTCTTATTACTATATCTATGATTCCAACTAGCTTTTTTTTTTTTTTTTTTTTTTTTTTTTTTAATACATATATACAGTAACCGCAGCTTAATAAATTCACCGGTTAATAAAATCAGCCGCTTAATCTGATCAAATTGGCAGGACCGGAATCAAATCAATACAAACTACTTTTAAAACCACCGCTTAATAAAATCAGTATCGCCGGTTAATAAACTCAAAAAAATCTCTTCAGCAGCAAAAATATCATTTATGTAAGCTAATTTTTTTTTTCTTTTTACATTGCGATTGTTTTTATTTTTCATATAAAAAAGTAAATTAAAGCATAGCAATCCCTCAGGCTCCTTTGTCGAAAATTTTACACTTGTAGTATCGTTACAAATTAAACAAGTCCCATCAATCATTTATCTCAATAAACATTTTAAGGAACGTATTCTTCAAAGCGCGGTAGTAAGTTACAAATTTAGTTTGATTTGCAAGTGACAATTTTATTTTTCATTTTTAATTATTAAAAGACAATTTCTAGTTGATATTCTGAAATAACTGTGAAGCAAGAGGTTTAAACGAAAAGATTTTAAATTTAAAAGGAAAGCGTGAACTTTTGGGAAAGTAATGATGATTCTCCTCAAAGGAAAGCGCATAGAAACAGGGAATGCTTTTAATTTACTTATATTAAAGAAAAGATTAACTAATTATCCATCAAAAATTAATTAATATTGTTTAATTCCATTACTTGTTACCTTTTGAAATTTCTTTCCAAGTTCAGAGAAGTATAATATATTTTTCTTGAGTGCAAGAACGATCGCCGGATATAAAAATCAGCCACTTAATAAAATCATTTTGGCTCAGAACGAACGTGATTTTTATAAGCGGCGGGTACTGTATATTATTATTATATTATTATATAACTCACAAAAACTTTTAAAACAATAGGTACTGTATAGATTTTGTCTCTTTTCATTAAAGATCAGATGAGTAAATATATATATATTAAATATCCTGGACCCCCACCCCAATTCAAAATTTGTTTCTCATCTTAACCCGCTTCCTGTAATCCGATTGAGATGACATTTTGCACGCATGTATAAATAACCCCGATGACAATACTCGCTGAAGTGGTGAGGGTCCCCAAATCCAGATCAAAATTTGTTTTGAACTTTAACATACTTCCTGTCGTCCGAATGAGTTCAAATTTATTGTAGAAATTCGAGTGGAGCGGAGCTACTTGGCCCAAAACCGCAATTCAAAATTTCTTTTTGAATTTTAAATTACATTCTATCGTTCGATTAAGCTGAAATTTTGCAGTTTTAACTTTTATGACACGCACTTCATTGTCATTTCCAGGATATGTCTCTATTACACGACCCATCGGACAATCAATTTTCTTTTTGTTGTCTCTTCCTACAAGCGCTAAGTCGTTCTTTTGTATAGTTTTGGGTGATCTCTTTTTTGATCGCTGTATTAAAAGAGAGATATATTCATCTCGAAACCTTTTACGAAAATGTTCTCTTAAATGTTGGAAGTATCAGTGTCGTTTGGTTAAACTAACGCTGTCGATTGTGTCAATATCAGGAATTCCAATTTCAGAAATGTCTTGAACAAACATTCACGGGGTCAGGGGAGTAAGATAAGGATATTCATGTAAGTATGTCAGAGGTCTCGCATTGATGATGGATTCTATGTCACACAAAATTATTGACATTTCCTCATATGATACGGAGGACTTTCCTAGAACATTCTTCAGAAGTTTCTTTACCATCCATTTGAACCAGTCTCTCCCACCAACCGCCCCACCATGCGGCAGTTGGGGGACTGAATTTAAACTGAATTCGTAACGAGAAGTTGCTTTCAATTTCTTTCCAATCTATAGATATAAGAAGATTTTCTGCACCAATGAAATTAGTGCCGTTATCTGTATAAATCACTTTTGGTCGTCTTTGTCTAGCAATAACTCTTCGAAGTCCCATAAAAACATCAGTTGACAAACTCTCTATGAGCTCTAGATGAATTACACGATATACCGCACAACTGAATAACAAAATCCAAACTTTTTTATTTTTCGTCAGGTAGAGAGGGTCCTGCGACATAAATTCCAGTAATTTCAAACACCAAGGCTTCTCTAATTCTGTCTGCGGGAAGGGGGTAGTCACGGTTTCAGTACCCTTTGCTTTATATCATTTACAACGAACACATTTAGTTAGAGCTCTATACACTGTTTTTCTGCCTCTTAAAAATCCAGAAATTTTGCCTTAAATTGCAAAGTACAAATTGTATACCAGCATGACAAGATCGGCGATGACAATCCAAAATTAAGCTTTCCACCAGTTCATGATTAGATGGTAATAATATAGGGCATCTAAAATCCTCATCATTGTCTCTTCTTATAATTTTTGTCTTTATTCTTATCAAGCCATCAGTGTCAACAAGGGTGCAAAGTCCCTTTAGAGTGATGTCCTTTCTAAATGCTTCTTCCTGTACAAGCGTCCATAACTTCTTCTCGGCAAATTTAACTTCTTGCACTGTAAGTTCTCCTGATAATTTTGGTTCAAGTTTTCTGCAATTTTTGAAAAGCCGTATCATCTAACCACCATTCTTACGACCTGTGTGTAGCTGGAAAAATACCTTAAATACCATCTATGTTCTTGGGCATCAATGGTGTGTGCCTGAAGAATATGTTTTCGTCGTTCTTTAAAAACTTCTTTTTCACTAGGTTCTACTTGCATTTCAGGCCAGTCTTCTACATCTTTCTTTAACCATTCTGGACCCAAACACCAGTTGGACCTTACCAGGGTCTTGATAGAGCAACCACGAGATGGCAAGTCAACTGCATTGAGAGCGCTGGGTATGTGCCTCCATTCTGCTTTGTTAGTGAGATTTCTGATTTCCTTAACTCTATTTTCAACAAATACTCCCCAGTGTTCTTCCTTCTTTAACCATGTGAGCGCTGTAGTCGAGTCAGACCAATAGAAACAAGAAATATTTTCTAAGTTCAAAGTTTGCAGAACAGAAGACGCGAGACGAGCTCCAATATAACATGCTAAGAGCTCTATCCTTGGGATTGTAATTTTACGTAAAGGTGTAATTCGATTTTTTGCTTGAACAAAATTTAACCTTACTTCATTATTTTTTACAGTTCTTAGATATACAACTGCACTATAAGCATACATGCTACCATCACAAAATGTATGTAGACTAAGATCTATTGAGTCACGTATATTTAGATATCTCGGTATTTTGACATCTGACAGTAAATGTACATATTTTATCCATGATTTAAATTCTGCCTGATCAATTTCAGGTAAAGGTACATCCCAACCTATCCTTAAATTCCAGCTTCTTTGTATGATGAGTTTAGATATGAGAGTGGTGGGGCATAAAATATCAAAAATATCAAAAACTTTATGAACAAATGAAAGAATATTTCTACGAGTGAGTTCAAGATTTTGGGTGTGTTTAATATTGCAAAATAAAAGGTCTTCGTCCTTGTCCCATAAGAGACCAAGAACAGGGATGGCATTCTTTGATTTGTCACTTTGACATAGTGTTGTGTGCTCCCACCCTCTTAGATCGAAACATGCTAATTTCAGCATATGTGTTGATTCTTTTATAAAACTGTGGAGCTTATTTTCATCTGACACTGAAGCTACACAATTATCGACGTAAAAGGAATTTTGCAAGATCTCTGACGTCTCAGGAAATAGAGAAGATTTTTTATCAATATGAAAATTCAATACCGCCGCACGCAAAAACGGACTGCAGTTCAATCCAAATACAGCACGTCTGTGTCTATATGTCTTAAATGTTTGTTTATCAAAATCCTTCCACCATAAAAAACGCGAAAAGTCTCGATCTAATTTTGAGACAGATATTTGTAAAAAGGCTTTTTTAATGTCGGATATTACCCCTATCTGATCTTTGCGTAATCTAAGTAAAATAGGAAGTAATTTTTCAAGGAGGTTCGGCCCCTTCTCGAGACACCCATTCAACGATGGTGATTCAAACCCCCGACATGAGGCATCAAACACTGGTCTAAGTTTGGTGGTGGAATTTTCTTTTATACACCTCTATGATGGGGCAAATAGTGACAGGGTGTTTCAAATTCTTCAGCAGAAACCTCTTCTATAACACTCCCATTCAATCATTCATTGAATACAGCTTCATATTCTAGAAATTTCGAATTTCGAATTATTTTACGCGTTGCAGACCTTAAGCGTTGTTCAGCTACAGTGCAGCCACACATCCGAAAACTAGCAGAGAGGACGCGTCCAAAATGTTGGAGGGATGCCAGCTTGTCCGACATTTTGAAATTTGGAAAACATCCAGTAATTCCGCGCTCTGTTATTACTCATTTTCCCTGAGTCAGATGACTGTCACCCCTATTTTAGCATTGGACTCGTTGAGTTAGCATTTGCGCAGACGCTTCCATGGTTTCATCAAATGTGGTCGAAGAATATCTCTATATTTGTTTTTAGATTACCTTTACCTTCAACCCAAGGTAAACGTATTTCGTAACGACCCCTTTCGTTAAAAGTTACTGTGATTTTAAAATGTTTTATTGCCTCATTTTCACGTTCTTCTCTAGATCTAACTTCAACTGGATCACAAATCCCTATCGTGTCTAATTTTCAATGGTAGAGGAATGAATTAACATAGAAGTAACTATTGGCTGAAGAAGCATGTTTTCCATCTATTTTCCTATCTGTTTTTCCCATTAAAAGCCAGCCGAGCTTACTTTCTGCCGCGACTAAATCTTCAGTCAATCTTTCTATTTCCCCCGTTACAAGCCACCAATAAAAATCAGCCCCAATTAACATTGAGATACCTTTATCAAACTCTGAATTCTTACATAAATCGGCTAAGATGATCCCCTTAGTTTTTAATTCAAGATATGTCAAATATCTGGTGGTTCTAACATCGCTTGCGTAATGTCATCTATTTCGAGAGCTTCAATTTTTTCTTCCTGACCGTTGATTTTATTTATTATTTTAACTTCTACTCTGTAACACATATGACGTTTTGGGTTTGGATAATGAAACGTATAAAATAACAGTTCTTCTTTTCCCAGACGAGGAAGACCTAATGATTACGAAACATCTGTTTTAATATACGCTCGCTGGGCGCCGCTATCAAAAATTGTACGAATAGTTTTCTTTGATTTTTCACCAATTAATTCTACAGTTGCTGTTTGGAGTAAAATTTTATTTTTTAAGTTAACAACGTGATTTGATATAATATTAGTGATTTTTTCTGAATTCCCATCATTTTCATTTACTCTAGAATTTTGCCTTTTGTAACATAACACAATGTTGTGCATTTTATTACAAATCATACAAGGTCTTTTATTCGGGCAATCTACGATACTGTGGTTTTTCTGTAAACAAATGAAACACCGGCCTTGTTTCTTTAAAAGGTCCTTTTTTTTTCATTAACGTTTAATAGAGGGCACATTTCACTTGCATGATCACGATTACAAAAAATGCAAATGTTATCGTTATTGTTTGTTAGCAATTCAATAGCTGTACGTAGGAGTATTTGGCAGTGATGCCAGATTGGGGATTTTGTCCCCATTTTGGGGATTTTTGAGGCTTCTGGGGACAATTTTGGGGACCAAATGTTTGTGGGGACTTTTTTGGGGAATTCTAAAATTTTTGGGGACAAATCTGGGGAGTTCA
The DNA here is from genome assembly GCA_963930645.1 of Salticus scenicus. Taxonomy (NCBI): domain Eukaryota; kingdom Metazoa; phylum Arthropoda; class Arachnida; order Araneae; family Salticidae; genus Salticus; species Salticus scenicus. Next base: position 1,056,017 of record CAWVNO010000050.1, read on the forward strand.
ACTTTCTGTCAATGTTGGCAACATAATGATTTATCCCTATGACCAGGGATTTTCAATAGCTTTATTGTTATTTGGGGATTTTTTCAAAAATTGCCTTCATTTGGGGAAAAATCTGAGCTTAAATCCACTTATATCTGCTTGATATTTTTTTTTTTTTTTTTTAATTTTTATTTTCCCTTTTTAGTAGAAATCAAGTTGGGGATTTTTTCGAAAAAACCCCCTGATTCTTTTGGGGAAATAATTTTCGACCATCTGGCATCACTGGTATTTGGTTTAAAGTTTTTCATGTGAAATGTGAGCTTAGAAAGGAATTTTTCTTTATTTGCATTTTTTTTTTTCAAATTTAGTAGCATTATGTGTAACCGGACGTTTGGTTTCATTTTTATGATATGAAAATGCACGTTTACGGCTTTCTATTTCACAACGGAGAAAATTAATTAATGAGTGAGTGTCCCATTTTCCATTTGAGTCTTGTGTTCTTGAAAAACTTAAAGTTAAATCTGAGGGGAGCAATTTCAATATTATGGGACAGAGTAAACTATCATAGCTATTAGAATCAACATCTAATGACTCCAAACTTCTTTTATTTCAATTTCACATCTGTCATATAAATTTCGTAATCCGCGTAAATCTTCTGAACTTTTTACAGGACTTAAATTCAATAAATTGTTTAAATGAGCTTGGATTAGCATATCCTTTCGCCCGAATCCGGATTTTAATATTTCAATTGCTGCAGCAAAATTTGAATCAGTTAGTGAAAAGTCGCTAATGGCATTTGCGGCTGTGTCGCCAACTAAACCTTTTTAATACGAAAGTTTGTCAATTGTTGAGAAATGGGGGGTTTTATGTATAGAATTGTCAAATTGGTTCCAAAATTCAAGGAATTTATCAGGTTGCTCAACAAATTTAATTATAGATAGTTTTGGTAATTTTACCGTTTTGTTTTGCGGATTTTCTAGAATATTTTGTTCAAAATTTGAACTTGCATTTGAATTGTCATTAATTTTTTTTTTAATGCGTCTATTTAATTTGGATTTCAATAACATAAATTTTTCATCATATTCTGAGCAAGAGAGAACCTCACTTTTGATTTCATTTTCTTTTAAAATAGGTAGTATATCATCGTCGAATTTCTTTAAAATAGCACTTTTTGCTAACAAATGTTCTAACAAGTCTACAAGATCTACTATTACTGCATTTTCATTTTTCAATTGATTTTCGATTTTATTAAATAATTGAGTTGTTAGCGTTCTGTGTGGTGCTCTCGCTTTTTTAAGCATATTTATATCCATAATGAAACAGTTTAAAAGGGTAATTACCCTTTGCCGGTGGTCGAAAAAACTTCTTTCGAACGGACGAAAACGAAACTTTCAATCCAAAACTGTTCTATAAATGTTCACAGTCAATTATAGTCTTAATATCAAGACAATGTCTTCGAAAATGTCATATAAAAGTCCCTGGTTGAGGGCACCACAAAATGTCACAGTCAAAAAAATTCTTTGTTCTCATTTTTGTAAATCGAAACTACTGTGTGTCGTTCGTTCTATTTAAATAATCTTTCCTTTAGATTTAACACACAAAATTTATTCACGAACAAGGACATAACGTTGAACATTAAATTTGTCATTAAACAACATTTTAAAAATGTAATCTATTAATAATAAGTACCATTCCAAAAGCGAACGGCCTTGCTTCAAATATTCTAATCATCTTTTCAGCGCGCCGGCCCGATATCAACTGTTTACTAACATCCAGGGCTTGGCCGCGCTTTTTATGTTGCCATTCGGCAAAGAGAAAAACATTACGAGCTCGCGTTGCCGTTCGGCCAAAAGAGAAATACCTTTGAGCTCGCTACAATTAATGTATTTATGTAATAAGGAAGCATTACCGTAATTATAAAGTTGATACAGATTAGACAAAAAGAAAAAAAAAATACCTGTATTACATCCAATGACGAATTACAACGACGAATTACTATGGATATAGATCCATAGTAATTCGTCGTTCACTAAATAATAAATGCTAGCAGCTAACACTTCAAGGCAGAAAATCATTTACATTTACTGCCTTAAAATGCTAGCAACTGGCAAAAGGCGAAGTTCGGTAATAACATGGGCTTAATATATCGAAAATGCATACGGTATTTATAAAAAGTAAATGGGGATAAATACTCTTCTCTTATTAAATAAAAAAAAAAAGCACACAGGAAAAGAAATCCATCTTTGTTTATCTAAAAAATCCAAATGAAATCTCTCGGGGAGGATGAAATTATCCTTGTCTGTGATTGGTCAACTTAATCCGATTTCGAAAAAAGTCCTTTCTCTCTGGGAGAAGTTCCCACTCACCTTTCCGAGAAGTTGGTGCTAGGGTATAAAACGAACATCCGGATGATTTTAGTGAAAACTGACGTTTCCGATAGCGAAAAGTTTCCGCGTTGAATTCTTTCCGATGGGTTCGTTCTAGACCCCCTGGCAATTTGATCAGATTAAGCGGCTGATTTTATTAACCAGTGAATTTATTAAGCGGCGGTTACTGTATAGAGAAAGTATTGGATTTGTGAAAATTTTTCGAACTCCAGTTTTAGATGGATTTACACGTTTTGGGATGTCCTGAACACGATTTGACTGTTTTTAGAAAATGTCTCTCTATGTGTGTGTATCACTAATTTTTGGACGCTCTAACTCACAAACCAATGAATGAAATTTAACCAAACTTTGTATTTAGTTGAACCCTGACATAAACTGCTGCTGATTAGATTTTTGAAATAACTACTCGACAGGTGGCGCTGTTATCACATTTTTTTCTGAATTTTTAACATGGCAGTATAGGACAAAATGTCGTATAAATATACATAATGAGAGTTATTTTAAACGTGTGATTGTAAAATTAATATGAACTATTTATAATAGCAGTAGTTAATTAAGAAAAAAAAATTGTGTATGTGGAAGCATCGCTTCCCCCGCCTGGGGGGGGGGGGGGAAGTACACCTCCGGAGAGAGTAAATTTTAATATGGGTGTCTTTCAAAAGATCTCGTCAATACCTTTAAAATGAATGATTGAACTATACATATGGGATAATTTAAAACAAAGTTATAGATTTTTTTTTTTTTTTTTTATCTTTTAACGGAAAAAAAAAGTATTTCTTTTGATATTGGCAAAAAATTGACTTTCTTTCGGCATTTAGTGATATAATTTTGTCAGATAAAGATCGTCTGCATTTATAATGGAAAATAATTTAATAAATAATTTATATTCAAAGAATTTTGTGTAAAATTATATTAGAAGAAAGTCACGTGGTGGCCACCATCATACTAGTATTTTTTTTTTTTTTTTTGTGTGTGTGTGTGTTTTTCTTTCTTTTTTTTTCTTTTGTTTGTTGTGGCCATCAACAATTATTATTATTATTATTTTCTTTTCAAATGTACTGCTTTAAAAACAATACAATTCAGTGCTTTGATTTATTTGTACTTATATTTCACCCATTCACCCCTTCCCCTTCTTTAATATACTTTGTTCATATAATATTTGATTCATTTTTATATTTCGTTACTCATTATTCATTGTTTAATTAATCTCGTTATTTTGATAACGTTTTTGTTTCGCAGTTGACTCAAAGATTAAACTTTAATTTTTGAATAATTTTCTGTTTAAAGACCAGAGCAGTTGCTTCTAAGTTCAAACTAAAAAGGTTTATCCTATAATACTTGCAACTTACAATGTTAATAAACACAAAGAAGTAATTGTGAAAATTAAGCAATACACTTTAGTAGTTTTAATTCCTATTTATTTGTGTGTGGAGGAACGGTATGTGTAATGCTTGAGTAAAATAGAATACCGTTATATCTTCCCTATACGTTGCCTCAACCTATCGGAAGTACATTAAATGTCTTCACTGGGCCTCAAATATGAATGGTAGTTCACCTTGGTTTGTGTCAGTGGGAAGCGCAGTTTTTATATCATACAACTTCTTTCGTTTATCAATATTAAACTTTTTTTTTTAGATAAGTATTACGAATTCTGTAATCTATTTATGAAGCAGTAAAATGAATGAAAAACCCTAGCGTCATTTCCGGTAGAGGAGTTGAGTTAGCTAACTGTCTGATTCCCATGAACATTTTTCTACCAATAGGCGGTTGAGATTGATTTATTCTCCAAGATGGCAATGGGGATTATATGAAATACCCATATAATTTGCTATTTTTGCAAAACTATTCCATATTATTGGCTATTTTTGTAAAGCTTGAATGATTGAATTTAATAATTGAATGAATATAATGAATACTGGATGAATAGCAAATAATTGAATGAATTCATGTTATTTGCTATTTTGTAAAACTTGATGTGCAAAACTTGATGATTTTGCACATACATTGCTTAGTTACACATTACTTACTACCTGAAAGAGATGAAGTCCTAATTTTTAAATGGATTTTATTTGTCTGTAATGGAATAGACTGTTTAAACAAATCTTATAGGGTTACACAGGTTTCGCGATCTAAAAAAGAATATTTTCTAAAAAAAAAAAAAAAAATTAATGTAATAAATAAAAACTTTTATTTAAAATTTCGAGCATAGAAAAGAGCAACATTTAACGAATATTTTAATAAAAATTATCATTAGAATGTTTTGAATTTTCAGTCGTTGGGTCCTCGTTTACGAAGACATCCTCTATAAAAGCGAGGAACACGACTTCACAAATCTAGTGCGATAATTTCGTTGAAAGTTTCCGCACTCCTTAAAAATAGAATTGACTCGTGCTTGAACAAAGGATTAAAAAAAAAATGAAAGGAAAAATGAAATTTGAATTGTCGGCAGAGTTGTATGCAAAAGCAGTACAATTTCTGGATACATTTTATCTCGCATATAACCTTGAAAAATTAGTTTTAATCAAAAAACAAAGAAAAATCTGTTCAAGCATTGGTCAATTGACGACTTGACTTTCTGTCGTCATTCGACGTCATGATGAAATTTAACCTATAGGAGCAGGGTTTAAACTGCCATTAGTTTTTTTAGCATTTGGCTAAAATATATTGTATTTTGCTAAACTATGTCAGTAAGAATTTCGCTAAAAAGCTAAAACTAGATTATTTCATAAAATATCTTTATATAACTACCTCTAGTTTTTATACAAATATTCGTAAACGGAAATTACAAAATCACTGAAAATATTAGGAATCATTATCTATTTAGTACATTCAGATTTAATTTGACTTCTAATGGTTGAATTTAAATGCAAAAATATTTAAAAACATAATTAAGAATTTGCTTCATAGATGTGTTCTTAGTGCTAGTATTGCGTTTGTTAAAATCGAAACAAAATGTTGCTGATTCATTTTTCTTAAATCGCAATATATGCTTGGTTAAAATCGTCAGTGAACAAAATAAACAGAAAACAACATTGGGGATAACCAAGTTAAGAAAAAGAAATCAATACTATTCAAAGAATTAATTTTTGAAAAAGCTAAAATAATGCTTATTCATTTTAGCTAAAATGCTAAAGAAACTTTTTTGCCAGGTTAAACCCTGTATAGGAGTCTTAATTTACCCCACAAATAAAGGACTACAGCCAATCATAGCGCAGCTTTTCCCCACAAGCAAAGGGAAACTCCGCCTCGTTCTAGTCGTCCATTCTGTTTTGAAGAAGTGTGCAAAATTTCAATAAGATATCGGCGCATTAGTTTTTGAGAAATCGTGTCTTACCTTTTACGGAAGGGTCTCCGGAAATCAGGAACTGAATGAACTCTCCAAATATGTTTTAATGAAAACTTTATAAATTATTTTTTAAATGGTGTTGTTTTATATGCTTAAAAATTTCAATGAAATATTTATTTATTATTTAAAAAAAAAAAAAAGTAGAGAAAACATACTGTTTATTTTAGTCTTCGAAACCCTTGTAACTCTTTAATATAAAAATATTTTATGTTTAACTTATGTTTTTTAGGTCATTCAATATATAAATGTTTTTTTAGGTCATTCAATATAAAAATATTTGATATTTTACTTATCTTTTTTAGGTCATTCAATGTAAAAATGTTTGATTATTTAACTTAAGTTTTTTAAGTCATTCAATAAAAAATGTTTGATATTTAACTTATCTTTTTTAGGTCATTCAATATAAAAATGTTTGATATTTAACTTATGTTTTATAGGATATTTAATGTAAAAACGTTTGATATTTAACTTATATTTTTTAGGTTATTCAATATAAAAATGTTTAATATTTAACTTATGTTTTATAGGTTATTTAATGTAAAAATGTTTTATATTTAACTTATGAATTTTAGGTCATTCAATATAAAAATGTGTTTGATATTTAATTTTGTTTTTAGGTCATTCAATATAAAAATGTTTGTTATTTAACTTATGTTTTTTAGGTCATTCCTAACTTCAAGATCATAGATGTCAATATTTTCCTCAAGAAAATAGTCATTCAATCAAGTCAGCTTACTTCGTTAGAAGGGACAAATCTTCAAAATTTGTCTGGAGTAACATATCTGTCTTTTTCCAAGAATTTTATTCAATACATAGATCCAGATGTTTTTAAGGTAAATAGACAAATATGAATGAAGTATAATTTAAGATGAATGTATCACAAGTTAACTCCCGATCATCCGCAAGGGCAGGAAAAAGGCGAAATCATGAGAAATGGTTTTCTCAACAAGAAACAAAAACAAATAATTTGCTTTTTTAAAGAAAAAAATGTAAATATAAAGAACTATTCTGCTTTTGCTTTGTTTTTTGTACAGTACAGTACGCTACCAGACATGTCAACATTTTAATTAATTCCAGAGCATTGTTGGTATCAGCTTTTTTTTTTTTTTTTCTTTACACCATTTTTCTTAAAAGATAATTTCTTTTTTAAGATTGGCCAGCCCTAACGCGACGTAAAACCTATCCAACGAACCAACCAACCATCTTCTTATTTAATCCCAATTACATTTTGGGTAAACTTTCACTACAAATACAGTGGTCTGTAAAAAAAAAGCGGATATTTAGAGTGCTCCGAGATAAATTAAAATGTTGCCATGTATTTATTATTTATAAAATGCCAGGCCATTGACCAATAGGCAACGAGCTCTCCAATATTTCTTCACAATACAGTCCAAACTCTTAAGGGCCCTCTTCACTCACCGCCGCCGGAAGCCGAAGCTAATGTAATTCTATGGGAAATTTTTCTTTACAAATAACTTTTTGACTAACACATATTTTTAAATTCTGTTTTCACATTCTGAAAGTTCCCAGCTGTTAAATTGACGCACCTTTTCTAAAAAAATATTTTTTAAATTTTTTATATTTTATTTTGAAGCTGCAAAATACGAATTTTCAATATGTGAAATTTTTTTATTTTGCAATTTCGAAATAAAATATTAAAAATTAAAAAAATACATTTTTAAAAAAGGTCTGTCAATTTAACAGTTGGGAATTTTCTGAATGTAAAAACAGAATTTAAAAATATGTATTAGTTTATAAGTTATTTGTAAAGAAATTTTCCCCATAGAATAACATTGGCTCGGGCTTCCGGCGACGGTGAGTGAAGAGGGCCGTTAAGTGAAGAGCACACGTTTAGATGAGCAGCGTCCATGACTTGTCCAAAAGCACACAAAACACAAAAAGGTGAGTCAGTCAGATTAAAACGAAACAAATGAGCACAGAGGCAGTCATGTCCAGTCAACAGTCTAAACTCAGCCACAGCAGCAACCCGAGGAGAGTCCGAGACACATTTAGGATTTAATAGCACCCTCCATGATTCATTTTTAGTAGCACTGGCAGCAGCAATTCGAAAACATTTTTCATAGATCCTATTAATTTCAAGTTTAGCAGAGTGAAACGGCAGGTCTCTAGAAGATCTTTGGAGATTATCCGTACCTCTTTTTGCTAAGAGGTCCGCTATTTCATTTCCCCAAAGGCCACAATGGGAAGGCACCCTCTGGAAGGCAATCTTTATCTGGATTCTGTTTAGTAGCTCTCTGTGCAATTCTGGACTCGGGAACTTTGTTTATCTTGGTTACCTGCCAAGGCCTGAAGGGCAGAACTTGAGTCTGATAAAATTATAGCCTTATCAGGAGGAGAGAAATGGGCAGAAAGCAGATATAGGGCCAAACGAATGGCCTCGACTTCACCATCATAATGAGTCATATAAGAGCCAACATGTAAGTAAAAGGAAAAAAGATCACAGAAGACGCCAGCTCCAGCGCCCTGGGTGAAATCCAAAAGGGAGCCATCAGTGTAAATATGAAGCCACTCAGAAACCCAGGAACCTTTGGACAGCCCCTGCCTGCATGGACTCGGCCAAGCTTAACGGGTTGGATGCTGTCCTCCGGAGCGAATAATCGCCAGACCACACATGGTAGCTGCCTACAACCAGACAGTAATCCAATTGCTACATAGAAGTGTTCTGTGTCCGATGATCATCGTTCAGGCTTCAACCAAACTCAGAAGACTGGAACTACGTTACTGCTGGCATCAGTGTTACAGGAACAGCAATGGTTTAGGAAAGGAAGAGTGGGACGCATTGAAGGAAACCCTTCTGAGTCTTTAAATTATGTGATCTGTTAAAGTCGTATTCACACCTAAAGGAAATATTTGGGAGTCTAATAAGTCTATTGTAAAGGATAACGGCATTCCTCCAAATCAGGTTAGTCATTGGCACATCACAAAGTAAATGCATAGCTAGTACAGGAGTAGTTTTAACACTTCCAGTAATCAAGCGTAAGGCCTGGTTCCGGAAAACATCAAGCATTCCCAAGACTTTGTTCGAAGCAGAAACCAACACCTCATTGCAATAATTTTAAAAACCGGCTGGACATAGGTCTTATAAGTAAATGATAAAGGTAGCTCTGCCACAACCCCATTTAGCTGCAGCTAGTCTCTTCCTAGCTTTTGAGATGCCGTGTTCGACATGCTTGGTCCATTTCAATTTGTTATCAAAGATGCAGCCTAGGTAAGTTGAAACATCATTATGCGGCAAAAGAGAGCCTCTTTTGTTGCCATGTTTGCGATACTATTAAATTTAGTGCAAAAATTAGTTTAGAGGTGGTACCGTGCCTTCATTGTGAGTACACTTTCCAAAGAGGTTATAAAGCGTCAATGACTTCGGTTTCTCTGTCTGTTTGTCCGCTCTCTAACTCCCGTAAATATTCATGGAATTTCTTGAAACAGATGTATGGTACTCAGGTTTTTACTATCGTACGTTCCCTATTGGAAATGGAGTGAATACCTCTGTTGGTTTGTGCACAGGGACATCCGAAAATATTCCAAAGCATTGCGTTCTATGTGAGGTATTTCTATAAACCAAATTTTAATAACTTTGCCAACAATCTTAATTAAATTGAAATATATTATTCTTGTGAATGCTTTCTATGGAATGTAATAAAATTAGCATTAGATTTATAGTGCCACACAAATATATTCAGTTATATTGACGGCTTTTATTGGAAATTTGCTGGAATTGTGTTCTCGTTTACAGTAAGCGATTTAACTCTTTTTAACAATTTTGAAATGTGAATAGGATTTCAATTTCTGTATCTGTCTGTCCGACTGTCCATCTCTCTATCTGTCTATCTACATGTCTCCAGCGTCCATAAATATTTTAGAAATTTAAAAAAATTATATGTATTATTCAGTTCACTATGGAATGCCTATCTATATTTAAAATAGCATTAATAGATTCTGTACAAGTGGTTTGTGTAACAGGGACACTCAAAAATTGCCAATGCATTGCGTTTTAGGACATTTTTATAAATCACATTTAAATAACTTACTACTGCAAAACCATAAAATAATAGACATATATTGTTAATATAGCTAAAATAATGTTTTGTATACAATATAATATTTTTAACCTTCAAATTTACAGGGCTACACTAAAATATTCAGATATAATAATTGCCGCAATTAGAATCTGAAAGCTTCGTTTACTTTTGTTTTAAGCATTTTAATACTTTCTAACAATCTTTAAGAATGAATATGAATTCAATGAGTCTATCTGTATGCTTTTCAAAACTACTGTCTGTCTGTTGTGTAATAATGTAGACAAAGAACATTGAAAGTTGGAAAGTGTTAATAATCAATGCTTACAGCATGATTTTTCGTTCTTGTTTGTTTATTGGTTTGATATCCATTTAACATACAAATTCAAATATACAAATATTCTTACTAATTGAGACTATTTTCATTGTTTGTATTGTGTACAATATATTCGTGTTTTTAAACTAGAGTGTTTTTACTTTCTCTTACCCATAAGGTAGAGAAAGTATTGTTTTTGGGTCAAATTTTCGAAAGTGAGTTTTTGTTACATTTACACGTTTTGAGGTCCTGAATCCAAAAATCATGTTTTTAGCGGTTGGTCTGTGTGTGTGTCTGTCTGTGAGTCTGTGTGTCTGTCTTTTATCAGCATATATCAAAAACAAATTTTAGCAGAAAGTTCAAACTTGGTATTCTAAATGTGTATGATATAAGGATGTTACACTAACCTTTTCGTTGAGATGAAGAAAATGGTTCGTGTACAGGGACACCCAAGAGAATTCAAATACGTTACGTTATGGGAGAAATTGCAGGTAAGTAGAGTTTAACAATTATAGACTGCCCTAAACCAAATGAAACGAATATATATTTTTCATAGGCGTAAAAACATGTCTCATGTAGAATATGGTAGGGAAATCATTCACTGTTCGTTTACAGGGCTACACAAAAGAACTAGATAAAAGTGCGACAATAGTTGCAAATTGATGGAAGTGTGTTTCAGGATAGACCGTGTATTATTACTATAAGATTATAATTAGGTGCACCATGTGGTCTGTACATAATCTTCAAAAGATATACAGGGCTGCAAATATTTAAGCGATAACGTTCTTTGTTCTTAGTGGATGTGCTTTACTATAATATTTTACCATTTCCAGGAAAGCTGTTCAGGAATTGAAATGAATTCCTCATAGGGATATGGTAAATAATGTATGTTTTTAAGCTAAATATTCATCGCTTGTTTTTTGTATATTTACACGTTTTGAGGATTCCTGATTACCGAAGTCAAGTTTTTTAACGTATGATCTTTGTCTGTGTCTCTTAGAGTAACTTAAAGACGAATAATTTTAGGCGATCCAAATGTTGTATTTTGAAGTTAATATAAGTTTGCTGCTGGAAAAGTTTGATCAAGATTAAGAAGTTTCAAGGAATGTTGCGTGTGAAAGTTGTCTGAATAATTTTAAGTGAGCTTTTAATGTTAATAAAAGGTTTAAATTCTATATAAATATAGGTGCAGTAATGAAACGGGGGGTTTCATTACTTAACGGGGGGTTTCATTCTGTGTGAGGGGGCGGTAGCCCCCTCACACAGAACTAATTATCATATAAAACTCTTCCGAAGCCTAATTTGAATTGTTTAACATAGGTTTACATAACAGTACTCGTTATCTTATCTCTTAATCTCCAATCTGTATTTATAGTATTAAATTTTAGGGTAAAAGAAAGTCGTGTGAGTGACACACCAGATTACTTAAGTCATTTACACCGCATTTCTAGACCTTATCCTCGATTTTCATTGCCTGAGAAAACCCATGCTTTTCGATTCCGCGGATAATCGGGAGTATACTGTACATGTTTAACAAGACCACTGTGGAAACGTATAATGGCTTTTCACGTTTTAAATTTCCACTTGGTCATCAAAATGTTAATAATTAATGTATTAATATCTATTACAGGGCACAAAAAATGTTGAGCTACTTGATCTTTCTTATAATCTTTTAACGACCATCCCTCCAGAACTCCTGCATCCAATGAAGAAGAGACTAAATTGGTTTTATGCTAACCATAACAGTTTGTTGCATGTACACGAGCTTTTCTCTCGTGCACTACCAAAAGTAAGTTCCTGTTTAATATTTTCCGTAGACAATTCCACAATTGAACTGCATTAACATTCCAATGTAGAAATGAAAGAAAGCCGTGTTTTGAAACAAATCATTAATATTATTTCATGATCAGGAATATATAATATGCATGCAGAAGAAGATGAATTGGAAAATGAATTCAAAATTTGGTACTTAAGTGACTAACATACCAGATTTTAACAGGAATATAAAAACTAGTTGGCATAGGTGGATTCTGCTCAGTTCCCCATCATATTTATGTTCTCATAAATTTCTAGTGCGAGACATATTATGATCATGTTAAAAGAAATGAATTTGACCAAAGCTTGACGCAGTGACAGAATGAAATCCCCACCCAATAGGCTATCCACCGTTCACATCCATATATTTATCTGATTCTAATCTATTAATTTATTTTATCAGGGTCAATTCTGTTGTTTAGTTTTCATGCTACTATTTCTAATGCAATAATCCTCATAATTCACATTTCTATGAAAAATTTACCATTTCGCTATGTTGATAAAATCGTAAATTACGAATAATTTACGAAATTTTCCTAGTAGAATATTTGTATTCAGTCATGTTCAAACAAATATCATAAATGTAATTTTGAAGTTGTCTAATGAATTTATGATCCTCAAAATGGAAGTTCATGCTCAATTTTGCCTTATTCTGACATGTTAAGTAAATCGTAAATTCCAAATAACTTACGAATTTTTTTAATTGGAAAAATCATAAGTGTATGATAGTCATGCCAGTATCCAAAATAATATTCAAAAAGTGGTTTGACATCTTTACGATGAAAATCTCTCTCAAAATTGACGTTTATGTGAAATTTTGCCCTATACTGCCATGTTAAGAAATTCGTAAATTTCCAATAAATTGCGAATTTTCAAAGTAGCATATTTATAGTTACTGATGTTCATTCCGGCATCAAAACTGATATTTTAAAACTGGTCTGACATTTTTATAGTAAAAAGTTTCCATTTAAAGCACGTTTAAGTGAATTTTTGTCCTATTCTCCCATGTTAAGAAAATCGTAAATTTCTAATAACTTGCGAAGTTTTTTAATTCGAATGTTGCAAATGAATAGGGTTCTTGCCAGTATCGAAAGTAATATTTTAAAACTGATTTGACCTCTCTGTGATCATTTGTTCGTGAGATATCGTGTAAACAGACTAACAAACTAACGGACTAACACAACTAACAGACACCCTACAGACAGACACCATACAAATTTTGTCATTTTTGGATTCCTCACACCTGAAAACGTATAAAAAAGTCAAAAAACCGAGGTCGAAATTGTTCACGATTACCTAAGTTCCCCATACCTATAGTATGATGGGGAACTAATACCTGCTCTATGAAAAATACTATCACCTACTTTAATTCAGAAATTAGTTGCAATGTTAGAAAAAAGAGAAACTTCTAACCAATGAATAAAGGGGTACACCCTTCCATCCTGGCAATCGATTTTGAAATTAGGATAAATCACTTAAAACGTCTCTTCAAGACAAACTTAAAAGAAAGAGAAATCCTACTAGGATTTTTTAAGTAAAACATTGAAAATGAAAAACATCCAGATATTTTTCTTTTAAAAAAGAAATAAAAAAAATTTTATTCAAAATTTTGAGCATACAATAAAGCAACATTTAACAATATTTTACAAAATGTTTAATGAAACTTTTTTGGAAAAATCATCCGGTGGGTCCTGGTTTCTGTAGACCTATTAGAAAAGCGATGGAAACGATTTTTGAAAAACTAAAGCACCAAACTTATTGAAATTTCACTAACGTATTCAAAATAAAATTGACTAGTGCTTTAAACAAGTGTTTTTTTTTAAGTGAAAACTTCTTTAGGTGGTTGAGCACTTTTTGGGTGAACAAAAATCATGGAACTCGCGTCATCGTCACCGAACGCTTTGAAGTGAAAACTTCTTTAGGCGCGTTGAGCACTTTTTGGGTGAACAAAAATCATGGAACTCGCATCATCGTCACCGAACGCTTTCCATGAGCTCTATGTATTCTGTGTATATATTTACATAGATATACCTCCGTGCGTTATTAGTATATATTATATATATACAAAGAGTATATCTCTCTACATATATATCCCTATATGTAGCGCACGGCGCGGCATGCCTCATATATATATATATATATATATATATATTAAATTTCCTTGTTGGTATTTTCATCTTTCTTTCATTTGCTGAGTATTGTAAAGGAATTAAATTATTCATTATATATATATATATATATGTGTGTGTGTGTGTGTGTATAAAATGTACACTAATACGAGTAGTATACTGGCTACTGGCATCTGTCTCTTTCTAGTTCTATACTCTATGTATGTATGTACCTTTTCCACAGTATATACATAGTTCACAAAGTACAAACACGTGTTTTTATACAGACTGTTATAGTCTTCTTTTTGCTTTCAATATAAATTTTCAAATAAATAATAAAAAAAATAAAATTATTTTAGTCATATTACAATATTTTTACCAAATATAAGGCTTAGGTCATCTAACCCGTTAGTAGTCGCTAGTTGGTCGATTTGTCGCCCATCTTTTAGTGTCGAAAGACTTTTTTATTCAATAGTCACCAAGAATTTTCAGAAGTGGCATTTGATATGCATAATACGCGAATAAAATCGAAGAAACGTCGATCACATCACTTCTAAAAATTATTGGTGACAGTTTAATAAAAAGTGCGCAATCTGTAATAGGTGGCGCTGTTTATAGCGAATACTAACGGGTTAATTTGGGTAGCTACAAATATATTGCAGAATCACATAATACAGATCATAAATACTTCTTTACAAACCAAAAATAATTCGAAAATAATAATCTAATAGCTCGACGATACAATTCACAAGTTACTTAGTTTTCACTTCTATCGGCAGTCCCCAAAGACTGCTTTTAATTTTTTTTTTTTTTAAATTGAAATTTGAATTTTTGGCAGAACTATATGCAAAAACAGTACAATTTTTGGTACATTTTATACCACACTGTTAAAAAAAAAAATGCAACTTTTCTGCCAGAAATTCTCTGTAATGACAGAAAAATACGTTTTGTCAACGTAATTTTTCCGTAATTTACGACTATTTTCTCAAATTACAGAGAATTTCTGGCAGCAGAGTTGCATTTTTTTTAACAGTGCACATACAGCCTTATAAGATTAGTTGTAATTGGAAAATGAAAAATATTTCGTTCAAGCATTGGCCAATTCTATTTTGGTGAAGCGTGCAAAATTTCAGTATGATCGGTGCATTAGTTTTTGCGAAATTGTTTCCACTACGGAAACCATGACACACCAGCTGAATTTTCTAAAAATTTTAAGGTGGTACTTTAATGAAACGTTGGCAATCCTCAAGATGGCGTTGCCAACAAGATGGTTTGCCTCAAGATGGCGTTGCCTCAGATGGCGTTGTTTGCCTCAAGATGGTGTTTGCCATCAAGATGGCGTTGCCTCAAGATGGCGTTTGCCTCAAGATGGCGTTGCTATAGGCCTTGTAAGAGAAAATTAATGTAAGAGAAAATTAATGAATAAATCTAGCCAATAGGCGCTTTGCAAGAATTCAAAATATTTCAATGCAAGAAATCTATTTTTGGCGATAAATTTTCATTTTTGGCAGGGGAAAAAAAAAAAAAAAAAAAAAAAACTAGTTGGCATAGGTGGATTCTGCTCAGTTCCCCATCACATTTATATTCTCATAAATTTCTAGTGCGAGACATATTATAATCATGTTAAAAGAAATGAATTTGACCAAAGCTTGATACAGTGACAGAATGAAATCCCCGCCGAATAGGCTATCCACCGTTCAATTCGATATATTTATCTTATTCTAATCTATTAATTTATTTTATCAGGGTCAATTCTGTTTAGTTTTCATGCTACTATTTATAATGCAATAATCCTCAAAATTCATATTTATATGAAAAATTTACAATTTCACTATGTTGATAAAGTCGTAAATTACGAATAATTTACGAAATTTTCCTATTACAATGTTTGTATTCAATCATGTTCAAACAAATATCATAAATGTAATTTTGAAGTTGTTTAATGTATTTATGATCCTCAAAATGGAAGTTTATGCTCAATTTTGCCTTATTCTGACATGTTAAGTGAATCGTAAATTCCAAATAACTTACGAAATTTTTAAATTCGAAAAATCATAGTCTATGATATTCATGCCAGTATCCCAAATAATATTTCGAAAGTGGTTTGACATCATTACGATGAAAATATCCCTCTAGATTGACGTTTATGTGAAATTTTGCTCTATTCTGCAATATGTTAAGAGATTCGTAAATTTCCAATAACTTACGAAATTTTTATATTGGAAAATTCATAGTCATTAATATTCATGCCAGTGTCCTAAATAATATTTCAAAAGTAGTCTGACATCTTTACGATGAAAATATCTCTCAAAATTGACGTTTATGTGAAATTTTGCCCTATCTGCCATGTTAAGAAATTCGTAAATTTGAATAACTTATGAAATTTTCGAAGTAGCATATTTATAGTTACTGATGTTCATTCTGGTATCAAAAGTGATATTTTAAAACTGGTCTGACATTTTTAGAGTAAAACGTTTCCATTTAATGCACGTTTAAGTGAATTTTTGTCCTATTCTCCCATGTTAAGAAAATCATAAATTTCTAATAACTTACGAAGTTTTTAAATTCGAATGTTGCAGATGAATAGGGTTCTTGCCAGTGTCGAAAGTAATATTTTAAAACTTATCTGACTTTTCTGCGACAATTTGTTCTTGAGATATCGTGTGCACAGACTAAGAAACTAACGGACTAACATACTAACCCACTAACAGACTAACAGACTAACAGACACCCTACAGACAGACACCATACAAATTTTGTCATTTTCGAATTCCTCACACCTGAAAACGTGTAAAAAAGTCAAAAAACCAAGGTCGAAAATTTTCACGATTACCTAAGTTCCCCATATATTCCCTAAGTATGATAGGGTACTAAAAAAAGAGAGAGAGAGAGAGAGAGAACATTGGCATTTTTGTTTTAGGGATTCCCTATTTGAAATGTATAGTGAAATGTTTATGTGTAAATGGAATATTAGTTGTTTTCTTCTTTTAAATGTTATCAATATTTACAAGAATCAATAAAAGTTAAAAAGGAAAAAAAAAAAAATCTTTTGTATCTAATACGAATATGATGCATATAAAGATTAAAATAAACTTGATAATATATATATATATATATATATATTCATTATTGCTTTAGTATGAACAATTACTTATATATTTATGCGTCTACCAAGTCTTTTGAAATGAAGTTTTGAAATTTTATCATCTTAGACAATGAATTTTAGATTCAGATACTCATCTTTTTAGTTCAGTCTTCCCTCGAATAGGCAGGGGTGAGAAATAACGTATGTCCGAAGCCATTTAAACTAAAATAAAATCTATCTACCACAAAACATTTCCGAAATGGCTTCAATAACTACACTTTTGGTGACACTATGCTTCATAATTCAGACATTTCATAATATATATATTCTTGTTTCTTTCTTTCTTTATTCTTTTTTTTTTAGTTTGGTCTCATTTTTTTCTCTACTTCTCCTCTATTTACAAAGTTTACAAGGGGGGGGGAGGGGGTTAAGTAATTGAATATTGAAATTTTTCATTACTTGATGTTCAAATTTTATATTCACAACATTCCAAGATTTATCAGAAAGACCGACAAATTCAAAGATACATTTTTCAGACACATGCATTTTGAGATAGGAGTACTCAGTGATTTCTTTTTTCATGTACACAAAGCGCACAGACGTGCATAATATTGGCTGATGCAGTACGAAATTGGGCATATGTTTCAGATTCGTGCATTTTGAGATAGGGGTATAGAGTGATTTTTTTTTCATGTGCGCAACGCGTACAGACGTTCGCAATACCAACTGCTGCAATACAAAACTTTGCATATTTTTCAGATTCATGCATTTTGACATAGGGGTATACACTTTTTTTTTTTCCATGTACGCAAAGCATACAGACGTTCGTAATACTGCCTGCTTCAGTACAAAATTGAGCATATGTTTCAGATTCAAGCATTTTGAGATAGGGGTATCCATGATGGATTTTTTTTTGTTTATTTTGTTTTCATGCACGCAAAGCCAGCTGCAGTACAAAATTGTGCGCATATTTTTCGGATTCATGCATTTTGAGAGAGGGGTATCCAATCCAGTGATGTTTTTTTTTTTTTTTTTTTTTTTCATGTAAGCAAAGTGTACAGACGTGCGGAATACTGCCTGCTGCAGTACAATATTGCGCATACATTTCAGATTAATGCATTTTGAGATAGGGGTATCCAGTGATGTTCTTTTTTGGTTTTCATGTACGCAAAGTGCACAGACGTGCGTGATACTGGCTGCTGCAGTACAAAATTTTGCATATTTTTGAACTGCATGCCTTTTAAGTAAATTTTTGTACTGCAGCAGCCAGTATCAAGCACGTCTGTACGCTTTGCGTACATGAAAACCAAAAATAACATCACTGTATACCCCTATCTCAAAATGCATGAATCTGAAAAGTATGCACAATTTTGTACTGCAGCAGCCAGTTTTGCGCACGTCTGTACGCTTTGCGTACATGAAAACAAAACAAAACATCACTGAATACCCCTATATTCAAAATGCATGAATCTGAAAAATATGCACAATTTTGTACTGCAGCAGCCAGTATTGCGCACGTCAGTACGCTTTCCATACATGAAAACCAAAAAAGCACCACTGGATACCCCTATCTCAAAATGCATGAGTGTGATCAATATGCACAATTTTGCACTGCAGCAGGCAATATTACGCACATCTGTACGCTTCGCGTACATGAAAAAAAAATCACTGGATACCCTTATCTCAAAATGTATGAATCAGAAAAATATGCACAATTTTCTACTGCAGCAGCCAGTATCACGCACGTCTGTAAGCTTTGCGTACATGAAAACCAAAGAAAAAATCACTGAATATTCCTATCTAAAAATGCATGAATCTGAAAATATGTACAATTTTGTACTGCAGCAGGCAGTATTGCGCACGTCTGTACGCTTTGCGTACATGAAAACAAAAAAAAATCACTGGATACCCCTATCTCAAAATGCATGAATCTGAAAAATATGCACAATTTTGTACTGCAGCAGGCAGTATTGCGCACGTCTGTACGCTTTGCGAACATGAAAAAGATTCACTGTATACCCCTATCTAAAAATGTACAAACCTGAAAAATATGCACAATTTTGTACAGCAGGAGGCCGTATTACGCACGTCTGTATGCTTTGCGTACATGAAAACTAAAAAAAAAAAATCACTGGATACCCTATCTCAAAATTCATGAGTCTGAAAAATATGCACAATTATGTACTGCAGCAGGCAGTATTACGCACATCTGTATGCTTTGCGTACATGAAAACCGAAGAAAACGTCACTGGATACCCCTATCTCAAAATTCATGAATCTGAAAAATATGCACAATTTTGTACTGCAGCAGGCAGTATTGCGCACTTCTGTACGCCTTGCGTACATGAAAACAAACAAACAAACAAACAAAAAAATCACTGGATACCCCTATCTCAAAATGCTATGAATCTGAAACATATGCACAATTTTGTACTGCAGCAGCCAGTATTGCGCATGTCTGTACGCTTTGCGTACATAAAAAAATCACTGGATACACCTATCTCAAAATGCATGTACTGCAGTAGCCAGTATTATGTTAGCAATATGATCAATAATAAATTATATCATCTGCTTTTTCTTATTATTTATCAATTAATCATCCGCAATAGGGATAAAATATATTTTTCGAGAGATTTTAGCTATTTATTATCAATTAATTTATAAAATAACTTTGAAATTGTTTATTTTACACTTTAACGGTCTGTCATTAATTATTTCATAGAATAACTAGGTAAAGTATGAAATGTTTTATCTATTATATACCCTAACTGACTTGACTAGTGATTTCATGAAATACCTAGTTAGTAATAACTGAATTATACACTTTAACGGTAACATAGTATATATATTAGCAAAGAAAATTCTTTGAATTAAATTAAGAAAACAATAGCTCTTCTATCTCAATCGCTCTTTGTACGAATGTGCAAATAAAATCTCTCAATCAATGAAAGTACAATTATACTTTCAGTTAAAAATGTGAAGTGTTTCTTTTATGACGTCACTGAAAAGCTTACATTTGGAGAGATTTGACTACAAAAATACAGTTTGATGGCATATTTGAGCAATTTTGGTATTTTAACGGCTTTTGCCCACAAAAAAAAAACCTCCAGTATTCTGCAATTACACTTTCATGACATCAGTTTACGGGCTGCGTATCTCCATTATGTTGGCGCGCACAGCACAAATTCACAATTTTTCGCCAGAGAATGCGATTTTCGCCAAATCTGGAAGTGCAAAGAGAAACTTCACGCTGCTTAACCTGTATAAATAAACATCCGGCGTTTTTCTTTCTTTCTTTTTTTCTCTTTCTCTTCTGATGATTAATGTAGGATATAAATCGCAAAAAGAAACATATCTTGAAATTAAGTAATAGTTTTCCGAATAGATAATAATAATGGTAATATATTGACACTGAGATCCGATTTCATGTATAAGGCCAAAAAGTTTGTTAAAATTGTTCAAACAAATTACAAATACTTAGTTAAATGCATGAAGAATGTTCATAAGTCCAAATCAGTAGGACGCCACTTTACATTTCAACTATTTTTATTTTCATTTTGTATTTAAATTTTTAAAATGTACGATTTTATAAAATATTTCTCTTGTGATGCAGTGCTTCAATTCTTATTAAATATTCACCTTATATTTATCTAATATGTATTTCTAAAGAACACCTTAATCATAATAAAATCGATTTTTAGTGTTAAATTTTATGGTTGAAATTCATAAAATTTTCTACGCATAATTTCCTCCTCTGACATGTCCATTTCTCATTCTTTACACCCCCCCCCCCCAATCCCCCAACATACAAAGTTTAAAAATACAACGTTAAACATTTTATTAATGCTATTCTATTTGTTTTTCAGTAATCATAAACAATCTAACTTAATATGTTATACAAATCAAAGTAATAATGATGCGCATAACCATTCTCATCCTATATTTATTGTTACTAATTTCTATTGAGAGCGAAATGTATTTATATTAAAAGGAATGAGTACGACAGAACACTCAACACAGTCGCAGACTGAAATGCCGCACCTCATAGGCTACCCTTTATCTGATTCGATACATTTAACTTATCGTAATTAAATGACTAATTTTATTAAGATTGTTTTCGTACATTAATTTTCAACGCAACTGATCCCCATATTGCAAGTTCGTGGGAAGTATTGGCCTAATTTGTTAAATGAAGGAAAAACAACTTTTAATTACTAAAGTTTCAAATTAAAATGTTCATATTTAATGAAGTGTATTAAAAAGATATTTGAAAATATTAGTCTGACATGTTTACGACAAAATATTGGCACAATGGACGTTTAAACGAAATTTTGCTCTATTTTGCCATATTACAAAGGAAACGTAAATTTTGAATAACTTGCGAAGTTTACAACTTACATTGTTCCAAAGCAATATTGCCCTTATGAATAACATAAGTGATATTTAAAAACTGAAAAAATTATCGGCTGAAATGAATTACAGCGACCACAAAAAATTATCAAAATTAAGCATATTTGGCGATTTAGCGCTATTAGACGATACGTTTGCTAGCACCGAGATTGCCGTGTACAGTCGGTAACAAAAGTGCCCGAACACTAGCAAAAATTCCTATGTAAAAAAAGTTCACTTCATACGGTTTTGTTAAATAAATCCTTATCGAACGCTGTTCTTAGTCAGTGTAAGAACATGATTCGATAAGGATTTATTTAACAAAACCGTATGAAGTGTACTTTTTTTACATAGGAATTTTTGCTAGTGTTCGGACACTTTTGTTACCGACTGTACGAACAGAACCGTGTTTTGCTTTTCCGCCAAGTACTCAAAATCAATTGCCTAGCAGTGTAAAATCGCCAAATATGCTTAATTTTGAAAAAATTTTGTGGTCGCTCTAATTTATTTCAGCCGATAATTTTTTCGTTTTCTGATGTTTTATGATCAGTAGAATCACATATATTTTTTCCAATACTTTTTGAAGATGACACCTATGGAATGTTTCCTTGTAAGTAACTAACTAAAAAACTGATTAACCTAATAACACTTCATAAATAATGTGATTTTTGGAATTCACAAACCTCAAAACGGGGGAGGGGGGGGAGGAGAGAAAGAGAGAGAGAGAGAGAGGGGTCATATTTTTTTAATTACCTGAGTATCATATCTATAGTACACACAGACCAACCACTAAAAACATAATTTTTGGATTCAGGAAACCTCAAAACATAAATGTAGCAAAAATTCAATTTCGAAATTTTGATCCGAAAACAATACCTTCGCGACCTTTTACGGATAAGACAAAGCAAATTAAAATAAGAATAATTTTAAATTAAATTATAAATACATTTTTATTTGCACATTGATTTTTATATATATATATATATATATATATACATATATAGCTTTCATTTAATTTGGGATAGCCCTGTATATTTACTATATATTATACAAACACAATATAGTGTACTAATTTAGCACAGAATTTAAAACACATAGCACGGCATGAAATGACCTTTCAGCAATTCCATTGTATGAATATATCTGAATTCTTTTGTGGGGTTCTGTGTAAACTTCTAATAAAGGATTTACATTCCACATTGTATACGAAACATTCTTTCATGCACATAAAATATAAGTTCAATTTATTTTATTTTGTTTCATCTAAAAATATTAAATTGTATTTACCAGAAAATTCACACATAGACTTATGAATTTGAATTCTTTTCTTAGTCACAGTACGCGAATTATTAATATTTCATCCGAGTCCAAATATCTATTCTTGAGGTATGGTGATAACAAACACACAGACACATTCAGGCAACCGCTAAAAGCCTAATTTTTAATTTCAGGACATTTAAACATGCAAATGTAGCAAAAATCAATTTCGAAATTCTGAATCAAAAATAAAACCTTTCTTACAATATATGGGTAAAATAAACTAATTAATGATAATAATAATGATAATCTGGTGTGTCACTCACACGACTTTCTTTCTTACCCTGCATTTCAATACTATAATGACAGATTGCACATTAAATCTTAAGATCAATAGCGTAAGAAAATAAAGTTTAATGTACTTTTAAAATAATCTAAAATAGGCTTAGAAACAATTTTATTTGACGAAGAGAAAGTAAATAATAATAATAATAATAATAATAAAATAAAACAGAATAAAATAAATGTATTTTACGGATAATTTTAAAAGCTTTAAAATTATAATATTACAAATTTACTTCTTCATTAATCTTGATAAAATAAATTTAAAGGGTTTTCTAATAAATTTTGGTATTAAATTTTATTATCTAAAAATAACGATACAAAGACTCCATTGACACATTTTTAACAATTATGATTCAGGGAGCCTTAAAACGTGTATATATAACAAATATTCAATTTCGAAAATTTGACCCAAAAACAATACTTTCTCCACTATATATGTTGGTAAGAGAAAGTAAAATAAATAAATAAATGTATTTCAAGAACAATTTTAAAAGATTTAAAATAAGAATATTATAATTTTATTTCTTCGTTAATCTTGCTAAATTAAATTTAAAGGGTGGAGGATTTCTAATAAATTTTGGCACTAAATATATTATTTAAAAATTACGATACTAAAACTCCATTGACACATTTTCAATAGTTCTGTTGGGGGAAAAAAAAAAAAAAAAAAAAAAGACTGTTCGAATCCTTAACGAATCGTGAATGAAGTGAAAAGAAGGGTTGCTTCGCGGGAGAGAAGTTTTGGCGCTAGCTACAAAAATTCGCCAGGTTCGGCTGTACGCGCCAACATAATGGAGATACGGTTACGGGCTATGACCGTTTAGCTAGCAAAACGGTCATTTACCGTAAAATTATCAGGTCAATTCGTAACTTATACTATCAAAACATTAATTTACGGATTCTGACACTTCAGCTAGCAAAACTGTCATTTCCCCTAAAATAATACTGTCAAATACCGTAATTTCACTTTTTTTTTTTTTTTTTTTTTTAAACAGTGTAGGTACTGGTGTTACATAGTATAAGGTACAAGAAGTTTTCCAATGGCCACAGCACACTCTGTTTACTTTTTTTTCCTATTTTTAGGACTGAGGACTATTAGTCTCAATCTGGGTTTTTTGTGGCGTCATTTTTCGATAGTTGGACATTTGTCGAAATCATTTTTTAATAGTTGGACATTTATCGAAATCTAAAATTTGTCGAAAATATAATTGAATAATTTGAAAGCAATGTTATAATTTGAAAAAAAAAAAAAAAAAAAAAACTAATAGTGCTCCGTCCTAAACTAAATTCTGCTTTTGCCAGAATTTCATCAAAATCTTTTTTTTTTTTTTGTGAAAGAAAAAGAAAAGAAATATCAGTAATCGTTACAAGCGATATCGAAAAAGTTTTTTTTAATAACTTTGAATTAGGAAATAAAAAACGCGCGTGCAATAATATGAAATAAAAATAAGTAAAAAAATGAATTTAATGATTTAATTTTTATATAAAATATGATCGCGTGCTATCTTAAAAAGTAGATGTAAAATTTAAAGTTTAATTTTTTTGGCAACAATTATAAATTAAAATAAATAATCTAATGAAGGTTTATTATTATTATCATCATCATTATTTTACATTTAAAATAAATAAAGGACGGGGCTTCCAAATTTTACTTAAAAAATTGTCTGTTTAAAAATCAAATTTCATTAAATAAATAAAGGAAGAAAGAAATTAAAATTTAGTCAAGAGAAATGAAAAAGTTATAGACATGTTTTCGGCTTAACCGGGCCTCTTCACTCACCGTCGCCGGAAGCCCGAGCCAACGTTATTCTATGGGAAATTTTCTTTACAAATAACTTATTAACTAATACATAATTTTAATTTCTGTTCTCACATTCAGAAAATTCCCAACTGTTAAATTGACGGACTTTTTTAAAAAATGTATTTTTTTAATTTTTAATATTTTATTTTGAAATTGCAAAATGAAAAATTTCACATATTGATCGTATTTTGCAGCTTCAAAATAAAAAATAAAAAATAAACTTTAAAAAAAAAAGGTTCGTCAATTTAGCAGATGGAAATTTTCAGAATGTGAAAACAGAATTTAAAAATAGGTATTAATTAATAAGTTATTTGTAAAGTTTCCCATATAATAACATTAGCTTCGGTTTCCGGCGACGATGAGTGAAGCGGGCCCTTAACTTGTTCATGCCGGCTTGACCCACCGGTGGGTCACGGTCACAGCTACAGTCGGCAGCAAAAGTATCCGAACACTAGCAATAATCCCTGTCCAAAAAAAAGTACACTTAATACTGCTTTGTTAAATAAATCCTTGTAGATTCATGTTAATCAGTCTAAGAACATTAATAGACAAGGATTTATTATTATTATTATTATTATTATTATTATTTAAAGAAAATTTTAATTGTTAAAATAATGTGTTAAAAGACAATTCTTAACTAATGTTGAAGAAATTTTTTAACATTTCTTAACTATTATTAAAATACTTAATTTGTCTTTTTTTTTTTTTTTTTTTTTTTCTAATTGCAGTTTATTTATTTGGATTACAACAATATCACAGATGCTGACACTGTTCTGTATTTAAATATGGAGAAAGATGAAACTTTTTTTAATGAGGTTAATAGGTTAACAAAAGGTTTCATGAATACTGATGTCTATCAAGTAGAAGTTTTGGATTTGAGTTACAATT
Source organism: Salticus scenicus (assembly GCA_963930645.1). NCBI lineage: Eukaryota > Metazoa > Arthropoda > Arachnida > Araneae > Salticidae > Salticus > Salticus scenicus. The sequence goes on from CAWVNO010000050.1 coordinate 1,081,770, forward strand.
TCATTAAAGAATCGCCCAGGTTGTTTTTAACATGTTATCTTTCCAGACATCGTCTGGGTAAGTATATAAAGTAACCACGTAAGAAGAAATATGAAAGAAAATCAGAAAGTCTTTGTCTTTTTTTTTTTATTTTTTTTTTTTAATAGCCAAAATAAGCTACATACAGGTAATTTACAAACATATGTACTTCTACATAACTTACATGATTTTTTACATAGTCCCCACACCAATTTAGACATTTGTCCCATCGCAGCACTAAAGTTGGGATGTCTCTATGTCGCACAATTCGTCCGGCTGACCGACAACTGTCAAACTGCTGTTTTCTCTTCATCGTTGCACGTAAAACGCTATCCTGCTCCTTTTTTTTTTTTTCAGTCGGTAGAGTTGTCGAATTTTTATAGGTCACTCTTAATTAGTGCTAGAGGCCTATTTCAGTCGGTTTATTGAATGGGGATTTATTGAATGAAGTCCCCCCAAGGCACAACTTTGACATGAGTCCCCCCAGGCACAACTTTGACATGAGTCTCCCCCAAGGTACAACTTTGACATGAGTCCCCCCAAGGCCCAACTTTGACATTAGTCCCCCCCAAGGTACCCCTATTTCAGTCGGTACAGCGTTGTCGAATTTTTATAATACACTCTTAATAGTGCTAAGGGCCTATTTCAGTCGGTTTATTGAATGGGGATTTATTGAATGAAGTCCCCCCAAGGCACAACTTTGACATGAGTCCCCCCCAGGCACAACTTTGACATGAGTCCCCCCCAGGCCCAAATTTGACATGAGTCCCCCCCAAGGTACAACTTTGACACGAGTCCCCCCAAGGCCCAACTTTGACATGAGTCCCCCCCCAGGCCCAACTTTGACATGAGTCGCCCCCAAGGCACACCTTTGACATGAGTCCCCCCAAGGCCCAACTTTGACATGAGTCCCCCCAGGCCCAACTTGGACATGAGTCCCCCCCAAGGCCCAACTTTGACATGAGTCCCCCCAAGGTACAACTTTAACATGAGACCCCCCCAAGGCACACCTTTGACATGAGTCCCCCCTAAGGCACACCTTTGACATGAGTCCCCCCAAGGCCCAACTTTGACATGAGTCCCCCCCAGGCCCAACTTTGACATGAGTCCCCCCAAGGTACAACTTTGACATGAGTCCCCCCCAAGGCACACCTTTGACATGAGTCCCCCCCAAGGCACACCTACCCCTCATTGGGAAAAAGAGAAAAAACGTTGTTTTGCGGCTATAAGACAGTTTGGACTTCCAACGTTATTTGTTACAATATCTGCAGCTGAAACACATTGGTTTGATTTAATGAAAACTTTATCATGGAATTTAGATCGTCACGAATTAACTAAAGAAGAATTTGTCGATATTAACAAGTTTAGCAGTAGGCCTCTGGCACTAAATTAAAATCTGTCAATGTCAGATTTTCATGTTTTAAATAATGAAATAATGTCGTGTCTGTATATATATATATTTTTTTTTGTTTGTTTGTTTTTCAAAGCCAAATTACGGTTGTAAATGCGTTATCAACATATCCATTCCTAGCAGTGGACATTTCTTGGACCGATAGGTCTTATTTGCCGAGAGCTCCTTTGCACAGCCTTGGTGACAGATGTTGAAGATAGGGTTATATTTCGCATGTCTACAGCGTACGAGGACGCACAAGGGGCAGGAATCAGTGCCGGCAGTCAGTGTTTCACGCTGTCGTGTCTGTGGGCTGTCATAATTTGTAAACGCTGAGGGATTTTCGATGTGAAAAACGTGGTTAACCTTCATGACAATGCGAGATCACATGTGACAATCAGAACCACCGACAAGCTCCAGTCATTTCACTGGGAGAGTCGGGTTCCCACACCATACAGTCCGGACTCCCCCCCCCCCCTAGCAATTTTCACGGTTTCGTTTCGCTGAAGAAGATCCTGGCAGAACAACGATTCATATGCAACGACAGCAGTTCGATGGTGGTTCCACAATTAGCCGGAAGAAGTCTACTAAATTAGAAGATATATAAATTATAAATTAGAAGATATATAAATGAGTTTGAATTTCATTCTATTTTTTATGCCAAAATATATCTGGAGTATTTTAAAATATGTTTTTAAATAAATAAATAATTAATTAAAAAAAGAAAGGTAAATACACTTTAAAGACAAAAAGAAATGCAGTCAATTATACAGTCATGGCATTATCTCATTACTTACACACACAGAAAAAAAAAAGATTAAATATATATATATATAAACAACGTAAGAGATTGCCAGTAAGAAAATTAATTTCCGAAAAGTAGAAAAAAAAAATCTGCAGACGATAAATTACAATTCTAAATTCATTATTTCAATGAAAATATCTAAGATAACGCTTTTCATTTACTTGAAGACGAAACATTTCTTTGTTACTAACAGCAACATTGTTTTCTTCTTCTTTATTTATTTATTTATCTATTTATTTTTTTAACTCCGTGAATCACATTTCAATTTTCCTGTTGAAAATGATGTTATGAAGAGAAAACAACATCATAAGAGAAACTTTTTGATAAATGACAAATAGAGTACATTTATTAACCCGACGTTTCTAATGAATAATTTTGTTCATTAAGATGATAAAAATTTCTAAGCAACAGAAATGTCTTCCTATGTATATTCGGCACTGATACCACTTATGACGCGAAGGACACTGCCTTCTGTAAGAAGATGCAGTCGCAGACAAAAAAATTTGGCGCCAGCGACAGAAACTTTTTTAATATATAGAAATGTGCTTTTGGCACGAATAGACTGTTTTATTTTTCGCCAAGGACTTTACTTTTGCGACAGTCATTTTAAGCCAAGTAGTGCATCAAAAACATAAATAAATTATAAAATGTTGTTAAAAGAGAGAGAGAGAGAGAAGAAAGAATGAAAGGCAGAAGACAAACAGACAGAAGGAAAAATAATAATAAACGCAGAAATAATCTATTTTTGCCTGACTATGTCATTTAATAGAAAAAAGTGCACTTTTGATAACAGAAAATTTATTTCTATAAACACTATTTAAAATTTGTCCGAATATTAAATAAATTATGAGATTAAAAAAAAAGAAAAAAAAAAAAAAAAAACTTTTCATATACCATGTTTTTAAATTTTCTGACGAATCATTAATAAAATACGCGAGGATAAAAAGTAATATATAAGCAATATTTAAACATGCGGACTCAGTTCAGTGAACTAATAATAATACGCAAGCAAAGCGATGACGTCACTGGCCATCCGTGGATGCAAGAAAAAGATTTCCTATGTTAATCGCCCATTGGATTTTTTGTAAAAAATTATTAAAAATCGAGGAAAATTATTTCCCGATTTTAATCCCCATATTTGGGTATAGATATGTATTAGTTATCGTGTGCATGCGTTAGATTAAGTTGTTTTTGCTGTAAAATTGCTAAAATTTGAATTTTAAATTTCAAAACTCTAGATTAAAAAAAAAAAAAAAGATGAACTTCTATATTTGATTGAAAACATAAACATTTCGTTTCAAAGGATGATATTTACACAATAAATATCCAACTAATATACTAGTTAACAAAATGATAAATATTCTATCATAATTTAAAGTCAAATTCGTTTTCAAATGTCTGAATAAAGTGTCTGATATAAGATATTTATATGTTTCAGTGGAACAGATTTGATATCTGTTATTCTTGGCTGAAAAACAAAATATCGCTAAATTAACTGGCGAACAATTCCTTTCAAAAATCATGGTTATTTTAACAACTTATATTAAGAGAGTAATGAATAACATGAAACAATATTTCTTACAACACATATTACGAAAATATACATATGGCATGTATATTTTCGTATTACGTTTTTGATCGCAAAACACAAAAAATGCCAAGAATGACAGAGTTTTGAAATTTAAAATTAAAATTTTGTGAATTTGACAGCAAAATAACTCAATTTAACACATGCATTCGATAACTAATACATATCTATATCCAAATACGGAGATTGAAATCGGGAAATAATTTTCCTCGATTTTTAAAAAAATTTTCAAAAAATCCAATCCGCGATTGTTATGAAATGCTCGCCCTCTGGTGGGCTAAGGTGAAATTACAATTAATATGAATAGCTTTCGGCTTTCGTCGAGACGCTATTGCTTGCCGATGTTTAGTTTCACATATATTTATTGAATAAAAATTAGTAAATCCGGTAAAAAAGATAACACATACTGTTGTGTGCTACAGTGTAACTCCACAGGATCAAGAAATCCAGAATTAAGCTTCCATTTATTTCCAAATGACAAATTTAAAATTTCGGTTGCTTCGGCTAATGGAAGTAAAGAATTAATCAGATGATTTGAAAATAATATTGGTTCAGCTTCAATTAAAAATCTACTTCCGATCGATCTTTGAATAAACTGAATTGTTTTCTCCAAAAGCAATCAATTTTCCATGGTGTAATCGCGGAGAAATTATAGCACGAATATTAAGTAGTAACACAAATAGAACAATAATAAATTCACGTGGCTATTATATTTACTAACAACAAAAGCTGAAAAAGCGCTATCCGTCGATCATTACAAACGCGGATGGGCGATTAACATAGGAAATCTTTTTCTTGCATCCACAGACGGTCAGTGACGTCACACTTCGCATGTGTTATACGCAAGCGAAGTGTGACGTCACTGATCATCTGTGGATGCAAGAAAAAGATTTCCTGTGTAAATCGCTCACTGGATTTTTCGTAAAAAATTAATAAAAATCGCGGAAAATTATTTTCTGATTTTAATCCCCATATTTGGGTATAGATATGTATTAGTTATCGTGTGCATGTGTTAGATTGAGTTATTTTGCTGTAAAATTGACAAAATTTTAATTTTAAATTTCAAGACTGTCGTCCTTGGCGTTTTTTGCATTTGGCGATCAATAACGTAATACGAAAATGTGCATGCCAGATGTATATTTTCGTAATACGTATTGTACGAAATATTGTTTCATATTATTCATTACTCTCATAATATAAGTTGTTAAAATAACCATGATTTTTGAAAGGAATTAAATATGTTCGCCAAATAATTCGGCGATTTTTTTTTTTTTTTTTTTTTTTTTTTTTCTGCCAAGAATGGCAGATATGAAACCTATTCCACTGCAACATTTGAAACAAATCTGACTTGAAATTATGATAGAATACTTATCATTTTCCTTTTAATTAGTATATTAGTTGGATATTTATTGTGTAAATATCTTCCTTTGTAATGAAATGTTTATGTTTTCAATCGAATATGGAAGTTTGACATTTTTTTTTCCAGATAAATTAATCAGTTATATTTTCGATTTCGGTAAATGTCCAATTATCCTAAAACTGGTATTGTACAAACCAACGAAATATATAAATTAGAGTGCTGATTCAATGGATGAAGGATTAACTTTTCGTGGTTCAAGATGAATCGCGTGACAAGCTCGAATAGGTTACTGTGTTTGGCCCTTTATCGCTATTTTGGCATTTAAAATATTAGTTCGACAATTTATCATTATTATTAGGTAACATGACAGTCCTATGACCGAAATAAATTGTTTTTAAAATAATTTTACACATATTTCACATTTTAATAAATAATAAAATACCTTTTGTTTCATCGTTTCCCAACAAAGTTTAAAAGTGTTTATAAAAGAAAATTTAAACTTTTAAAGAGTTAAATTTAACAACAAAAATTAATTTTTCAACTATTTTTAAGCATTTTGTCGGTTAAAGTTCAAGTACACAAAATAAAAGAGAAGTAAAATCAAAATCAAAATGATTTAGAGCAAAATAATATTAAACTACGTAAGTAAACAAAAACATTGGCGTTTATGACTTATGCGAAGAACAATCTCCAAACCGTTGCCATAGAAATTTACTGAAAATAAGCTGTTTCCAAGGGAACCATCGAATACGCAGGTGCAAGGAGAGCATGTCACATGACTCATCTTGGACCTTCTCAAGGGTTACCATTTATCACTCTACTTTATATATCTCGTTGGTACAAACCCGTAGATTGAGACTAATAGTCCTCAGTCCTAATAAATAAACACGGAGTAATATTAATAGGAGTTGAAGGTCCAATGGGAGAAATATACGAATCTGTGATGTAAATTTTTGGTAAATATTGAGGGCGCCACTTGTCATTACTCCCTATCTCGGCGCGGATATAATGTTGTTTTCAACAGAATTTTGCCGGAGTAAATTTAAAATTTTTAATTTTAAGCAATTTAATTTTTTTGTAAGTTCTTAAAATTGCATAATTCAGATGTTTCAAATAAATGCTTCGTTCCTAGTTGTAAAACAGGCTATGATAGTGATAAGAAAAGAAAAAAAAAAGCCCCAGGAGAGAAATAATGTCCGAGTTCGTGTTTTCTGCACCTAAAGTAAGTTCATTTTTTTTTCTTTACAAAATTTCATCCATTCTCCTTCCTCCCAATTGCCTGTTTTAGCTAGCTTCGGTTCATAAGGATCGTCAATTTTTTAAAAGCTCTCTTTCAAAGTAAAATTAGTATAAAATGGCTCTTAAAAAAACATGTTGCTTAGAATACTCTATTTAATGAAATTTGCTTTCAATCGAAATTTTTTCAGCTTGATATTATTTAAAAAAAAATAATTAAAACGTGACATTTCCCCATTGAATAACATTGCAGAAGCTGGAGAGAAGGAAGTATTGCACGCTGGTGCCCTCTATAAACATTAGAAAACAACATCACAAAATTTCAGCGTTACCTTCTTCTCCTGTCTTTATACTCCGTGTAAATAAATTACGTAAGTAAACAAAAACATTGGTTGTTATGACTTCCGCCAAGGACAATTTCCAAGTAGTTGCCATAGAAATTTATTGACAATACGCTGTAACCAAGGTAACGAATGCATAGATGATTCATCTCACATGACTTATGTTAGACCATGTCAGGGTTACCATTTATTACTCTATTTTTTTCATAGAGTAATTATTATTTCATATAGTAATTTATATAGATCTATCATCCCCATATTATCGTGCAAAGATTATTGATGCCGGAAAAAAGTTTCGGCATCATCCATTAGGGAGATTGAATCTCGTAAATAGTTATTGAATAGAATGTTAATGAATTTTGAAAATACTGAAATATTGCGCGGCTTTTAAGTGTTCTTAAAAATATATGAAAAGAAATGAGATAAGTTTTCATAAATAAGTTATATTCAAGTAATTTATGAAAAATATAATTTTTATAATCAGTTTCTTTGTTATTATTATGAAATAATTACTGTCTTCACATTTAATGGAGTACATTTTTTTTTTTTTTTTAACATTAGTAAGTAATATGAAATTTTCAAAAATCTTTTAAATGTAGTTAGCAGCCGCGGAAGTTTTAAAAAAAATTAGTTTGTTGTGGCCACCACAAGACTTTCTTCTATACGCAATCGAAGTGTAACGTCACTGACCGACCGTGGATGCAAGAAAATGATTTCCTATGTTAATCGCTCATTGGATTTTTTGTAAAAAATTATTAAAAATCGGGGGAAATTATTTCCCGATTTTAATCCCCATATTTGGGTATATATATATGTATTAGTTATCATGTGCATGTGTTAGATTGAGTTATTTTGCTGTCAAATTGACAAAATTTTAATTTTAAATTTCAAAATTCTGTTGTCCTTGGCATTTTTATATTTGGCTATCAAAAACGTAATACGAAAATATACATGCCAGATATATATTTTCGTAATATGTATTATACGAAATATTGATATATGAATCAAGAGAGTAATGATTCATATTACTCATTACTCTCTTGATATAAGTTGTTAAAATAACCATGATTTTTGAAAGGAATTAAATTATGTTCGCCAGATAATTTGGCGATATTTTTTGTCTGCGAAGGATGACCGATATCAAATCTATTCCGCTACAGCATATTAGTATCTTATATCAGATACTTTATTTAGACATTTGAAAACAAATTTGACTTCAAATTATGATAGAATATTTATCATTTTCCTTTTAATTAGTATATTAGTTGGATATTTATTGTGTAAATATCATCCTTTGAAATGAAATGTTTATGTTTTCAATCGAATATGGAAGTTTGCCATTTTTTTTTTCTATAGTTTTGAAATTTAAAATTCAAATTTTATCAATTTTACAACAAAAACAACTTAATCTAACGCATGCAAATGATAACTAATACAAACCTAAATCTAAATATGGGGATTAAAATCGGGAAAAAAATTTCCTCGATTTTTTAATAATTTTTTACAAAAAATCCAAGGGGTTTTTAAGATAGGAAATATTTTTCTTGCATCCACGAACGGCCAGTGATGTCATCACTTCGCTTGCTTATTAAGTGAGCAATATTTGGATATATATAATGTATATTTCACTGTTCTCGAAAACGGTAGCTCGGACAGTCACGAGATTTAACACAAATGTGTCCCCCGAAGGGTCATTGTGCACATCGAAGTCAGATTTTCGAAATTTTGTTTAGTTTTCTTTTAATTAATAAAAATATGAAAATAATAAGCTAATAATAGCAAAAAATTAGCCATTTAACTTCCATCCATAATTTAATTGTTGTCAAAAATAAATAAATAAATAAATAAATAAATAAATAATAATAATAATAATAATAATAACGAGTTTATTTTTTTCTCAACACAAAAATAAATACATTTATCTAAACGTGAACAATAAACAATTGTTATATATATGTATGTGGGAAGTTCCTCATACAGACAACAGATGGCGCTGCCTCCGATGCTCATCTTTCGACGAGAGGACAAACGGAAGAGAGTTTAGATCTGGCTGCAGTGGAGATCGGTTGAGACCGTCAGCGCGAAGGCTGATGTCATTTAGTCCTAATTTGAGCACAGAATGCTCATAATAGTTGTGTAGAGCCATGGAGGGCTCAATGCATCAATCTCACATATTTGATAAAGTGCGCGAAGGTACTTTTGTGAATTCTAAGTGTGAACAAGTGCTTAAATGTTGCTTTGTTACGGTTATACTGATGAAGAGAGCTTGTATTGTGTGCTAAGCCTCGAAACGAGCAAATGGTTAAAGATAGGAAGTCTGCTATTATATATTAATCCTTATATTTAATCTGTGTTGTGTATGTTACGTAATAAATGTCTTCGTTATCTAAGTCGCATCTCATCATTGCCCCACCTCTAGACACCCAGCCAAGATTCTACAAGTGCGGACTCTGCCGCGATATTATGGCAACACCAACAAGTTATAAAAGGTAACTTTTATATATTTATCATTCTGTTTGATAATAAACAATAATGATTAATGCATATATTGAGCAAAAAGAGTTTGAGTTACTTTTTTGAATTAGAAATTAATGGAGAAATAATTTTAAGAACAGTTCTGGTTTCGATTTATATGTTTAAAATAGAATAAAAATATCACTTGAGAAGAATGAATAGAAGTAATAATATAATTGAAATATATGATTATGAGTAATCTTTTGTAATTTTGCTTATTATTATTTGCAATATTATTTTAACAATATTATAACAATATTATTTTAAAACGAAAGTGATAACAATTATTAAAGAAAGAATAATGATAATGGTGATATTATATGAAATATGTGTAATAATTAAGAAATATATAAGCTGTTCTAAATATTCTATTGAGTAAAATAAATTGTTCTGAATGTTCTTATTTAAAAATCATGATAATTTTGATTTGAGAACAAAAAGCATAGAATCATTTTTAAGAAAAATGTTCACATATTGTTTTGTTTCTATTTAAGTATGATATTAATTTGGCAGAAATATTGAAATATTTTCTGGTATAAGTAATTATTTAGAGTTATAATGGCCCAAAACGTGTTACATGGTATTAGAAAAGCCGATTTAAAAACAATTGCTGAAGAATTAGGCCTAACCGTTCCGGCAGAAGCTAAGGTACTTGAAATCAAAACTTTGGTTGAGAGTTCTGATATTTATAAAAATGATTTAGAATTTGTTAGAGGTGTTATTAAAATGTTAGTAGAAGAACAAAAGTTGAAATCTGTAGAAGAACAAACCAAAATTGAGATAGAAAAAATTAAATTATCCCAGTTAGAAAAAGAAATAGAGTTACAGAATTTAAAGTTACAGGCTGCAACAAATAATTCTAGTAATAATGTTGAGCAATCAAATTCAGAAACTACTTCACAATCATTAGAAAATTTAATTAGAAGTATTCGAACATTAACCATTTCAGTACCTGAGAAACCGGAAGCCTTGCACTTATTTTTTCAATCCCTTGAAAAAGCATTCGTTTCTAAAAATGTACCGTCTAAATTCAAATCGGAAATATTGATTAATTTATTGGGAGATAAATGTAATCAGGTTCTTGCGTACGTAACCACCGAAGAAATTAACGATTATGAAAAAGTTAAGGAATTAATTTTAAGACAATTTCAACCAACGCCGCGTGAATGTTTAAGTAATTTTAAAAATGCGCTGCGTAATCCGTCAGAATCTCATGTCCAGTTCGCTTCCCGTCTAAGCGCTTCTTTTGATTACTATTGTAGATTGAGAGGGGTTAACGACGTTAAGCAATTGTGTGATCTTATAGTTTCTGATAAATTATATGAAACGTTGGATTCTAGAACTAGGGAACATATTAGTGTTCAAGAAGGTCAAAATTGGTTTAAACCCAACGAATTAGGTCGGGAGTGTGATTTTATTCTTCTCTTCTAGAGGTAAATCGTTAATTGAAACTAATAATAATACGCGAAACGAAAGTTCAGAGAATAAGCGGTTTGTAAACGAAACTCCTTTTAGAAAGACACATTATAATAATAAAGATCCCATAGTACGTAATTCGGTATCTAATCAAACTCACGAAAAGCATGAAAGAATGTGTTACATTTGTGGTGCAAAAGGGAAAACATTTCATTTCGCTAGAGTCTGCCCTAAACGTATTCCAGAGAAAAAAGAATTCCGTGAAAATCTTCCAACGAATTCAGTAGTTCAATCCGAAACAAGTCCGATTAACCTAATTGTTAATGAGCTCGAATATGTTGATATTATAGTGGATGATATTCCACTTAAAGGGTTAAAAGATTCAGGTTCTTCGATTCTAGTTGTGTATAAAAATAGCATTCCACAGACTAAAAATGTTATTTCTTCAACCACTCTAGTTAGCTGCTTTAATGAAAAGAAAGATGCAAATCTGACTGAATTTAAAATATCTTTGCCTAATCATGATACAATAAATGTAATCGGGGCTTTTTGCAACAATTTGTCATGTGACGTAATTCTCCCTAGTAATATCTTTCATATTTTGAAACAACAAAATAAAGAGGAAACACATGTTTCGAATTCCACCGACATAGGCGGGAAAATTTTTCTGAGTTCGGGGGAAAGCGATTTCGATGGAGCAAGTGAGTGTACTTTTTCTTTATTTGATCGAAGGGAAAATGAAATAGATTCTTTTTTTTCAAATATGTGCAACTTTCCAGAAGAAAAATTCGATGTCAGTTATATTTTAGATAAATCGTTAAAAGAGAGATTAAGCGAGTTAATAAAAAGTTATAAGTCAGTTAAAACAAAAAGTACTGATTTAAAAATGTCCATTATTTTATCTGATGATACACCAGTATGTTTACGCTCTCGCAGATTATCGTTTGTAGAGAAATCAGAGGTGGATAAACAAATTGACCAGTGGTTAAAAGATGGTATAATTAGAGAAAGTACGTCAAATTACGCTTCGCCAATAGTGGTGTGTAGGAAAAAAGATGGAGGAATAAGGTTATGCTGTGATTATCGTGCTTTAAATAAGAAAATTATTAAAGATAAATACCCGTTGCCAAATATTGAGGATTTATTTGATAGATTAGGGGAGGGTAAAGTTTTTTCGACACTAGATTTAAAGAATGCGTTTTTACAAGTTGATGTAGAGGAAAAAAGTAGGAAATATACAGCTTTTGTGACCGATAATGCCCAGTATGAGTTTCTAAAAGTTCCCTATGGATTATGTAATAGTCCCTTAGTATTTCAAAGATATGTAAATTATGTGTTTAAAGACCTATTAAAAGATGGTACTGTAATTATTTATTTAGATGATATCATTATTCCATCTAAAGATGAGAATGAAGGGTTAGATAAATTAAAACGTGTGTTAGAAACGGCATCAAAATTTGGTCTAGAGTTAAATTTAAGGAAATGTCAGTTTTTGAAACGAAAGATCGATTTCTTAGGTCACATAATTGAGAATGGCACGATTAAACCCTCAGTAGAAAAAATTCTTGCAGTCCAAAATTTCCCAGAATCCCGTAATGCTAGGGAAGTGCAGAGTTTCTTAGGTTTAACAGGTTACTTTAGAAAATTTATTCGTTCATATGCCAACATAGCAAGACCACTCAGTGACTTATTACGTGCTTCCACTCCATTTAAATTCGAGCAAGAGCAGAAATTGGCTTTTCAAAAGCTGAAAGACATTTTATCTAATACGCCTGTCTTACACCTTTTTAATGAGGCTATAAGTTAGAAGTTCATACAGATGCATCTAAATTAGGATTCGGTGCAATCTTATTACAAGAAGATGACGATGGACAGTACTATCCAATCCATTATATGAGTAAAAAGACCTCTGTACAAGAAGAAAAATACTGTAGTTATGAATTAGAAGTATTAGCGATAGTAGAAGCCCTTAAAAAAATTTAGGAACTATTTATTAGGTAGTAAATTTAAAATCTATACTGACTGTCAAGCGTTCACTAAAACTTTAGATAAACGTGAATTGACACCTAAGGTAGCCAGGTGGTCTTTCCTGCTACAGGAATTCGATTACGAAGTAGAACATCGTCCTGGTAAACAAATGCAGCATGTTGACGCGCTTAGCAGACACCCTGTAATGACTGTAACAACTGATACTCTCACTCATCGTATTGCAACTGCTCAAGAAAATGATGAGTTTATCAACACTATGAAATCTCTTTTACAACAGAACCAAAATGACGAATATGTGTTAAAAAATAATATTTTATATAAAGTGTTGAATGATAGGGATGTACTAATTGTCCCAGAGACCATGCAAATTGAGGTCGTAAAGAAATGTCATGCCTTAGGACATTTTTCAGCTAATAAAACTGAAGAGTTAGTTAAACGCGACTATTACTTTTCTAATATGTAAAAATGCGTAGATAATGTTGTAAAAAGTTGTGTAGAATGTATACTCGTAAATAAGAAACAGGGAAAAGGAGAAGGTTTTTTGAACCCTATCCCTAAAGGCGATATACCATTATCCATGTATCACATCGATTTTGTGGGTCCATTACCGACTACTAATAAGAACTATAACCACATTTTCTCTGTCATCGACGGATTTAGTAAATTTTCATGGCTATATCCTGTGAAATCAACTTCTTCAGCAGACGCCTTGCAAAAATTAAAACAGCAAGCTGCTATTTTTGGTAACCCCGCAAGAATAATATCTGATCGTGGACCTGCGTTCATATCTAAGGAGTTTGCAGATTACTGTGTATCAGAGGGAATCGAACATGACACCATCACAACTGGAATCCCAAGAGGGAATGGTCAAATTGAGAGACTTCATCGAACAATTATTCCTGTATTATCCAAGTTATGTATAAATGACCCTAACAAGTGGTACAAGTTTGTTGAGGCTGTCCAGAGAACAATTAATTCCACCGCATCGAGAAGTACCAAAAGAACTCCTTTTGAACTACTCACTGGAGTAACAATGAGAAAGAAAGAAGATAAGAGAATACTTGAACTCCTGGAAGAGGAAAGGATAAATTCCATGCTTGATAACCTTAATACCATTCGTGAAGAAGCAAGAAAAAACATTCTTAAGATTCAAGAAGAAAATCGCTGATGTTACAACAAGAAGAGAAAGAAAGCCCATGTGTATAAAATTAATGATCTAGTTGCCATCCAGCGAACTCAGTTTGGAACCGGCATGAAACTAAGACCAAATTTCTTAGGTCCTTATAAAGTTGTACGAGTAAAGACCAAAGACAGATATGAAGTCGAGAAGATAGGTGATCACGAAGGACCTATTCACACTAGTACTTCTGCAGACAACATGAAATTGTGGGTTACGAACTAGTCAAAAATCCCAGAACTTAAAAAAAAAAAAAAGACTGATATTTATGCTTTTAATGTACATATTTTTTTTAATGTCTGTTTCTCTTTTTTGTTTTTTTTCTTTTAATTGTATTTTGCAGATATCCTTTAGTACCCCAGGCTAGTTCGACGGTGAGGTCACCGCACATCAGAATGGCAGAGCGTTGTGGGAAGTTCCTCATACAGACAACAGATGGCGCTGCCTCCGATGCTCATCTTTCGACGAGAGGACAAACGGAAGAGAGTTTAGATCTGGCTGCAGTGGAGATCGGTTGAGACCGTCAGCGCGAAGGCTGATGTGGTCATTTAGTCCTAATTTGAGCACAGAATGCTCATAATAGTTGTGTAGAGCCATGGAGGGCTCAATGCATCAATCTCACATATTTGATAAAGTGCGCGAAGGTACTTTTGTGAATTCTAAGTGTAAGCAAGTGCTTAAATGTTGCTTTGTTACGGTTATACTGATGAAGAGAGCTTGTATTGTGTGCTAAGCCTCGAAACGAGAAAATGGTTAAAGATAGGAAGTCTGCTATTATATATTAATCCTTATATTTAATCTGTGTTGTGTATGTTACGTAATAAATGTCTAATTACGTAATAAATGTCTACGTAATAAACGTCTACGTAATAAATATTGTGTATGTTATCTAAGTCGCATCTCATCATTGCCCCACCTCTAGACACCCAGCCAAGATTCTACATATATGCATCTCACAAAAATTGACGTCAATTTTAATTAAAAATTTCTTTTACACATTGATAAAGTGCTAATATAGTTTACGATGCTAATATATGTTGTACTAAAATCAGTTTTATTTATAGATCCTCCTGGGTGATTTTTTAAATTGTTGCGTTGAAGTACATAGAACATTTTCCGCCAAGAGATTTAATTTAGCGACAGCTATTTTAATCTAGGTAGCGCAACAAAAATATAAAATTTATAAAATATTTCAAAACGAAAAAATAAAAATAAATAAAAATAAATAAAATTAGAAATTCTAACTTCTAAACTTTCATTAAATTATTTATTTTAATTTATAATTGTTGCCAAAAAAATTAAACTTTAAATTTTACATCTACTTTTTAAGATAGCACGCGATCATGTTTTATATAAAAATTAAATCATTAAATTCATTTTTTTACTAATTTTTATTTCATACTAGCAGGCTACGCCCGCTTCGCTGGTCACTATTTTTAAATGAATCACAATAATTAATGAATTCTCCAAATTGCATAAATTTTTATCATGTGATAAAAAAAGAGAAAAAACTTTCTGATCGGGAAAAATGTCGCACCGGGTCCCCACTGCCTTCGGCAGCGTAGACCCGTGCGCTGCGCGCACGTATTCCTTCACCATCCTGTTGACTTCTAAAAATTCCATGTTATTATTCATAAATGTCATTCTTAAGAAAAGGAATTAAAAAATATATCATTTAGCATCGGGTAAAGACTCACACCGGGACCCCACTGCCTTCGGCAGCGCAGACCCATATGCGCTGCGCGCGCAAGTGTGAGGATATATTTGCGCTGTACACGCATATTCCTTCTCAACTCAAACTTTTATTATTAAGAAAAAAAATCTTTTAGCATCGGGTCCCAAACCCATGCGCGCTGCGCGCCACCTGTTAAGATATACGGGCGGTGCGCGCACATATTCCTTCTGAAATCAAACTTTTATTCTTAAGAAAAGAAAATTTAAAAAAAAAATCATTTCTCATCAGGTAAAATGTCGGACAGGGTCCCCACTGCCTTCGTCAACGCAGTCTCGTGCGCGCTGCGTGCGCCTATTCCTTCCCCACCATTCCAGGCCCCTCCTAATTAACTTACATATACCAATTTTGAACGGTCTAACTCAAGATGCAAAAGAAAACCTGATCAGGACACCTTAAAATTGTAAATCAGGTGAAATCTCGAATTCCACTTTCGATAATATAAAAGAACTTTAAAATATCTTTCGAATGATGTATTAGAAATAATTTAATCATAAATATTTCAAATATTGAAATTTAAAAATATTACAGCGCCATCTGGCGGTACAAATTTCGATTCCAAATCAAAAAAGCTTTCTAATGATGTATTACTTATGAAATTATTTTAATTAGTAGCCGAGATACAAAAGAAAACCTAATCAGGACACCTCAAAACGTGTAAATCTAGTGAAAACTTTCGATAATTTAAACGAACTTTAAAATATCTTTCGAATGATGTATTAAAAATAATTTAATCATAATTAGAAATTGAAATATTGAAATTTTGAAATATTACAGCGCCATCTCGCGGTAGAAATTTCTGTAATCCACTGTTTGATTCCAAATCAAAAAGCTTTCTAATGATGTATTACTTATGAAATTATTTTAATTAGTAGCCGAGATACAAAAAGAAAACCTAATCAGGACACCTCAAAACGTGTAAATCGGGTGAAATCTCGAATTCCATTTTCGATAATGTAAAAGTACTTTAAAATGTGTATCAACTCAACAAAGCTTTCAAATGATGTATAACTTATGAAATTTTTTTAATTAATAACTGAGATATAAAAGAAAACTGATTCAGGACACCTCAAAACGTGAAAATCTGGTGAAAACTTTCGATAATTTAAAAGAACTTTAAAATATCTTTCGAATGATGTATAAAAAATAATTTAATCATAATTAGAAATTGAAATATTGAAATTTTAAAATATTACAGCGCCATCTGGCGGTAGAAATTTCTGTAATCCACTGTTTGATTCCAAATCAAAAAAGCTTTCTAATGATGTATTACTTATGAAATTATTTTAATTAGTAGCCGAGATACAAAAAGAAACCTAATCAGGACACCTCAAAACGTGTAAATCGGGTGAAATCTCGAATCTACTGTTTAATTCTAAATCAACAAAGCTTTCAAATAATGTATTACTTATAAAATTATTTTAATTAGTAGCTGAGATACAAAAGAAAACCTAATCAGGAAACCTTAAAACGTGTAAATCATGTGAAATCTCGAATTCCATTATTTATGATGTTCGGTTAATGGAAGGTGACAGAAATTTTTTGCGTCTGCTCTTAAAATTCAATTCAAAAAATTTTTAAAATGACATATTACTTTTGAAATTATGCTAATTAGAAGCTGAGATACAAAAATGATGTAAACACTATTATAAAACGATTTATGTCTGACTTTTTCGTGGTTTTCTCCGAAACTTGCGTAATTCCGGGCTAAATACTGTTAAAAATCCATAGTATGAAATGTGAAAGGAGTATCAGAATTCGAAATTCTGCAAAATTTAAAAGAATAAAGGCGTTCTGGGTTTTCCGTTGTTTTCTCCGAAACAACCGTTCCTTTTCTACGTTTTTGCCCCTCCCCCCCCTTTCCGTCCCTTCTAATAATTTTACACTTGAAAATATCCGCAATCGATTTATCTTTCCTTGAAACCTAATAATAACAATTTCAAACGCTGTAACTCTTTTTATTTTTTTATTTTTATTTTATTTTATTTTTTTTTTTTTTCTGGCCGTTTGCTTCCCCCCCCCCTCCCCCTCGAGCCCTTCCTAATAATTCTACACTTTCAAAAATATTCAGAATCGAAATATTTGGCGTTAAAAACAAATATTACGGAATTTCAACGGCATATCTCAATTTAAAATAGTTCAAAATATAATACAAAATTTAATCTCATTTTTTTGTTTATCCACATATTTTCATGAAAATTGAACAGTAGCTTTATAATATGCTGTCTAGGCCGAATATGAATTCAAATGTAACGTGAATAAAAATTTGAAAAAAATTGAAAATTGCAATATTTTTCTCCACTACATCTTGATCGGTTGCAATCATTTCCTCTTTCATGGCAGACGATGGGTCTTCATTTCTGGCATTTGAAATGGTGTTGCCACAGAAAATTCATACTTTAGTTAATTTTAAAAAATCTAATTGTTGTACCGATAAACCACTTGAACACTTAGATTCAGAAAAAATGCACCTTTCATTTGGTATCGAAATTGTAACGATCGGACAAATATTTCTAATTTATTTTCCACTTTTTCTGCTTTGAGATCGCTTTCAGATTAGGCATGATTCTACATTTTAATTCATATCTCCACAACTAATTAAAATTTTTAAATTCTGTTTCGAGGAGGAACTCGGAAAGTTTCCAGTGCATCAGTATGTCAATTCTTGTACTTCTGCGTTCAGTACGGGCTGAACGTATAAAAGAACAGACAGACAGACAGACAGACAGACAAACCTTTCCTTTTATTATTATAGATAGATTGCTCGCGCACTTTTTATTTCCTAATTCAAAATTATATAAAAAAAAAAAAAAAAAAAAATTCGATATCGTTTGTAACGATACTGATTATTATTAATTTTTCATTTCTTTTTCTTAAAAAAAAAAAAAAAAAAAAAAAAATTATATTGATGAAATTCTGGCAAAAGCAGAATTTAGTTTAGAACGGAGGGCTATTAGTTTTTTTTTTTCTCCCAAACTATAACATCGCTTTCAAATTATTTAATTATATTTTCGATAAATTTTAGATTTCGATAAATGTCCAGCTATCGAAAAATGATTTCGACAAATGTCAAACTATCGAAAACGACAACGCAAAAATCCCAGATTGAGACTAATAGTCCTCAGTCCTAATAAACTGAAATAGTAGTCACATAAATGATCTATTTTTATCTAAGTAGATAATTTTATAGAAAAAAAGTGCAGTTTTAAAAATAAAAAATTTATTTTAGCAAGTACTATTTTAAACCTAAAAACCATTAATAAAATAAACAGAATATGAAGAGTTCTTACATAAACGAAAAGGTGTCCGATAAAACGCTTCCTATTTTTATGCAAAAATTTAAAAAAAAAAAAAAAAAAAAAATCGCTAATATGGCGACAAAAATTCAAAAGCCGCCAAGGGAGAGGTATAATAAAGTTGTATAGCACGATAATATTTAGTTATTTATTTTTTAATATACTAATCACTGCGCTAATTTAACATACAAATAAATGAACTGCTGGGTATGACTGCACTTGCACGCTGTCGCTTAGAAATATTTGATTAATTCAAATTAATATTTAAATAACTAAATAAAGATATGTTTAATGGGAAGTATATAGTCTTAGCGAGTGGGCGACCAAATTTGGTGGAAAATGGTAGTTTAGGGTTCCCGAAGTTTTAAAGCTCTCCGACACACGGGAACATAGACCTTGAACTTACCAAGGGATTCTCGATAGAGTCATCTCCAAGCCCCATTGCCAAAAGTTATAAATAGGAGCGAGTTGATTTTTGCGAAAGAGTATGTAGTCACTGTGATTCAGAGTTATTCAGAGACCTATTCTGAATGATTGCACTTTAGGGATTGAGCTCTAAGCGACTGGACGTTTTTCGTGAGTAAGCGAAAATTTTTGCTCTGGAGTATTTGATGTTATTTGCTTTACTCCTGTGTAACAAGTAACTATTTTTTGGACTGTCCCAGAACATTCATCGAATAATGACTTATACTGTACGAGTAACAGTTTCAAATGTTTCCAGAATATTCGAAGAATTAACACCTGCTATTGGACTGTTTTCGAAAATATTTGTTTTAATAATAGGTTTGTTGTACAGATTCGAGAAGTTCAAAAAATGTTTGATATTGCCAAGGAGGTCCCATACTAAAGCTGTCACGAAAATAGTCGCCAATCGAAATATATTCAGTTACAAAGAAATAATTTAAATATAGTGCCCAGCGAAGCGGCCAAAGCCTGCTAGTTCCCTTTATAAGAAGAATCATCATTCAAATCAAAACGAGCCATAGCTAAGTTAATTCTCTCCTCAGATTCTACTTCCGTTTTTAAAAAGGCTAACAAACTGTCAAGCCTTTTTTTTTTTTTTTTTTTTTTTTTTTAAATCATTGCCATGATCAAAATTTGCCAATCTCTAAGCAGGGGTTAATTCAGAACAAATTTAGTGCCGCATTGAGGCACTTTCACAAAGTCAATTTTTAGCAATGAGGTACCTTCACAAATTCAACTTTCAGCAAAGAGGCACCTTCACAAAGTCAATTCTCGGCAATATAGCTGCACACTAAACAATTTTATAAGCTTCACTGCATCGAACACAGAAAAATACCCTCAATTTGAATATTTACTGGAGACAATGATAAATATCTAAGTAAACACCTTCTTATCTTACATGTAAGAAACAACTTAACTCGCCCATATATATATATAGGGCAGTTCCTTGTTTGTAAACAAACATCTCAACTTTTATGAGTGGTTGGCAAAAAGGCTTGGGAAAAGCATAGCGATGGCGATTACTTGATTACTACCAACGGAAAATCAATGGAGGGCGGGGCGCGGGAAAGTCGAGCGCGCTTTTTTGCCAACCACATGACGTCACGAGGAAATGCTCTCTCTCTATATATTTTACAACTGTTTCATTTTATTTTTTTAAATGTATTTTAAGATTAAAAAAACTGCTTTGCGTATTTCGGTCAATTGTTCTGAAGGATCATTCATTTTCACAAATTTACTTGATGATTTCACAAATTATTTCATAAATTCACAAATGGGGTACCATTTTTAAAAAGCTGGATTAATCCCTGCTAAGGAAATCTTCAAGCATACATGATTCAACCAAAGGATAAAGTAATTGTTGACACTTTAACAAAATTAAGTAGCAGAGATTAGATCTTGAGTTTTAATTAACGTAGTTACAGAAAACGACAAATTTTGTAGTAGTTGCATAGGATATAAACCAAACGCCATACGAATGCTACAACATCAATAAACTGAACAGGAAAGAGAACTTGCCATCTGCACAAAGAAAAGGTTACATGTAAAAGCTTTGCGAACACGAGCAGGTACATGGAGTAAAGAGTTAATTGAAAGTTCATAATATTAACACTTCCCCTTGAACTTACAATTCTGTTATTTTCACCATACCAAGAGCATTTCTTAATCGTTCAAAACGTGCTTTTGGCAGCACTTTTGTAAAAATATCTGCAAGTTGATGTTCACCATCAATATGTTGAATATTGAGTTTACCAGATAAATATTTTTCACGTACAAAATGAAACTTGATGTCAATATGCTTGGTTCGTTGGTGAAATTCTGGATTTTTCACCAAACGAACTGCACTTGCATTATCCACTTTCAGGGTAGGTATAGTTGCTAGTGGGGCAATGTCATCAAAGAGACGTGTCAACCAAACTATTTCTTTGGTTGCCTCACATGCAGCTACATATTCTGCTTCTGTGGTACTTAATGACACACATTGCTGTCGACGACTAGCCCAGCCAATGGCTGCTCCACTATATTTAAACACAATACCAGAGACACTTTTTCTCATTGTTATCTCACTTGCGTAATCTGCATCACTATATGCCTCCAAGGTTCCAGGCTGGAAACAAGATGTGAATATCAATGCTATATCATATGTTCCTTTGATGTACTTCAGAATTCTTTTAACCATTGACCAATGTCTTTGTTCAGCTTTATCTAAAAATTGCGAACAATATGATACAGCAAAGGCAATATCAGGGCGAGTAGCAACTGCCATGTACATCAAGCTTCCAACAGCCTGTCTGTAAGGGATTTTCTCCAAATCAACTTTTAAAGAATCTTCCCCTGAAAGATTGCCTCTTTCCATGGGTGTAGAAACAGGGTTGGCATCTTTCATGTTGAACTTTTCCAAAACCTTGTAAGCATAATTTTTCTGACTGATTGCAATATCACCACATTTCAGCTTTTTTATTTCTAAGCCAAGGTAGTATTCAGCATCTTTATGCGTCACTTTAAACTCATGCTGCAATTCCCGAAGGAAATTATTCTTTATTTGTGGAGTCGTGGCAACAAGTCCATCATCAACATATAATGCTAATAATAACTTCTGTTGTTTGTCATTGTTGGAAAACAGACATGGATCAGCATTACTTGCCTTTAAACCATACTTTTCTAGAAATTCTTTGAATCGCTTATTCCAACATCTCGGTGATTGTTTTAGTCCATAGAGACTTTTTACTAATCGACATACTCGACCTGAGTTGTCATCATAACCTTCTGGTTGTTTCATGTAGATTTCTTCTTCTAATGTCCCATACAAAAAGGCAGTTTTCACATCAAACTGTGTCAGCTCCAAGCCCTCATTTGCAGCCACACTGATCAAAGCACGGATACTTTCAAAACGTGCCACCGGACTAAACGTTTCAAAATAATCTACTCCTTTCCTTTGTGAAAAACCTTTTACCACCAACCTAGCTTTGAATCTATCGATTTCACCACTGGCATGATACTTCACTTTATACACCCATTTATTTGCAATGGCTCGTCTTCCTTCTGGTAGGTCTGTTAAATACCATGTTTTATTCTCAGATAACGATTTAATTTCTTCATCCATTGCAATCTGCCATTCATTGGCATTTTCAGATTTTATTGCTTGATAGTAATGTTCTGGCTCAAGCTGTTCTGCAATACAACATTCAATAAGACGTACAGGTGCTTTCAGTCCTTTTCTATCCCTTAGTTCTCGAACACAGTTTACATCCTCAGGAGTGTCATCTGAATCAAATTCAGTTTCAGTAGTGGGTGTAATATCTGGTGGTTCAACATTAGATTCTGGTTCAACTCTGACAATGGCTGACGCTGATGCTGATTCAGGAGAAAATACTACATCTCTTGTTCGTTCTATCTTTCTTTTGTCTTTTAACCATACACGATAACCATCAACTTCATCTAAATAGCCAACTAAGATTCCTTTTTGACCTTTTGGATCCCATTTCTTATGTTTCTGCTTAGGAGTATGGACAAAACACTCTGTGCCAATAATTTTAAAGTGGTCTAGTCTTGGAGTTGTACCCCAAAAAACTTCATAAGGAGATTTTCCTTCAATTGCTGATGTTCCAGCACGATTCAATATGTGCACTACAGCATTGACTATTTCAGCCCACAATGATTTTGGCAAATCCTTAGCAATCATGATTGATCGAGCTAGATCAACAACAGTTCTGTTATTTCGCTCAGCTGATCCATTTTGTTGAGGTGTATAGGGTGTAGTATAGCGAAACTGAGTTCCCATTTTCTGCAGCAAACCTTTGAGATCTTTGTTATTATATTCTAATCCACCATCACTGAGTATTGCCTTGATAGGTTTCTGCGTTTGATTTTTAAAGAAAACACAAAATTCTTCAAATTTTTTCACAACTTCTGATTTATGTTTAAGAAAATACACTTTTCTGTACTTAGAATAATCATCAGTAAAACAAACAAAATAATTAGAACCACCTACTGATTTTTCCTCCATAGGTCCACAGACGTCAGTATGTATAACCTCACCAATATCCTTAGCACGTTGCTGTCGTTTTTGAAATGGTAATCTATGTTGCTTACCTAATACGCATGCTTCACAGAATTCATTACCATTTTGCACATCAATACCTTGAGATTGAAGAAATTTTTTCACATGTTGCTTATTCAAATGTCCTAGTCTCTCATGCCAGATTTGGAGAGAGTTCACTTCATTCAATTGAACTTCCGAAGAGGACGTTGTAATAGTGCTGAGCACACTTACTTGAGGTACAACCATTTTACATAAAAGTCTGAATAAATTTCCATTGCGTATTCCAACAGCAACGACACCTTTCGGCTTTATAAATTCACATTTGTCATTTGACATGTTGAACTTTGACCCATGATCTAATGCTTGACTTACAGAAAATAAATTTCTTGAAGAATCTGGAGCATATAGTACATTTTCCATTACACTGTCTTTCCAGCTACCATGTACAAGCATTTTCACACATATCTTGCCATGACCATATGCTTTCATTGTGGAGCTATTTCCAACTCTCATTTCTATTGGGCATTTATATTTTGTAAAACTTTGAAAGCAATCATTTCTGTTTGTGATATGTTGTGTGGCCCCTGTGTCAATTACCCATGTGTCATCATTACCAGTTGCAAGGCATTCACTTATAAAAACCTCTTCTTCTTTAGACCTTTTATCATGCACAGTATTTTTCTTATAGTTACAATTATTTTTCATGTGGCCTCGTTTTCCACATTTGAAGCATTTATATTGCTTTTCCTGTTTATTTGCAGGCTTTTCAAATTTGGCTGTGCTACCTCGAACTTTCCCCAAATTGGATTTGGCATGTAAAGCAGTAAGTTCAGTTTCTCGAGAAGAAGATTCTGTCAGTCTTCTCTGCTCTTCTGCAACCAACAGTTTTTTCAATTCTGTTAGTGTTTGTTGCTCTTCAGGCCTTGTACACCAAGACATTTTCAGGGGTTCAAAGTCACTAGATAAAGTTTCCAAAAGTTTACTCATTATTACAAAGTCATTGGGTTTAATATCTAAATCAGACATACGTGAAACTAGGCGCTCCAATTGCGCTATATGCATAGCCATTGTACTTGTAGGATCTCGTGTAAATGATGAAAATTGCAACTGACATGCATATTGTGCTTGCGTGTTTTTCTGTTCAAACAATTCATGCAATTTTACCCATATTTCCCTAGCAGTTTTACACATCGCTACAAGATCACATATTCTAGAATCAAGTGTCCGGGAAAAGATTCCTCGAGCAGCTCTATTACCTTTATCAAACTTTGTTAACACACTGTTGTATGCATTTCGAATATCTGCTGTAGCATCTCCGGGAACCGGTTCTGGCTTTACGATTTCGCCAATACACACCTCGTATGCGTTTTCCTTTTCCATAAGCAGGCCTTCTACCATCCATTTCCACCTTACCCAATTTTCTGAGCCAAGAAGTTTATTTGTCGTAAATATTTCCATAATTAGCTATTAATTATATCGCCAAGATCAGTTTTACACCGTGAATCTCGATCACCTTGAATAGGCTTACTTCGATACTTTTCACTTAACTCTGGCGCAGTAGGACGCGAATCTGGGCCCCTAACCTGTTGACACTTTAACAAAATTAAGTAGCAGAGATTAGATCTTGAGTTTTAATTAACGTAGTTACAGAAAACGACAAATTTTGTAGTAGTTGCATAGGATATAAACCAAACGCCATACGAATGCTACAACATCAATAAACTGAACAGGAAAGAGAACTTGCCATCTGCACAAAGAAAAGGTTACATGTAAAAGCTTTGCGAACACGAGCAGGTACATGGAGTAAAGAGTTAATTGAAAGTTCATAATATTAACAGTAATGCTGCACATTTATCAGTTGTAACACCAAGTGTTTCCAGTGCACGAATTTGCTGTTCGAGATTATCATACAATACACATAAATTGTTTGAACGAAATTTTGAATTGGCATTCTTCAAAACTAATTTTAATAATTCTCTAATATAAATTTCAATTTGTAGGTCATCACGACCGAAACGGGTTTTCAAACAATCAATTGCTTTTATATAATTATCGCCAGTTGGCGGAAAACTTTCAATAACCTCTCTAGCTCGGGATCCTTCAACAGTAGCTTCTAATAGATACTGAAATTTATCAGAATTAACTATAGTAGAATCGTTATGATTTTTTTCAGTTTGGCTCCAAAAATAAAGCCACTCTTTAAAGTTACCATCAAACCTTCGCAATTCTAATTGGGGTAATTTAAACCTTCTTTTCTCATTAATATTTTCAACAGAATTAACAATAACAGATTTACTCTGAATTGGACTAAAAGCAGTAGTTACAGTTTGATGACTATCAATTATTCTTCTTACTTTTGTTTCAATTCTTATTGCTTTATCACGATAATCTTCAATAATTTCGAATTCTGTGTCAAATTCTTTTTCAGAGAGAACTTCAAGAATACTTGCATACGTTACTTCCAGGCGATCAACTTTCGATTTAAAAACACTCAATTCTGATTCCAGTTCTGCAAGGTCAACATCTTGTGAGGCTATCAATTCTTCAACTTTATTATATGCTTTCGAGAAAGCGGCTCTTTCAGCCTTTTTAGCTTTTTTCAAATTTTCTAAATTAGCCATATTCACAATTAACTGCATTTACAGTCCCGCCGAGGGTACCAAACATTTTACGTTATTCATTTTTCAAAAGAGAATATCTATTATGCTATCAGCATAATAAATATTAACAAATAACTTGATAAATGAAACGAATAACTTGATAAAATGCATAAGGTGCCTGAAGTGGTTGCATAAAACGTGTACAAACTCAAGATCTTTGCCAAAATGTGGTAAAATTTTACAGAAATGGAAGGATTGAAATTATATTTCAAATTTTGTTCATTCGAATTCTATTCACTCATTTTCTTTGATATAATTGAATCTTTACAAATTGCTATGTGTCTTCTATGATTATATACACATATACATATATATATATTTATTATTATTATTATTATTTCTTTCTTTCTTTCTTGTATTGGATGGTCATCTTCCATTGGCTCGAAGGAGAGAGGGCCAATCTGCCATTTTAATTTCAAACTATGTTTCCCACATTTTGTTCTCAATATTTAATTATTTTTTTCCTAAAATATGATAGGTATGTGTATAAGAATTTTAAATATGCATAAATATTTCTTGTATTTGCATTCTAAGAATTTTTATTTCAATCCTTAAAAACTATGATCATCTCTCCTAGACTTATTACCTAGATCTCTTCTTTCTATTACTTACTCAGAATATGAAATAATTTCTATTTTTATTTCAAACTAGCAGGCTTTGCCCGCTTCGCTGGACACAATACTGAAATGAGTTGACAAAATCAAATATCATTGTTAATAACCTGAGTTAAAGTTCCCGCTGTGTTCGTTAGAGATTTTTCTCACTCGCAACGTGAGGAGTCCGTGTTCCCGCTGCCTTCGGCAGCAACTTAACCGATTCTTATTTCCCCTTCCTCAGTGGCTAAGTTCGAAGTTTTGCGAAATCTCACAGAAGTATATAATGCGTACACCTAATCAACATCCACACATCAAAATTCGTCTTTCTAAGATAATTTAAGGCGAATTCAAACGGGAAAACGTGTTTTACACTTACACGTGTTTAACGCTCACCCTCGACCTCAGGAGGGTAAGGGGGGGATTTCGTAAAATCCCGTTACAATAAGTATCGGATACATATAAACAATTTACTCACCAAATTTCGTGACCGCAGATTCCATAGATTTCCCAAGACAAATTTAGCGCTAAAAGTGGGGAGGTCTTGAATTTTGCTACTTCGTAACCCCATCCCCCCCCCCTTCCCGGAAAAAAAAATGTGTGGAAAGATCCTAAAGAAGACACATGGCTGCTTACAATACCTTTGTAACATCTTTAGTAGAGCTCTACTGAAAAATCCGGAATTTGTGAAATTTCCCCCCGAGAAACGATTTGTCTCCTCTCTGCTTCAAGAATTCCAAAATCGTACATAGTGTTTTATTTATACTCAAGTCTAATCTCATCATGTGTAATTTCTTCACCGTGAAGTAATTTGGGGAGGAGTTGTGCTTACAAACTTCTTATTGCTTCCTGCCCTCCAGGGGAGAAGGGGGTATTTCAATAAATCCCGTTACCTTAGGTGTCAGATACATATAAACATTCCAAGCACCAAACTTCGTGACCACAGCTCTCATAAATTTTTCAGGACAAGTTTAGCGCTAAAAAGTGTGTCTCGAATTTGCCCTTTGTAACACATACCATCCCGCCTCCTACCCCTCCAAAAAAAACTGGGTAGATTACAAAATATTAAAAACTTTTGGAAATATCCTAAAGCTGTCCCATGGCTGTTTTTAACATCTTTGTTCCATTTTTGGCAGATTTTTACTCAAAAATCCAGAATTTGCAAAAATTTCTCGTGAAAAATGAATATCCCCTCTCCCTCCCCTTAAAATTTGAAATTTCCTAAATCGCAGATAATGTTTCATTTTTACTAATGTGTAGTCTTCCCTTGTGCAATTTCTTCACTGTGGAGTAATTTGGAGCCGTGTTAAGCTTACAAAGGTGTTTTTTGCCTTCTGTTCCTAAACAATCCAAGTATCAAGATTCGTGAGAGCCGCTCCTATAGCTCTCAGGGCAAATTTAGCGCTAAAAGGGGTGTTTCGATTTTGCCCTCTCGTACCCCCCCCCCCCCCCCCCCCCAAAAAAAAAAAAAAAAAATGTGTTTTTGGAAATATCCTATGGAAGTTGCATAGCCTTTTTTCAACATCTTTGTTCCATTTTTGTTAGAGTTCTACTCAAAAATGAGGAATTTTCGATATTTCCCGCCAAAAATTGATTTTCCCTCTCTCTTACCTTAAAAATTGAAAATTACTAAATTGCAAATAACGGTTTATTTCTACTTATGTCTAGTCTCCCCATGTGCAATTTCTTAAGTGTGAAGTAATTAGGAGCCGAGTTATGCTTACAAACGTGTTTTTGTCTTTTGCCCCATAAAGAGGGAAGAAGGTGAGTAATTTCGGAAAAGTTGATAGATATAATTTTAAGTTGGGTAAAAACCTAAATTCCTGCAAAGAGCTGCCGAATTCCGTCCAGCCGTTCTCAAGTGATACCCGGACAAACATGTTTTTGTCTTTTGCCCCCCAGGGGGGAACGTGGAGGAATTTCTGAAAAGTTGATAGATATACTAATATTATGTTGGGTAAAGATCTAAATTTCTGCCAAGCGTCGTGGAATTCCGTCCAGCTATTCTCAAGTGCTGCCTGGACAAAAATAGCGTTACAGACATACCGACACAATGACACTGACACACACAAACATACACGCAAGCAAAATTTTCTGAAGTCATTTTCAGTTTCCATGGTGTGTGAAACATGAAGATATTGCAAAATGTTCTGATTCTGACAAATTTACAGACTAAAGTCTGATTTTATTAATTATGGATAATAAAATACTTTTCTTTTAGGTGTATCTAGATTTGGTGTTAGATTTCTCAAGCTGAATGGAAATAGATTTCAAACCTGCAATATCTGTTTGTCAGAATCAAGAATAAAAAATTTAAGAGTAATAAAGAACGACATCCAGTATCTCACAAGCTATGACTTTAGTCCTGTACGCGTACACAGTATAGAAGAGTTAGAGCTTCAAGAAAACCAAATTCAGTGGATCGACACCGATACTTTCAAACCCATCAGCGGTTTTCTACGTTATTTGGATTTGAGCCACAACGAAATTACATCAATTAATGGAAGCATTAAATACTTAATGCAGCTTAAATACTTACACTTATCTTATAATTCAATACAGGTAAATTGTTATATACTATTTTTTTCTGTTTAAAAAATGATATATTGTCGGAAATTTTAATTTCTTATCTATTTTTAGGTGGTTATCTTTAGAAATCGACCTATTGCAGTCATTTCGTTTATCTATTTATATACCGAACTTTAGAATGTAGAAAACGAGGGGAAAAAAAGCTAAAAAGTGCATAGAAATAGCATGGGAAGAAAACCACCGCACTTTAGAATGTAGAAAGCGAGGGGGGGGGGGGGGTGGAGCTAAAAAGTCCATAGAAATAACGTGGGAAGAAAACAGAAAAAACTTACAATGTCAAGTGTGTTTAAAAAAAAAAAAAAAAAAAAAAAAAAAAAAAAAAAAAGGCTCACACCGGAAGTAATAAAAGGACAAAACTGACTAGAAAAAGACATCGAAGAGCGGGTGGGTAGGACTGGGGCATTTGACCTATCGTCCAGGATTAATACTTCTCGCCTATTGTGTGTCTCGGCGGTAATGTAACCGTATTTTAAAATGTGTATCGAATGACGTATTAAAAAAAAAATTAAACATAATTAGGATGTGAAATATTGAAATTTAAAAATATTACAGCGCCATGACACCTCAAAACGTGTAAGTCCGGTGAAATTTCGAATTCCACTTTCGATAATATAAAAGTACTTTAAAATATCATCCCAATGACGTATAAAAAAAAAATCCTAATTAGAATCTGAAATATTATTTTTTTAATATTACAGCGCCATCTGGCGGAGGAAATTTCTGTAAAGTACTGTTTGATTTCAGGTCAACAAAGCTTTCTAATGATGTATTACTTTTGAAATTATTTTAATTAGTAGCTGAGATACAAAAGAAAACCTAATCAGGACACCTCAAAACGTGTAAATCGGGTGAAATCTCGAATTCCATTTTCGATAATGTAAAAGTACATTAAAATGTGTATCGAATGACGTATTTAAAAAAAATTAGTCATGACTAGAAATAGAAATATTGAAACTGAAAAATATACAGCGCCATCTGGCGGTAGAAATTCTGTAACCTACTGTTCGATTCCAACTCAACAAAGCTTTCAAATGATGTATTACTTATGAAATATTTTTAATTAACAACTGAGACAAAAGAGAAACCCAATTCAGGAGACCTCAAAACGTTTAAATCAGGAGAAATGTCGAAATATCGAATTTCTGTAATCTACTATTCAATTCCAAATCAACAAAGCTTTCAAATGATCTATTACTTATGAAATTATTTTAATTAGCAGCTGAGATACAAAAGAAAACCCATTCAGGAGACCTCAAACGTGTAAATCAGGTGAAATCTCGAATTCCACTTTCGATATTTTAATTAGTAGCTGAGATACAAAAGAAAACCCATACAGGACATCTCAAAACGTGTAAATAAGCTGAAATCTGGAATTCCACTATTGAGATGCAAAAGAAAACCTAATCAGGAGACCTCAAAACGTGTAAATCGGGTGAAATCTCGAATTTCACTTTCGATAATGTAACCGTACTTTAAAATGTGTATCGAATGACGTATTAAAAAAAAATTAAACATAATTAGAATCTGAAATATTGAAATTTTAAAATATTACAGCGCCATGACACTTCAAAACGTGTAAGTCTGGTGAAATTTCGAATTCCATTACCTACGGTAGTCGGTTAATGGAAGTAAATAGAAAAAGAAATATTTTTACCTTAAGTGTATTTGTGTTGCTATAGAAACTGGCATCCTCTTTCGACAGATATGTCAGGCGTGTTAAGATAAAATTTAATTTGCAATGAAAATGTAAATATTTTGTTTATTGACCAAAATCGATGAAATTTGAAATGCAAGTTTGTTTTGTGGTGTTAAGCAGGGGGGTGCCATTTCATAGATGCGCGAATTTTTAGCTATTTGAGATTTCTCGCGCACTACGTCATAAAGCGGATCGATCAAATCTTGTTTACATTTGAAATAACTGTGTTTAAATTGCTTTTTTAATTATTTATTTATTTATTTTTTCTTTTAATCGAATTTGTTTAAATGTACCGTGTGATAATCTTAATCTACGTCTTTTTTTGCTTCTTTGACATGCTCCGCATTAGAGCACATATATTTTTTAAAGAATACATTATTGAAAGTGATAGAACATTGCTGAAAAACTGTGATGTATAATAGCAATACATAGATTGCTCATAAAATCAAATCATGTAAGTAATATCATCGTGTATATTACATCATACATTTTCCAGATCAGAAGTAATAAATCAAAGGGATATTAAATTAGCAATAATCATGTATTAAGTATGTTTGTTAAATGTTTATGCTACTTCCCTTCGATTTTCAAGTATACTCTTTTGAAAGCAGGCAGTAGCCAATGCCTGTTGTCTGCTGTTTAAAGTGACCTTTTTTTAAAATTCAAATAGGAACATAATTAATATTTTGTTAAAATTTATTATCTTTATAAAACATGAAACAAATTGTGGTATCTCATTAAGTTATGTAGTGGATAAAAATTAGTACACACAAAAATATTTCTGCAGTTTAAAATTAAAATGAAATAAACTTGTGTGTAAAAAAAAAAAAAAAATCTTAGTACTTTTTTTTATTTTAATTTTTTCTTTCTTTAATCCTCTGTATAAAGTATCTGGATAATTGAAAATTTTATGAAATTGTTTTTATGTAGTAACACATTTCAATGTAACTTTTGTAATAACATGTTAAAAGTGTCAGTAGTAGCACATGTTTTCCAATGAAAATAGTTTTAAAAATACCAACAAGCCAACATGAGCAAAATGTTTTGAAACTATTTCTGTCATACCCCATATTTAAACAATGAATATAATTTTTCTTTTGTAAAAAAATGTTGATCATTGCTTAAACATTTTGGAGTATTATATATATATATATATATTAAAAAAATAAATAAATAAACACCACAGAACTGAGGTTTAAAAGTAATAAGTACAAAACTTTGAATAAACACCATAAAATGCAAGAGTTCACAATAATTGTTTCAGGTGAAAAGAAAACATGACCCTTCGGCAGCACTCTTGCCTACTTTATTCGCCTTGATGAAGTGTTGTGTTTTCTTTTAACCTGAAACAAATGTTGCAAGTTCTTGCATTTTATGGTGTTTATTCAAAGTTTCGTATTTATTAATTTGGAGTATATTTACTGACAGGGTTTAACCTGGCAAAAAAATTACTTTAGCATTTTAGCGAAAATAGGCAAGCACTATTTTAGCTTTTTCGAAAGTTAATTAATTCTTTGGATACCAGTGATTTCTTTTACTTACAAGGAACATCATCCAACTGTCTGTCTCGGATTTCAATGAGAGAGAGGCGTTTCTTTTCTAGAGGCGTTTCTTTCATATTTGATATGCTATCAAATTTTACTCAAAAATATGCGAAAAATTTGTATTTATACAGCAAGTGAATACTCAAATGAATAATTCAGTTGAAATAATTTTCAGTACTACTATAAATTTTCATTTGTAGCTTAAACATGAAAGCGCAAAATCATTTTGCTTTGTTTTTAAACTGTGCTATCATAATGTTAGACCCACCACCACGTATCATTTTTTTTTTTTTTTTTTTTTTTTTCTGGATTGTGTTTTATCAACTGCCCTTCCCTCCTTTTCGGTGCAAGAATGAAAAAAGTGATCATGAGTCCATTCTCATATCAGACTTTTTTGTATATTCATATTACTTTCCGCTACAGTACAGATTTTCATGCAAGACAAGTTAGCTGTATCCGAAGATCTTTTTTTTTTTCATGTACATTAAGCATATTACTGATTACATAAATACATATGATACATACATGCATATTATTGATTGCTGCAGTACAAAATTTCATACATTTCTTCTTTCATGCAAAGTGAAGTATAATCATCTCTCAAAAATCCACAATTCTCTGAAGTCCACATATCAATTGCAATGTAAACAAACACTGTCACAACTGATTTGTTGATTAGTGGATTGCGAAAATTTAGCTGTATTAGAAGATAAATCAATTATTAATTTGTGCTGATCAATTACCAATCACTCAGCATGTTACATGGGACGAAATAATAATTGTAATATAATTAAAATACACTTGGAGTTCAACAACCAAAAATTCAGTAAGTGATTTTAGTACCCTTCTAATTTCTGTTATTAAGGAACCTATTTTATTTGTAAACTGATACTAATAATTGTTTTGAAATATATTGTTATGCTGAAACTTTTTTTAAATGGGGAAATAATAAATTTAATATGAGTTTAAAGTCTGACATAAATATTAATTTCTCCTATTTCCAATATTTAGTTTACTTTTAATATTAAAATTCATAATATTGAAGTATTTAAAAGGTAAACAAACATATCATAATAATTACAGATAACTGAATATATTATGTATTTCTTTTTAAATTGAAAATTATAAAGTGTTTTATTTTGAACAAACTATTTTAAAGAATGTATTTTTATTTCATTTTTACTCATAAAATTAAAATCCACAATTTTACTGAAATATCTGAAATGTAAACAAACAAATCACACTAGTACAGCAAAATTTATATATTTTAGATTTTTTTAAACAAATACGTGCGCTTTCTTTTGAGCGAAACATTTAAATAACTGCATTTTTATTTCATTTTGATGTAATTTAAATTCATCGTCTTACTGAAGTAATTCATGACAATATTGAAGTATTTAAAAGGTAAACAAACATATCAATATTACAGATAACTTCATATATTGTGTATTTCTTTTTAAATTGAAAAATATAAGTGTTTTATTTTGAACAAATATTTTAAAAAATGTACTTATATTTTATTTTTACTCATAAAATTAAAATTCATAATTTTACTGAAATATCTGAAATGTAAACAAACATATCGCGATCATATAGTAAAATGTATATATTTTATATTCTTTTAAAAAAATATATGTGCTTTCTTTTGAGCACAACAATTAAATAACTGCATTTTTATTTCATTTCATTTTAATATAATTGAAATTCATCGTTTTATTTAAGTATTATAAATGTAAACAAATGCATAGCAATGTTGCCGAAAACGCGAAAGCTTTATAATTTTTTATGAACTTATACGTATTTAAAATAAATATTTTAACGAATGTACTTTTATTTCATGTAATACCATACATGATTTTCGTTTTTGGGTAATATTTATATCAGATTATAAGATATATTTTTTAGTAAGTAATAGCTAGCTCTGGGCTAGTAACAGCTGTATATTTGCATCGTAGTTTGTTTCTGTATTCCGCCTTGTGACGTTTCACTTCTGCTTGCTTCTGATTGGCTACTCTTCAAATGGCCCAACCTTATAATAGAAGAACCTTGGTGTTAAGGGGACTTATTTGAAAAAAGAGAACTCCTACGTACAATCAGCGACCCCTGTGAGGCTAGTGGAGAAACATCAACTAGGGTCGTTGATTTATGGCTTTTTAGCGGGTGGAATAATCGGACACAACAGATCAAAGAAAGCGGTCCCTATTTGACCAGCTTACCAATTTGGCATGTTATCGCTGTTTGTCTTATTTACATTTGTAATGACAGCAAAACAAAATAAAGCAGTAAAAGCGCGCTTCGGGAAAGGGGAAGGAAACGGAATACTTGGACTAAGTTATATGTATATAGTTGTATTCGGAATTTTATGAACAATACAGAATTGTGCTTTTATTTACGTTCTACATCTTTGTTTTCTTAATTGCTACTATTATTACATATGTAAGGCTTCTGTTTTTCTTTTTTACAAAACATATGTAATAAGCAATAAGTCAGTTTCAATTTTCTTTGACTTTTCTATTTACAGTATTTCTTGACATACTTCTAAAATCATTTTTACATTTATCTATAGCAAAATATTGATGACTCATTGATATACTAAAATATATTATTTGCATCTTTCTTTTTCTATAAGGAACGTAATTTTTCAGCAAAAGGCATCAAACTGGTTGTTCTGAGCAGGATTTAACCTATTCTTAAATCTGAACCTGCACTAGTCTGATATATTTACTAAGTATTTTTATTCATAAACATTAAATATAAGCAAGTGTTATTCATGTCACTAGCAAAATAATTCATTAAGTTGTTTTTTAATAAACTTAAGTACTTTTAAATAAACTGCGTACAATACCTAACCTCGTCGACAGTTAAAGCTTGTATTATTCTATGGGGAAATTTATTTCTATAATTACTTATTACTAATTATTAAAACTCCTATTTCATATATCTGCTACAATAATAATTAAAATAATAATTTTTAGTTATACAAACTACAATTTTCACTTTTTATCTATGACATAATTTCAATTACACCAAACAATTTTTATAACAGTTATATTTTATCTCATTTCTTAAACCCTCAGACATCAAATTTGTCTCACGTTTTTACCCTATTTTTAATAAAAGGCTTAAAAATAGTGTGGCTTGGAAAGTAATTTTTTTTTTTTTTTTTTTGTATTTTACAGAAGTATAAATGAGGCCAAGAAGGAAGCCCAAAAATATTTTTCTTAGGATAATAAGACTGTTGCTTTCAGACAAAATATTACACCTGAATTCTCCAAGTTTTTTCTTCTACTTTTATTTTTCATGAAATTAATTAATTTACTTATTTATGTTACTTTATTTAATTATTTCTTTATTTATTTCAAAAAGTAAAAAAAAAAAAAAAAAAAAAAAAAAAAGAGATATTACAGTAAATTTAAGATAAAACTTGAAAAAGAATTTCTAAGACATGAATGTAGTAACCGTTGCTAAAGAACTCAAATAATAAATAAAAACAGTTAATTATTTAATTTATTCATTTATTATTCTTTCTATATATTTAAACCAATTTAAAAAATGTTTTTCTTTTATTCCTTCAAAAAAAAAAAAATAATAATAATAATAATAATAATAATAATAAAAGAAAAGAAAATGTATATTTAAAATAAAATTAAGGTAAATCGGACGAAAAAAATTAAATATATATATATATATATATATATATATATATATATATAGTATAGTAACCGGCCCACAGTTATTTATCTAGTCATAATTTAAGTATAATTTTAGTTTCTTTTTCTTTCAAAAAATTGACATATTGTTTTGATGTTGGCAATGTTTTTTACTTCCATTATCCTACTACCGTAGGTAATGGAAGTATTGTATTCGGTCTGAGAATTCGATATCGAGATTTCACCTGATTTACACGTTTTAAGGTCCCCTCAGTTAAAAAAAAAAAAAAAAAAAAAAGTAGTTTTTGACAATTGGTCAGTGTGTGTGTATGAGGAATCTTCTGGCTATTATATCTCGGAAACTAATAAATATAGAACTACGAAACTTTAGAAATGAAATAAGTCTGGCGTACAGATGAATTTTCCAAATTTTGGTGAAAATTGGACATCGGAAACGGGAAGTGGAAACACAAGTCCGTATCTCAAAAACGGCTCTAACGATTTTCTTCAAATTTGCTATATAAACACGATATTAGATGTCCTTTCTAATGATATAGTTGGTTAGTTCAGGAAAATTGATAGGGGTCCTGTATAAATAGCTAAATTTTAGGTCTCGCAAGGGCGTTTCTTTAAAAACGGCTGTACGAATTTTTTCAAACTCGTCATATTAACTCCCTTTTAAATATGCTTTTGTGTGTAATTATTGTTTTCCTGTCAATAATTGAGTTTTGGTAAAAGTTGGTATCTCAAAAACGGCTCTAACGATTTTCTTGAAAATTGTTATATAAATCCATTTCTTTCTTATGTATCACGTAGTTATTAGAAGAAAATTAACAGCTGCCCTGTTTCGGTAGGTCAGAAGTTTTGGTAGATCTCGAAAATTGGTGTTTCAAAAAATAACTCTACCATATGTTTGTATACTAAGTGAAATGTGCGAATTTGAAAAATTGAAGAAAATAGAAATTTGCAATTTTTTATCCCACTTAAAATACATCTGTTTATCAATGAGTAGCAGGTGCTTTATTTTCGCTTCCGCCGTCTAGACGATCGTCTGCAAAGCTAAGATTCTTGTGATTTGTTCCCAACATTTTTTTATAGTTCAGTTAATTTTAAAAAATGCAATTGTCCGATCGATAAGCCGTTTAAACCATCGGATTAAAAAAAAAAAAAAAAAAAAAAAAAAAGCCCTTTCCAATGGTACCTTGTTTGTATCAATACGACTGATATTTCTAATTTATTTTCTACTTTTTCCGTAAAAATGTCTCTTTTTAAGAATTTAGCCATGAATTCTCGGCCATGTTTCGATGGACATGGGTCGACATTTTAATTAATATCTCCGCTAATTAGAGTCGCATCGTTTAGCAAATCAGATAACGTACATCTGCGATAAATTCTCCGTCCGTCGGTACCTGTCCGAAGTTCGTGCGACCATTAGCGGCTGAGCCTTAGCTGCTTCAAGCCGTTTTTCACAGACAGACACACAGACACACACACACACGTACAGATTTTAAAAATATAGGAGACTAGCAAGCTTCGCCCGCTAGCGGGTCAGTATTTTCAAATGAATAACTATAATTAATGAATCACTAACAGTAACTTTCAGTCTTAAGAAAAGAAATTAAAAAAAAATTATTTCTGATCGGGTAAAATGTCGTCCCGGGTCCCCACTGCCTTCGGCAGCGCAGACCCATGCGCGCTGCGCGCGCACGTGTGAAGGTATATGTGCGCTGCGCGCAAATATTTCTTCTCAAATCAAATTTTTATTCTTAAGAAAAGAAAATTAAAAAAATTATTTCTCATCCGTTAAAAAGTCGGACTGGGTCCCCACTAGCGCAGTCCCGTGCGCGCTGCGCTCGCACAAGTTAGGGGATACGCGCGCGGTGCACGCCTATTTAATCCCCACCCTTTCAGCCCCTTCTAATAAACCTACGTATACCAGTTTTGAACGGTCTTACTCAATTAGCTGAGATGCAAAAGAACACCTAATCAAGACGCCTCAAAACGTGTAAATCTGCTGAAAACTTTCGATAATATCAAAGAACTCTAAAATATCTTTCGAATGATGTATTAAAAATAATTTAATCATGATTAGAAATTGAAATATTGAAATTTGAAAATATTACAGCGCCATCTGGCGGTACAAATTTCTGCATTCCACTGTTCGATTCCAATTCAAAAAAGCTTTCTAATGATGTATTACTTATGAAATTATTTTAATTACTAGTTGACATACAAAAGAAAACTGATTCAGGAGACCTTAAAACGTGTAAATCTGGTGAAATCTTGAATTTATTTTTGATAATGTAAAAGTACTTTAAAATGCGTATCGAATGACGCATTAAAAAAAAAAATAATAATCATGATTAGAAATAGAAATATTGTAATTTAAAAATATTACAGCGCCATCTGGCGGTAGAAATTTCTAAAATCTACTGTTCGATTCCAACTCAACAAAGCTTTCAAATGATGCATTACTTACGAAATTTTTTTAATTAGTAACTGAGACAAAAGAGAAACCCATTCAGGACTCCTCAAAACGTTTAAATCAGGAGAAATGTCGAAATATCGAATTTCTGTAATCTACTATTCAATTCCAAATTAACAAAGCTTTCAAATGATACATTACTTATGAAATTATTTTAATTTGCAGCTGAGATACAAAAGAAAACCCATTCAGGACACCTCAAAACGTGTAAATCAGGTGAAATCTCTAATTCCACTTTCGACACTTTAATTAGTAGCTGAGATAGAAAAGAAAACCCATTCAGGAGACCTCAAAACGTGTAAATAAGCTGAAATCTCGAATTCCACTATTGCGATGCAAAAGAAAACCTAATCAGGAGACCTCAAAACGTGTAAATCGGGTGAAATCTCGAATTCCCCTTTCGATAATGTAACCGTACTTTAAAAGAACCGTACTTTAATCGAATGACATATTAAAAAAAAAAAAAAAAAAAGTTAAACATAATTAGAATTTTAAATATTGAAATTTTAAATTTTTACAGCGCCATGGCACCTCAAAACGTGTAAGTCAGGTGAAATTTCGAATTCCATTATCTACGGTTGTCGGTTAATGGAAGTAAATAGAAAAAGAAATATTTTTACCTTAAGTGTATTTGTGTCGTTTTGAAACTCGCATCCTCTTTCGACAGATAAAATGTGATTCTTTTAAAGATAAAATTTAATTTGAAATTAAAATGTAAATCTTTTGTTTATTGACGAAAATCGATGAAATTTGAACAGGAAGTTTGTTTTGTGGTGTTAAGATTGTATACTAATTCAAATGTGCGAATTTTGAAAAATTGAAGAAAATAGAAAATTGCAATTTTTAATCCCAGTACAAAAACACGTGACCTCATTAAACACCAGATGTTTTTTTCTTTCTGTTCAAGACCGTCTGCCAAGTTAAAATGATTGTGATTTGTTGCCACCATCTTTTTTTAGTTTAGTTAATTTAAAAAAATCTAATTGTCCGATCGATAAGCCGTTTACACCATCGAATTGAGAGAAAAAAGCCCTTTCCAATGGTATCTTGTTCTTGTTTGTAACAATACGACTGATATTTCCAATTTATTTTCCACTTTTTCCGTAAAAATGTCGCTTTTTAAGCATTTAATCATGAATTCTGGGTCATTTTTCGGTAGACATGGGTCGACATTTTAATTAATATCTCCGCTAACTAGGGTCGCATCGCTTAGCAAATTATCGCGATGTCGAGATGAAGAAATTCTGCGTCTGTCGACACCGGTTTCGAGTCGATGCGACCATTAGCGCCGGAGCTTTAGCGATGACAAGGCATTTCTCACAGACAGACAGACAGATGCGTACAGATTTTAATAATATAAGGAGACTAGCGAGCTTCGCCCGCTAGCGGGTCAGTATTTTCAAATGAATCACTAAAATTAATGAATCACTAACAGTAACTTTTAGTGTTAAGAAAAGAAATTAAAAAAAAAAAAAAAAAAAAAAATCATTTCTGATTGGGTAAAAAGTCAGCCCGGGTCCCCACTGCCTTCGGCAGCGCTGCCCCGTGCGCGCTGCATGCGCGTATTCCTTCCCTGACCCTCCGTGCCCCCCCCCTCAAAAAAAATCTGATCGGGTAAAAACTCACACCGGGTCCCCAGCCCCACTGCCTTCGGCAGCGCAGACCCATGCGCGCTGCGCACGCACGTGTGAATGTATACGCGCGCTACGCGCACATATTCCTTCTCAAATCAAATTTTTATTCTTAAGAAAAGAAAATGAAAAAAAAATTCATTTCTCATCGGTTAAAAAGTCGGACCGGGTCCCCACTGCCTTCGGCAGCGCTGTCCCGTGCGCGCGGTGCACGCCTATATCTTCCCCACCCTTTCAGCCATTCCTAATTAACCTACATATACCAATTTTGAACGGTCTAACTGAATTACCTGAGATGCAAAAGAAAACTTAATCAGGACACCTCAAAACGTGCAAATCTGGTTAAAACTTTCGATAATATAAAAGAACTTTAATATATCTTTCGAATGATGTATTAAAAACAATTTAATCATAATTAGAAATTGAAATTTTGAAATTTTAAAATATTATAGCGCCATCTGGCGGTAGAAATTTCTGTAATCTACTGTTCGATTTCAAACCAACAAGCTATCTTATGATGTAGTACTTATGGAATTATTTTAATTAGTAGCTCAGATACAAAAGAAAACCGATTCAGGAGACCTCAAAACATGTAAATGAAGCGAAATCTTGAATCCCGCTTTCGATAATATAAAAGTACTTTAAAATATCTTTCGAATGATGTACTAAAAATAATTTAATCATAGTTAGAATTTGAAATACGCGTATTATAATAACATTTAATTTGCAATTAAATTGTACATTTTTTATTTATTCCCGAAACCCGATGATATTTGAACTGGAACTTCGTCTTGTGATGTTAAAAGTTTGTAGCAACTTTGAATTAATTTTGAAGAAAATTGAAGCATTTTGAAATTTGCAATTTTTATTTCCAGTACAAAATCAGTAAAGCTGGAAGTAAAATCTATTTATTCTTTCGCCCTGCGCCATGGTAACCGAAATACGTCTATTGCGAAATTAATAGAAATGTTGTGATTTGTTGCCACCTTTTTTTTCATACTTTAGTTAATTTTAAAAAATCTTATTGCCCTATAGATAAGCTATTTAAACCGTCGGATTCAGAAAAATCGGACCTTTCATTTGATATCTTATTTGTAACGATACGACTGATATTTCTAATTTATTTTCCACTTTTTCCGTAAAGATGTCGCTTTTTAAGCATTTAATCATGAATTCTGGGTCATTTTTCGGTAGATATGGGTCGACGTTTTAATTAATATCTCCGCTAATTAGGGTCGCATCGCTTAGCGAATTATTGCGATGTCGAGATTAAGAAATGCTGCGTCTGTCGACACCGGTTTCGAAGCGCTGCGACCATTAGCGCCGGAGCTTTAGCTATGACAAGGCATTTCTCACAGACAGACAGACAGACAGAAGCGCACAGATTTTAATAATATAAGGAGACTAGCGGGCTTCGCCCGCTAGCGGGTCAGTATTTTCAAATGAATCACTATAATTAATGAATCACTAACAGTAACTTTTAGTGTTAAGAAAAGAAATTTAAAAAAAAATCATTTGTGATTGGGTAAAAAGTCTGCCCGTGTCCGCACTGCCTTCGGCAGCGCAGCCCCGTGCGCGCTGCGCGCGCACAACTTAACGGATACACGCGCTGCGCGCGCGTATTCCTTTCCTGACCCTACGTGCCCCCTAAAAAAATCATTTCTGATCGAGTAAA
Organism: Salticus scenicus; assembly: GCA_963930645.1. Classification (NCBI taxonomy): domain Eukaryota; kingdom Metazoa; phylum Arthropoda; class Arachnida; order Araneae; family Salticidae; genus Salticus; species Salticus scenicus. Next base: position 1,123,662 of record CAWVNO010000050.1, read on the forward strand.
AACTCGCACCGGGTCCCCACTGCCTTCGGCAGCGCAGTCCCGTGCGCTGTGCGCGCGCACAACTTACCGGATACACGCGCTGCGCGCGCGTATTCCTTCCCTGGCCCTTTGTGCCCCCTAAAAAAAACGCACGACTTAAGGGATACACGCGCTGCGCGCGCGTATTCCTTCCCTGACCCTACGTGCCCCCTAAAAAAATCATTTCTGATCGGGTAAAAACTCGCACCGGGTCCCCACTGCCTTCGGCATCGCAGTCCCGTGCGCTGTGCGCGCGCACAACTTAAGAGATGCTCTTGTGAAAAAAACAATTTCCACATATATCAAGTTAGCAGAGTTAGCAGTGCAGTGAAATGATAGTTGCTCAGCTCTAAAAAGCTATAAAGAAGATAAATATATGTGGCATTCATTGAAGACAAAAGTTCAATTAAAACAGTTTATTAAAGTTGAAACAAAATGATGAATAACATTAAATCAGCTGAAACAATTTTAGAAAGGTTGCTGACGAAAGGTTAAATACCCTTAAAAATACTGCCATACTGAGTTCAAATAGAAAGCTACTTTTCATTGTGAAATAACTAGATACACTAAACGAACAAGTCACAAAAACGTAATTTACAATCATAATAAAACTAAACAGTTTATAATTATATCGAAATACCAGCTCATGACTTTGAGCTAAACTGAAAAAACATAAAAGATTAAAAGATTAAGGGCTTCAGAGCTTAAGAGACTGATCCTACCTCCTTTTATAGTCACGAAACGGATTCAAAGTAACAGCTACTAGATGCTGTAGAATAGGAACGCCTCCCATAACTATAGCAACACGACGCTGCGAGTCGGCCGCCATCTGTGGGCTAAGCAAAAAGACTCTGCAGTTGAAAAAATATTACATCTCCTCGCTAAGTAGCGAAAAGAACAATCCGTAAAAGGATTTAAACATATTTTTCTTTAAGTTAATTTTAATAAAATATGCTTTTAAATATGAGGTAAGTAATTAAAGTTATTTCAAAAGACTTAAACATAAATATATTAATAAGGAATATAATTTTTAACTAAAAGTAATTATCATTAAGCTTTTTAATTTTAATATATCTTTAACTCAAATGGCAGCATCAAAAGAGAAAATAGCACTAAACGCTATAATTCATTTAATTAATAACTTAAACTTTAAAGGTTATAAAGTGAATTTAAATTATATTTAAGTAGTGAATGAATTTAAATTTAAATTTGAGAATCAACACGGAAAGGGTATAAATTTTACAACAAGGCCCCCCACCGTGTTGATTCGACAAACACAAACGTCAGCAATTACAATATAAACTTTATTAGAAAAGAAATAAAAAAATTCCTTGAATATTTAGTGACTTGATGAGAGATTCACATATGTCTTCTACAGAATATACTTCACACAAAGCTACAAGGTTTGTCAATCTCGTAAATCATAAGATCAAGAGTCCACAAGTCCAACTCACAATCAAAAAAAACAGTAGCACTATCAATATACTATACACATCTACTAAAAGAAAGAACAAGATATTAATATAGAGCAAATATGCACAGCATTTCAAGGAAACCTTTTTTTCCCCCATTCCCCATTGTCAAAATAAGAAAACGATGATATTCACAAATATATGAAACATTTATATAACATACACATAACCAATTACACGTAGCGCTACGAATTTCTCTCATACAAAAGTTAAACTAAACTATACATCACTACACAATGGAAAACGTAGGAAAAATCCACCAAGGAAATGCATACATATCCCTCTAAAAAACCATTTTTTCAGTTTCAAAAAATTCAAATATATATTATACGTTCAAAAATATTTTAAATTTACTCTATGTACATTTACTTAATAAATACCTTATTTACAAACTTAGACATATCACCTTTAGTAAGGGGCTTTGTGAAGGGATCGGCAAAGTTATTTTTAGTATTTACATATTTTAAATCAAACCGTTCCTCAAATAGCCATTCACGGATGAAAAATAATTTTACATTAATATGTTTAGATTTGTTATTCTCTATAGGAGACCTCGTAAAATTAATAGCTGCTTGGTTATCAGCAAAAAGTATTGGTGGTTCATATGAAATAGCAATTAATTTAAAATCAATACAATCTCGTAATATATTATCAAACCACATTAATTCTTTAACCCCGTCACACATGGATACAAATTCACTTTCCATGGTTGAAAGGCAAACACTTTTTTGCTTAAAGGTTTTCCAAGAAATAGGGCTATTATCCAAAAATAAAATTTGTCCCCCCATTGATACGAAGTCATCTCTATTCATCGCGAAATCAGCGTCAGAGAAAGCAGTTAAACGTGGATTAAAACAATTCAAATTTAATTTCAAATCTCGAGTACACGAAACATACCCAAGCAATTTAATTAACCCATTCCAATGATTAAACCCCGGTGAATTTTGAAATTGACTGAATATATTAACTGCGTAGGCAATATCAGGTCGTGTCCTGTTTGCAATGAAAGATAGACATCCTAAGATATTCCGATATGGAAATCTAGACATTTCATCAATTTCATTTTGATTAGTAGGACAATCTTTTTTCGAATACTTAATGCCTTTTACAATAGGTAATGAGCAATAAGGGATATTATAAGATTTAAACCTGTCATACACTTCATTAATATATAATTCCTGAAAAATTTGTACTGAATCATTTTCATAATTAAATTCTACACCAAGTAATTTCTTGGTTTTACCTAAAATTTTTATATCAAATTTACATTTTAATAAATTAAGAATTTTATCTATTTGAAATTGATTTTTACCAAACAAAATTAAATCATCTACATAAACTAATAAAACAATATAATTTTCAAAATAATATGAACAATTACACCAGTTAAATTTATTAAACCCTAAATCTAATAGTACTTTATTTAACTCATAATACCAGAGCCGGCCACTTTGATGAAGGCCATATAACGCTTTGTCTAGTTTACAAACAAGATTTTCCCCTCCCTTTACAACATATCCTTTTGGCTGAGACATATAAATTTCTTCTTTTAAAGGTGCATAAAGATAAGCACATTTTATATCGCATTGAACATTATGCCATTTATAACATGAGACCAATAATGAAAAAAAGAAACGTATTACTGAGAAATTAACGACGGGTGAAAACGTCTCGTCATAAGTGTCCCCCTTTATCTGATGAAAGCCCTGGGCCACGAGCCTCGCTTTAAAGCGGGCAACGTTTCCTAGCTCATCTCTTTTAACGGCGTATACCCATCTATTTCCCAAAACTTTTTTCCCCTCCGGTAAATTAACCAGATGCCAAACTTTACGAGTTTTCATATTATTTATCTCATCATCCATGGCATTTTTCCATTCAACACATTCTGAAGATTTAACGGCCTGATTATATGTTTTAGGTATAGGGATAACTAGTCATGATTTTTTATGAGTTAAACTTGAAGTTGGGTTATTCGAGTTTTGCTGATCAACTACCCCCTCGAACTTATTACTACTAGAGAAATCAAAAAAATTAGAGTCAAAAATTAAATTATTTTTATCACAATATTGCTTGACATCGTTCATTGATCTCAATCTAGTTTTAGTGTTGTCCGGGTAATAGAAGATGTCAACTCTGTCACTCATTTTTCTGGGTACGGGTTTTCTATTCCAAGTAATTGAAGAAAGAGGTTTAAGAGAAGATTTATCTACAGGAGTTTCATCGACGGGCTCGTCACTAGAATCATCGGGCTCACCTCCGAAAACAATGTCAACAGGATCGGAAGCTTGACAATCAACTGTACTTTCCGGAAGTAAGTCCAATTCCTCCAGTGAGGTGCCCATCACCGCTCCACTGCATTTACTAAATAGCTGATCAGAGAACGTTACGTTTATAGTTTCAACTATTTTGTCCTCATCCTCCAACCAAATTTTATACCCCTTAGTCTTTAATGAATAACCTATTAGTACTCCCTTTTTAGCCTTAGGTTCAAGCTTATGGTCTCTATGCTGTTTTGGGATCCCAACATACGAAATTAATCCAAACGGCTTCAGGTGTCTTATGGATGGTTTAAACCCAGTATATAACTCAAAAGGAGTCTTAGTTTGTCCCCTATGGATTAAACGGTTCCAAGTGTACGCGAAATACAACATTGCATCGGGCCAGAAAGAAAAAGGCAAACCACTATCCGTGATAATAGCTCTAACACAATTTAAAGAAGTTTGATTAAACCGCTCACTTAACCCATTTTGCTCAGGTGTGAACGTGTTAGTTAACTCATGAACAACTCCATTTTTACTACAAAATGATTTGAAATTGTCATTTACAAATTCGGAACCATTATCCGTACGAATAGCTTTCAATTTTTTATTCAAACTACGTTCTGCCCGTGCAATGTGTCTCTCGAATACACCAAAAACCTGAGACTTATCCTTTAAAGGATAAACAGCAACCCTTTTAGAAAATCCATCAATAATGGACAAAAAGAACCTTTCCCCATTTTTACCAGTTACCTTAATTGGGCCCCAGACGTCCATAAATACTTTCTCTAACGGTGATTTAACGCCATGAACATCGGATGATTTAAAAGACACACGGTTTTGTTTACTAATCCTACAAGGTTCACAAAAAAATTTCTTAAACTTAAGTTTAGGAAGGCCCCTCACCCCGTTCTTCTTGCTAGTATTTACAATAGTATCAGGACTTACATGCCCAAAACGAGCATGCCAATACCCAATTTCATTAACTTTTGCAAGAGAAGCTGAAGGATTTTCTGGGTGCCCCCCATTCACTTTACTCCCCTTTTTAACTTTAGAAACATTAGGATATAAATAGTAAACACCGTCTTTAATTTTAGCAGTAAAAATATGTCTTTTATCTTTACCGAACACCGACACTCGGCCCTTACCGCCAGTGTATGTGGCACCGTTCACATCTAATTTAGGACCCGATATTAAATTTTTCCGTAACTTTGGAGAATATAACACATCTTTTAAATACAGTACATTTTTACCAAAATTCAACTTAACAGTTCCTTTAGCAGTAATAGGAAAACTAATACCATCGATCGCGACAAAAAGCTCCTCTCCCTCCACAGGAGTATAATGCTCAAAAAGATCTAAATTTCTTAGAAAATGATTTGAAGCAGCAGTATCAAAAATAAAGCTGTCATCATCACTTAAATTACTAAAATTAGCTTGAGCTATGTAGTAGGAGGGGGGAGATTTGCATTTGTCACGACCGTTGGAGTTATACTTTAAATTTCTAGGTTTAAATTTAACATTACTATTCAAAAAACAGTTTTTCTTAAAGTGGCCAATACGGCCACACTTAAAACAAGTTAAAGGCTTTTTACCTTTTTGCTGGATGTTCTGTATCTGAACACTGTTATTGGCATCTTTCTTAATATCACCCTCACGAAGCTGTAGACGCGATTCCTCCGCTGTTAACTCGGACACAATATTCTGGAACTTGAACTGGTCGTTCTTCCAACGCAACAAATATTGCACTGCAGATTCAAACTTGGATGGTAGGTGTTGCAAGAGCTGAAAACAGCAGTACACATCCTCCATAGCATGACCAATTTCACGCAGCTGGTCCAGTATTCTTGATAACCGGGTTACAAAAGAATTCACCGTTTCATTCTCAGACATTCTACAATTAATGAACTCTGTAAACAGTCCCATATGATGAGCTCTTGAGTCTGATATAAAGGTCTTCTTCAAAGTCTCCCAGGCATCAATAGCACAATCACAATTTTCAATAATGCTTCTGACTTCAGGCGATGTATTCAGATATATTGTTGATAATGCAACTCGACTACGAGATTTAAAATCTTCCACTTGTTTTGAAGTTATTCCGGCCTCAGCATCTTCAACAGGCAGTATTTCGTTCTTACATATTATATTCCAGCAGTTTCTTTCAATTAAAATAAATTTAATATCCTTGACCCACGTAGTATAATTATTCATCCGTAATTTTTCAATCGTGGGGTTTAAACTTACTGCCATTTCAATTTCTTATCTTCAAACACTTAGAATGCCATAAAAACTATTATCAAAATTTTAATGCTATGAGCTGACAACGAGCCAAATGGCCCATAACCGCTTCTTGTGAAAAAAACAATTTCCACATATATCAAGTTAGCAGAGTTAGCAGTGCAGTGAAATGATAGTTGCTCAGCTCTAAAAAGCTATAAAGAAGATAAATATATGTGGCATTCATTGAAGACAAAAGTTCAATTAAAACAGTTTATTAAAGTTGAAACAAAATGATGAATAACATTAAATCAGCTGAAACAATTTTAGAAAGGTTGCTGACGAAAGGTTAAATACCCTTAAAAATACTGCCATACTGAGTTCAAATAGAAAGCTACTTTTCATTGTGAAATAACTACATACACTAAACGAACAAGTCACAAAAACGTAATTTACAATCATAATAAAACTAAACAGTTTATAATTATATCGAAATACCAGCTCATGACTTTGAGCTAAACTGAAAAAACATAAAAGCTTAAAAGATTAAGGGCTTCAGAGCTTAAGAGACTGATTACATATTTCCTACCTCCTTTTATAGTCACGAAACGGATTCAAAGTAACAGCTACTAGATGCTGTAGAATAGGAACGCCTCCCATAACTATAGCAACACGACGCTGCGAGTCGGCCGCCATCTGTGGGCTAAGCAAAAAGACTCTGCAGTTGAAAAAATATTACATCTCCTCGCTAAGTAGCGAAAAGAACAATCCGTAAAAGGATTTAAACATATTTTTCTTTAAGTTAATTTTAATAAAATATGCTTTTAAATATGAGGTAAGTAATTAAAGTTATTTCAAAAGACTTAAACATAAATATATTAATAAGGAATATAATTTTTAACTAAAAGTAATTATCATTAAGCTTTTTAATTTTAATATATCTTTAACTCAAATGGCAGCATCAAAAGAGAAAATAGCACTAAACTCTATAATTCATTTAATTAATAACTTAAACTTTAAAGGTTATAAAGTGAATTTAAATTATATTTAAGTAGTGAATGAATTTAAATTTAAATTTGAGAATCAACACGGAAAGGGTATAAATTTTACAACAGATGCACGCGCTGCGCGCGCGTATTCCTTCCCTGACCTTTCGTACCCCTAAAAAAAAATCATTTCTAATCGGGTAAAAACTCGCATCGGGTCCCCACTGCCTTCGGCAGCGTAGTTCCGTGCGCGCTGCGCGCGCGTATTCCTTCCCTGACTCTTCGTGCCCCCTAAAAAAAAATCATTTCTGATCGGGTAAAAATTCGCACCGGGTCCCCACTGCCTTCGGCAGCGCAGTCCCGTGCGCTCTGCGCGCGCACAAGTTAAGGGATACGCGCGCGGTCCACGCCTATTCCTTCTCCACCCTTTCAGGCCCTCTTAATTAACCTACATCTTTCTACATCTTTCGAATGATGTATTAAAAATAATTAAACCAAATTAGAAATTGAAATATTAAAATTTGAAAATATTACAGCGCCATAAAAGAAATTTGATTCAGGACACCTCAAAACGTGTAAATCTGGTGAAAACTTTCGATAATTTAAAAGAACTTTAAAATATCTTTCGAATGATGTATTAAAAATAATTTAATCATAATAAAAAATTGAAATATTGAAATTTGAAAATATTACAGCGCCATCTGGCGGTACAAATTTCTGTATTCCACTGTTCGATTCCAATTCAAAAAAGCTTTCCAATGATGTATTACTTATGAAATTATTTTAATTAGTAGCTGAGATACAAAAGAAAACGAATTCAGGACACCTCAAAACGTGTAAATCTGTTGAAAACTTTGAATAATATAAAAGAACTTTAAAATATCTTTCGAATCATGTATTAAAAATAATTTAATCATAATTAGAAATTGAAATATTAAAATTTGAAAATATTACAGCACCATGAAAGATCACTGATTCAGGAGACCTCAAAACATGTAAATCTGTTGAAAACTTTGAATTATGTAAAAGAACTTTAAAATATCTTTCGTATGATGTATAAAAAATAAATGAATCGTAATTAGAAATTGAAATACGCGTATTAGAATATTGCAAAAATGTCCGGCGTGTAGAGATAAAATTTAATTTGCAATTAAAATGTAAATCTTTTGTTTATTGACCAAAATCAATGAAATTTGAAATGCAAGTTTGTTTTGTGGTGTAAATATTATATACTAAATAAAATGTGTAAAATTTGAAAAATTGAAGAAAATAGAAATTTGCAATTTTTAATCGCAGTACGAAACACGTGATTTCATTAAATACCAGATGTGTTTCCGTTGAAGACTGCTGTAGACGAAAAGTAAGATTCTTGTGATTTGTTGCCAATATTTTTTTATAGTTTAGTTAATTTTAAAAAATCTAATTGTCCGATCGATAAGCCATTTTAACCATCGGTTTAAGAAAAAAAAGCCGTTTCCAATGGTATCTTGTTTGTAACGATACGACTGATATTTCTAATTTATTTTCCACTTTTTCCGTAAAAATGTCGCTTTTTAAGCATTTAATCATGAATTCTGGTTCATTTTTCGTTAGACAATGGTCGACATTTTAATTAATATCTCCGCTAATTAGGGTCGCATCGCTTAGCGAATTATCGCGATGTCGAGATGAAGAAATTCTGCGTCTGTCGACACCGGTTTCGAGTCGATGCGACCATTAGCGCCGGAGCTTTAGCGATGACAAGGCATTTCTCACAGACAGACAGACAAACGCACACAGATTTTAATAATATAAGGAGACACCTCAAAACGCGTAAATCTGGTGAAAACTTTCGATAATTTAAAAGAACTTTAAAATATCTTTCGAATGATGTATTAAAAATAATTTAATCATAATAAAAAATTGAAATATTGAAATTTGAAAATATTACAGCGCCATCTGGCGGTGCAAATTTCTACATTCCACTGTTCGATTCCAATTCAAAAAAGCTTTCCAATGATGTATTACTTATGAAATTATTTTAATTAGTAGCTGAGATACAACAGAAAACGAATTCAGGACACCCCAAAACGTGTAAATCTGTTGAAAACTTTGAATAATATAAAAGAACTTTAAAATATCTTTCGAATCATGTATTAAAAATAATTTAATCATAATTAGAAATTGAAATATTGAAATTTGAAAATATTACAGCGCCATAAAAGAAAATTGAATCAGGACACCTCAAAACGTGTAAATCTGGTGAAAATTTTCGATAATTTAAAAGAACTTTAAAATATCTTTCGAATGATGTATTAAAAATAATTTAATCATAATTAGAAATTGAAATATTGAAATTTGAAAATATTACAGCGCCATGAAAGAACACTGATTCAGGAGACCTCAAAACGTGTAAATCTGTTGAAAACTTTGAATTATGTAAAAGAACTTTAAAATATCTTTCGTATGATGTATAAAAAATAAATCAATCGTAATTAGAAATTGAAATACGCGTATTAGAATATTGCAAAAATGTCCGGCGTGTAAAGATAAAATTTAATTTGCAATTAAAATGTAAATCTTTTGTTTATTGACGAAAATCGATGAAATTTGAAATGCAAGTTTGTTTTGTGGTGAAAATATTATATACTAAATAAAATGTGTAAAATTTGAAAAATTGAAGAAAATAGAAATTTGCAATTTTTAATCGCAGTACTAAACACGTGACTCCATTTCAAGTGACTTTCACTCCAATCAAGTCCTTTCAAGTGACTTTCACTTTCACTCCAACCTGGTGAAATACCAGATGTGTTTCCGTTGAAGACTGCTGTAGACGAAAAGTCTGCAAAGTTAAGATTCTTGTGATTTGTTGCCAATTTTTTTTTATAGTTTAGTTAATTTTAAAAAATCTAATTGTCCGATCGATAAGCCGTTTAAACCATCAGTTTAAGAAAAAAAAGCCCTTTCCAATGGTATCTTGTTTGTAACGATACGACTGATATTTCTAATTTATTTTCCACTTTTTCCGTAAAAATGTCGCTTTTTAAGCATTTAATCATGAATTCTGGGCCATTTTTCGTTAGACAATGGTCGACATTTTAATTAATATCTCCGCTAATTAGGGTCGCATCGCTTAGCGAATTATTGCGATGTCGAGATGAAGAAATTCTGCGTCTGTCGACACCGGTTTCGAGTCGATGCGACCATTACCGCCGGAGCTTTAGCGATGACAAGGCATTTCTCACACACAGACAGACAGACAAACGCGCACAGATTTTAATAATATAAGGAGATATTTCTCTCCGTCCTGGTTCAGTAAATTTTGATTACGGGATGCCTCTTGCAAAAGTTTTTTTTTTTTTTTTTCCTATTTAGCTATGCGTATTGTGCGAGGATTCGCGTAGTTTTCAGTTAAATTAGAAAAGTAATTCATTGATTTGTTATTTTTTTCTACTTCCAAGAGACTTTGAGGCAATTTTATAGATGATAAGGAAGAAAAAAAAAAATGAAAAATCCAAGAATATGTGCTTTGCAGCATCTGTAAGAAAGATAAAATCAAAAGTTCATAATGATCGGACCGCGATATCTTTTTAATTGTGTGAAACTAGAAAAACTAGTATGCTGTGGCCACCACAAGACTTTCTTCTATATTTTCGTATACAAATTCACGCAGTAACAATATTAAAAAAAAAAAAAAAAAAAAATACAATTTTTTTTTCAAAGTTTTTTTTTGTTAAAAAAAAAAAAAATCGATAACTTTGTTTTAAATTATCACATATTTATAGTTCAACCATTCATTTTAAAGACATTGACGAGACCTTTCGAAAGATACCCATCTTGAATATTTACCCCCCCCCCCCACGGGGGGTACTTTCCCCTGGGGGGGGGGGGGAAGCAATGACCGAGATTTTTTTCCTAATTAACTACTACTATTATCAATAATTCATATTAATTTCACAATCACAGGTTAAGAATAACTCCCATTATGTACATTTATACGAAATTTTGTCCTACACTGCCATGTTAAAAATTTAGAAAAAATACTATCACAGCACCACCTGTTAAGTGATTGATCCTCAAATCTAATCAGCTCCAGTTTATGTCAGGGGCCAACTAAATACCAAGTCTGGTTAAATTTCGTTAAAAAAAAAAAAAAAAAAAAAATACGATTTTTTTTCTAAGTTACTTTTTGTTAAAAGTAAAAAAAATCGATAACTTTGTTTTAAATTATCACAGATTTATAGTTCAACCATTCGTTTTAAAGGTATTGACGAGACCTTTCGAAAGATACCCATCTTGAAAATTTACTCCCCTCGAGGGGGGACTTCCCCCCCAGGGGGGTTCACGAGGCTCCTACGCACACAAAATTTTTTCCCCAGTTGACTACCTCTATTATAAATAATTCTTGTAAATTTCATAATGATTACTAAAAAATAATTCTCTTTATGCACATTTATACAAAATTTTGTCCTATATCACCATGTTAAAAATTTAGAAAAAGCGGGATGGCAACGCAACCTGTTAGACAATTTTTACCAAAAGTTGATAGGCACTAATTTATGTCAAGGTGCAACTACATACTAATTTGTATGGAATTCTGTGCAGTAGTTCCTGAGATACAGTTGCCACAAAATTTTGTCACACACACACACACAGACTGACAGACAGACAGACAGACAGACAGACAGACAGACATTTTCTAAAAAGGGTCAAATCGTGTTCTACAGCTCTCAAAACGTGTAAATCCATCAAAAACCCGAGGTCGAAAATTTTTACGAATCCAATACTTTCTCTATATTACATATAGAAGAAAGTAAAAAGGAGAATTAATTATAGGAATTAATATTAGAAATTCATTTTAAAAGGAAAGGCAGATTTCTTCAAATTCAATGACCAACCGCGCGGATAGTTTGAAACAGAAGAGAAATTGCCTCAGGGCAAGACAGAGCGCGGTCGCAGATCATGTGCGTAAGGGAATATTGCTGCTGTTCCGTACGCAGACAGCGTTCGACGTTTTTCTGCCGTTGTTGTATCGCTGTAATAATGTAACCCTTTTGTATCTTTCTGCAGAGCAGAACGAGCAGCTTCTGCAAAAACGAAACTTATACTGCAGAACAATTTTAGCCGAGTTATTGCACTGATTTTTTTTTTCCCTTTCAAAATTTTTTGTTCCTAAAAGAAAAACTTTTCTGCAAGACTCAATGCCGTTCTGCGACAATGTCGCCGTGTCGCCGCGTTTCTGCCACGGGGATCACGTACATGCAGGATTGGGCTTGCACTTTTAGCTGTCCTGGGCGAAAGATTTTAGCGGCCCTCATCAAAAGTAAAGCGTCTAGTCTCTGAACCCAACAATTTCAAAAAGCATTGCGCAACCTCGGGAAGTGAAAAACTTGGCCTATTGCCTCGATTGAAGATTTTCTTTTCTGACTGCCTTTTGGGGGAAGCAAATTTCAGTCTTTGTATAAAGAAGGTGTGTTCAAAATATTTTAAGTTCTGAAAGAAACACATATAGACGCAGGACAAATAAAATTACCCGAGATTTTTCTCTTTTGCTTGACAGCCAATTTCAGTAGACCTAATTTTTAGCTGCACTTTGTAATTTTTAACCGCCCTGTGCGACCACCCTGTTGCACCCCTCCCCCTCCCCCTCTAAGCACGGGTTTGTGTTGCGCGAGTTTTTGAGCTGTTTAAGCATTTCCAAAATAGCCGAGAAGATGTTGAACATGATTCCCGCCCGGGTCGCCTTTCCGTGTCAAAAACGAATGAAAATTTTGTAAAAGTCGGTAATCTGATTCGATCTGGTCGCCTATTAACTATTCGTGTGATTACTGAAACTGAAGCAATCGACAAAGAAAAAAAAAATGCTCGAATAATGAAAAAACACGCCATGGGTTCTTCCTCAGACTATAACAGCCGGCTCATTCTGCATTGTCTGTCAAAACGTTTTTAGCCAAGCACAACATCCCAGTATCAGACCATCCGCCTTATTCTCCTGACCTTGTACCAAACGACATTTATATGTTTCCCAAGGTCAAACTTGCATTAAAAGGTACAAGATTCGTTGTAGCTATGAAAGAAAAAGCTTCATGCAGCATGAAGGAACTCACAGAAGAGGACTTCCAGCACCGTTTCGAACAATGGAAAATCCGCATGGAGCGTAGTAGGAATAGAGGAGGGGTGTGTAATAAAGGTGATAATAACTAAAATCGTATCGATTCGAAATGAAATGCTTTGCAGCAATAGTCTTGCTTTTTTTTTTTTTTTTTTTTTTTATAGACATATCGTATTTTGCTTTAATTTTCTAAACAATAAAATTTCTTTTTCAGCAGGTTCTGGAATGGGATGAATTCACAGATCTTTATCGTCTATTAGAATTACACCTGGATCATAATCAAATTAAAACACTCGGACCGTTACAACAGTTACCCCATTTGGAATTTCTAATTATCTCCTACAATGATATCATATGTATCACACCAGAACAAGTTCCCAAAACTCTAAAATCCTTGTATTTATCAGGTAAGATTTTTATTTCATACATCGAAAAGTAAAAATTTAAACATTGTACTTTTGTGTACCATTATATTATTTATGTTAGGGCTATAAAAAGAAATAATCATTAGATAAATCGAAAAATAAATAATTAAAGTTGAGCATGTGGATAGTTCTTAGACTGATTGTTCTTTGATATAATTTTGCCTTTAACCCTTATACCGGAACATCGGTCTCTGAGACCGCTGATGGTTAAGCTTGGTCTTGGGACTTACAGATGTATATTCCTAGAACAGAGGTACCGGCACATTGTTTACGTTTGGCGATAAATGTCGAATTCGACATGACGCCAAATGTGTCTGACTAAGACACTAGTGCGAAGCAAAATCCACTCAACCCTCAACCTGTTGAGGATGGCACATCTCAGACCAATCCTTAGGGGTGAGTCCCAAACCGTCGCCAAACACCAACTGTCCATAATTTAGCACTAGTGCAACGTAAAACCCGCTCAAACCTCAACCTCACATCCTGTGTAAAAGATACATGCCTCAAAATGCTGTCTAATAAATTAAAACTTTATTAACACCTATTTAAATTTACAAGATTTAAAAATAATATTCCCAGTCACTGTAAATGAAATTATTGTCATATTTTATTGATATTTTTAACGTTCAAAGTGAATGAGAGAATGAGTTTTTATGGAGCACTAGTGCTGCACTTTGGGCAATTGGCAATGGACTGAGATCTACACCTAGGGTGGTCCAGAAAAGACATGTCATTAAATTCTGATCCTCCACAGAGATAAGGGTCCGCCCTTTTCAATAACCCATCTTCCCACCTAGAGGTATTAATTTCACACATGGAAACTTCGTATACAATAAGCGCATTCAAACTAAAGTCAAACATGAACATTATATATATATATATATATATATATATATATATATATAATATATATAATATATAAAAATTATGAAAATACTAATAAGGTAGGTGACCCAAAGGTGGCCATAGTTAAGCTTTGAGAATTTTTTATAATTTTCTGGTTGGGTTTAAGTGGCTGGACTTTTTTTCGTAAAATGCTACACTTATCTCTTACACATATGAAGTATAATTTTCTTTGTAAAATGTAATTTAGATATTTTTACAATACAATTTCAAAATTGTAGCTTGTGGGCCACCTTTGGCGCATAGTGTTTCAAAGGTGGCCCATACATTGAAAACACCTTTAAAATGTGCTTATAGACTTATAAGACGCTCTTTTGTTACAGTCGGCTGCAAAATTATTCGAGCACTAGCCAATAATTCCTATATTTAAAAAGTACACTTAAGACAGTTTTGCTAAGTAAATCCTTGTCGAATCATGGTCTTAGACTGATTAAGAACATGACTCGACAAGGATTTATTTAACAAAACTGCATTAAGTGTACTTTTTTTGGCAAGGATTATTGCTAGTGCTCGAATAATTTTGCAGCCGACTGTATGTTTCGGGTTTCTCTTCTTATTAATCTTATCTTTTGACACAAAAAGACTTTCAACCACCTTTTGTGCAAAGTAGTTCAGAAATTTTTATTCTGGGATTCACTGACTTCTTTCGGAAGATTTCTGGTCTTCTCAATAGTGTAGAAAGTGTTGGAGAATAAACGATAATAAGTTTTTTTTTTTTTTTTTTTTTTTTTTTTTTTTTTAGATATTTGAGCAGAAATTTTGAGTGTTATCCTTATTACATAAATTTCCGTTTTCATTTGCTGAGTTGGCTCAGGTGTTCCAAGATAGCCCGATATCTGGGCCACCTTGAAAACATGCATAGGGTCGCAATTTGCACGGAATTAAACTTTTTACCTGATAAATTTATTAATAATAAAGTTAACGCAGTTAAAGAGAAAGAAATCTTTTAGAAAACATATCATAACTCAAAGTTCTAAGAATTTAAACACATGTAAATTAAATTATCATCTTAACTGGAAATTAGAACGACAACCCT
Organism: Salticus scenicus; assembly: GCA_963930645.1. Taxonomy (NCBI): domain Eukaryota; kingdom Metazoa; phylum Arthropoda; class Arachnida; order Araneae; family Salticidae; genus Salticus; species Salticus scenicus. Next base: position 1,139,068 of record CAWVNO010000050.1, read on the forward strand.
TCTAAAGTGAAATCACTGCATACAATGGCGGTCGATTAAGATAATCTCTTTAAATTCAGGCACATACCCTGGAGATACATAATTTACAATGCAGCCGCGCCATTTTGTGATTCAAAATAAAATTTAACCTCTTTTAGGGTGTCGGGCTACCTTAAGAGCACTGGTCACCTTTGGTTCACCTACCTTGCATTAAAAAAAAATCGATGCTTTCATTTCTATGCAGCAGTAATCGAAAAATAATATCAAAACAATGAAGAAAAGCATCAATAAATGCAGATACATTGCTACACATAAATCACAAATTACAGGAAATTCAGGGGCGCAGTAATCACTAATACACACGAATGTATGCTTCGAATGTATGAAAATCTATATTAATAAAATCAGAGTTTTGTCTGTAAATTTGTCGGAATCGAAAAATTTTGCGATATCTTCACGTTTCACACCCCATGAAAGCCGAAAATGACTTCAGAAAATTGTGCCTGTGTGTGTGTCATCGTGTCCGTATGTCGCTATTTTTGTCCGGGCATCACTCGAGAACGGCTGGACGGAATTCAACGGCGCTTTGCAGAAACTTGGGTCTTCACCCAACTTAAAATTATATCTATAGAAATTTTCAAAATTATTAATAGTGTTTAAATTATGGGTAAAAAACGCCTACGCATGCGCCATAAATATTTTTTCACTAAAACGCTTTGAATGGAAAAATAAAATATAAAAATAAATTTTTAAGTTAAAGACTTTTTTATTCGCGTGATTCGGACTACAAATTATGAAAAGATTGAAATGAAGTGTTTCCATCTAAGTTTCATGCTTTAGTTAATTTAAAAAAATCTAATTGTCGTATCGAAAAACTGTTTTCACCCCTGGATTCAGAAAAATCACCCCTTTCATTTGGTATCAAATTTATAAATATAGGTCTGATATTTCTAATTTATTTTACCCTTTTTCCGTTTTCAACCCAGATTCGGTAGAAGGTTTTATATTTATATATTTTTTTATTTTCCAGAAATAAAATGAAATATTTTCAATTTCACGTGAATAATAAAAATTAGAGAGAAAAATACCTACAAAAGTTTTTTTTTTTTTTTTTTTTTTTTTTTAATCAGGAATTTGTATGTGGATAAATATTTTCATTGAGATATTTGGCATTAGTTTAATATTTTTATTTAATTAAGCAGCACTTTTCTTTCCTGCAGTAAAACAAAATTTTTTGTTGTTATTATGTACCTTATGAGGTTTTTTGTATGTTCTCCCCTTAATTGTAAATGATTATAATTTGGATTTTATTAGGATTTTTTATTTTTATTTTGTAAATACCAGAAAAGAGTTTTTATTTTATTTTATTATTTTATTTTATTTTATTTATTTATTTATTTTGTGTATGGAATAGCTTTAGTATTGGATCCCTTCGGCAAAATTTGAAATTCGGAACCGAAGTTGCTCGGACGTTTCTCGCCAAGATCTTTAATTGCACAATTGAGATAGCCAATTCAGTTCATCGCAAAAATGGCTTAAAATATTTAAAGTCACGAAAGGTTTCCCATACTAAAGCTGTGCGTTTTGTATTTATTTATTTATAATATTTTCTATTAAAGACTTCTGTGGTCACGAAATTTGGTGCGTAAATTGTTTGTTTGCATCCGGCACTTATTGTAACTGGATTTCACGAAATTCGAACCCCCCCCCCCCTCCTTCTCGGAATCGGAGGGCAATAAACGGTATAACTTCAGTATAACCCCACAGCTGAATTTGGCGATTTTTCTTTGGCGCCGTTTTGAAGGATAACGATGTCGTTCTGGACTGTTTGAGATATAATATGGCAGCCTAATATGTTGTATATTTTGGATTTATGATTTTATGTTTATGATTTATGATTTGGATTATGATTTTATCACTTATCATATATGATTTATGCTTTTTTGATTTATGATTTAGCCATAATCGCCAACAAAAAAATCGCCAAATATTGTCATGGGGTTATACTGAAGTCGTTCCCAATAAACATGTGTAAAAACATGTTTTTCCGTTTGAATTCGCTTTGAATTATCTTAGAATGGCGAATTTTGGTGTACGGATATTGATTAAGTGTACGCATTATGTACATTAATGGGATTTTGCAAAACTTCGAACTCACCCGTTGGGGAAGGGGAAGTAAGAAGTGGGTAAGTTGTGCCGAAGGCAGTGGGGACCCAGACTGGATATTGATTAAGTGTACGCATTATGTACATTAATGTGATTTTGCAAAACTTCGAACTCACCCGCTGAGGAAAGGGAAGTAAGAAGTGAGTAAGTTGTGCCGAAGACAGTGGAGACCTAGACTCCTCACTTAGCGAGCGAGAAAACCTCTACCAATCAAAGCGAGAACTTAGGTTATTAATAAAGATATGTGATTTTGACAACTCATTAAGTTTAATGTCCAGCGAAGCGGGCAAAGCCTGCTAGTAAATAAAATAAAATAAGAATAGCTGGCTACCTCTATATCGGTGTTCTTGAATCTTAAAGTGCACGAAATTTCGTATCACATCAATCACTAACACGCATTAAATTCTACTACCAAATTCGGTTATTGTGGCCACCACAAGACTTACTTCTATGTAATTTTACTCAAATTCAGTCGGTACAAATTTTTTTATCAAATTATTATTTGTTAAAATTATTTTATTAGAATGTAGACGATATTTATCTCACAGAATTATAACTCTAAATGCCGAAATAATGTCAATTTCTGCCAACATCAGAAGAAATGCGATTTTTTTTTTTTTTTTTTCGTTAAAAATGAACATATCGATAACTTTGTTTTAAGTTATCTCAGATCTATGGTTCAATCATTCGTTTTAAAGGTATTGACGAGATCTTTCGAGAGATATCCATATTAAAAATTTACACCCTCAGCGATGGTACCATATGCATAAACTTTTTTCCTAGTTTATTACTGGTGCGATCAACAATTTATATTAATTTTACAATCACACGTTAAATATAACTCTCATTGTGTACATTTATACGAAATTTTGTCCTATACTGCTATGTTAAAGATTTACAAAAAAAAAAAAAAAAAAGGGGATTACAGCGCCACCTGTTGAGCGATTAATCCCTAAATCTTATCAGCATTAGTTTAGATCAAGGTCCAACTAACTACCAAGATTGGTTAAATTTTGTTTGGTTCTTGAGATGCAGCATCCACACAATTTGTGATAAACACACAGACAGACATTTTCTAAAAACGCTCAAATCGTACTCAGGATATCTCAAAACTCGTAAATCCATTGAAAACTGGATTTTGAAAACTTTTACGAATTCAATACTTTCTTATTATATATATATATATATATATAGAAGAAAATGAAAAATGTTGGTTGGGTTTAATTTTGCACCAGTACTGCGCTATGAGTAATTAAAATGAAAAAGGAGAAAATCGTTTTCTTAAAAGTCAGGGTGACCAGATTTCTTCGAATTCAAGCACACTCATTTTCTTAAATTTTGAAATATAATAATGACTTTTTTTTATCACTTTTTTTATTTGAATAGCCTTCATTTACTTATAATCCAAAAACTACACCATAGTTTTATTTCTGTAATAATTTTGATACTTTTCTTTTATAAAAGTACCCTAATTTGATCACTATAACTACAGCACTTAGAATACAAAGTGTGGAAAAGGACTAGCAATTCAGTGCCAGGGGCCGCTTTACAATTTTGGCGGCCCTAAGCAATAGTTTTTTGGCGGTCCCCTCTAATAGATATCACGCCAGGGCAGCTTATAGATTTCATGTGACCCCAGGTAAATTTTCTGACTGTGATACCTAACCCCCTCTCCCTCCTCCCTTACAAAATAAAAAGCTACTATATTAAGATTGAACTTATTCTAATATTATAAGTTAATATAAATTTAAATAACATTTTCGTTTTTTTTTTTTTTTTCTTTTGTAAAAATTGAATTGGATCCGGCATATTTAGAAATATAAGAAAAAACTAGTATGCTGTGGCCACCACAAGACTTTCTTCTATATTTTCCTATACAAATTCACGCAGTAACAATATTTAAAAAAAAAAAAAAAAAAAAAAAAAAAAAACGATTTTTTTTCAAAGTTTTTTTTCGTTAAAAAAAAATCGATAACTTCGTTTTAAATTATCACATATTTATAGTTCAACCATTCATTTTAAAGATATTGGCGAGACCTTTCGAAAGATACCGATCTTAAAAATTTCCCCCCCCCCTCCGGGGGGTACTTTCCCCTGGGGGAGGGGAAGCGATGACCGAGATTTTTTTCCTAATTAGCTACTACTATTATCAATAATTCATATTAATTACACAATCACAGGTTAAGAATAACTCCCATTATGTACATTTATACGAAATTTTGTCCTATGCTGCCATGTTAAAAATTTAGAAAAAATACGATCAGAGCACCACCTGTTGAGTGATTGATCCCCAAATCTAATCAGCCCCAGTTTATGTCAGGGGCCAACTAAATACCAAGTCTGGTTAAATTTCGTTAAAAAAAAAAAAAAAAAAAAAAAAAAATATGATTTTTTTTTCTAAGTTACTTTTTGTTAAATGTAAAAAAAATCGATAACTTTCTTTTAAATTATCACAGATTTATAGTTCAACCATTCGTTTTAAAGGTATTGACGAGACCTTTCGAAAGATACCCATCTTGAAAATTTACTCCCCTCGAGGGGGGACTTCCCTCCCAGGGGGGTTCACGAGGCTCCTACGCATACAAAACTTTTTCCCCAGTTGATTACCTCTATTATAAATAATTCTTGTAAATTTCATAATGATTACTAAAAAATAATTCTCTTTATGCACATTTATACAAAATTTTGTCCTATATCACCATGTTAAAAATTTAGAAAAAGCGGGATGGCAACGCAACCTGTAAGACAATTTTTACCAAAAGTTGATAGGCACTAATTTATGTCAAGGTGCAACTACATACTAATTTGTATGAAATTCTGTGCAGTAGTTCCTGAGATACAGTTGCCACAAAATTTTGTCACACACACACACACACACAGACAGACTGACAGACAGACAGACAGACATTTTCTAAAAAGGGTCAAATCGTGTTCTACAGCTCTCAAAACGTGTAAATCCATCAAAAACCCGAGGTCGAAAATTTTTACGAATCCAATACTTTCTCTATATTACATATAGAAGAAAGTAATAAACAAGTTGAATCAAACCTTTAGCTTTTCTACCTGACTGTGCCAAACGTTCGATTGAGAAAATGCGTTAAATTTTCTGTTTATACTAATCTCCATTCTCTAAACTAAATGCCATTGCACGTATTGATGTACAGTTGAACTACTGTACATCAATACTGTTGTACCTGTACATGTATTCATATACCTTGTACAGCTTGTACCATAAACTGTTTGGCCAAACATTTGAGTAAAAACTATTACAATGGAGTGAAAAAGAAACTTTTTGCATGGCCAGAAGAAAAGGGAATTTGAAATTTGTCATTCTCTCACCATTGCTTAGCTATCAGATTGCGACATCACATCACAAAACGGAGTGAATCTATCAAGTTGCTACATTTTTACCACCGAAAAAGTTCCATAATAATATAATATTAAAATATTACTGTTATTATTATTATTATTATTATTTTAAAATTAGTTCTTATTTTTATTATAATTTTAATCCTTCCATAATAAAGGATAATTTTCAATTTTACATTAAATCAGGTGATAACAAGAATTCGTTTCATTATTCAAACAAGAACTAAAAATCATTTGGTTCGCATGGACTATTAATATTTTTCCAACTGTATGTACTTGTTGCCTCGTTTAACCTTGAATGTACTTTACCTACGTTATCACACAACAGAAAAAAATACAGAGAGACAAACTAACTGAATTCATAATCACTCTAAAACATTGTTGAAAAGTGTTAAAAAACCTTGACACAAGCGGAAATGCAGTTCTAGCAATTTCTAATTGTAGCTCTTAAGCTCTTGTAATATGTTTGAATATTTTGGTGTGATCCTGTAAACCTTAATGCTAAACATACCATATTCTATACATTTTTTTTTTATTTTTAATTATATGAATAATAAATCTAAATTTTAATACGACTTTCGCAGTACAAAGTTTTTTAAATGTGATTCTTAAAAGTACGTCTCATAGAAAGCAATTTACTATCATTCTTTTGAGTGTCCCTAATTATCCTATTTCTACCATTTTAAACAGAGAACATTAGCTACGGCCGTGCTGATAAACCGAAGTCGTCAACAATTTTAAACTTTATTGAAAAGTGTTAAAAATACTTTCCCTTTCACTTTTGCTTGAACCTTTTCCTTAATGTATATGTGAAATAAAATTTTTATTAATTCATTTCTTAGTAGGTTGACTTATCAGATGAAATTTTGTGTTGGCTATTATTAATTGCAAACTAATAACTTTTAAACACAACTACGAAGCCTTTTCATTCATAAACGCGCGACATAATTAGGTATTCTTATTTAGATATGGTGCTATGAATCGATTGGTAGGGTTTAAGACCGACTCACTACGCTAAGGTCCGAGGCCTATAGGTAGAATGCCCTCCGAGAGGGGTCTTTCTAAGGGGCCCATAAGGGGATACTTATAGCTCGTAATTTGCGCGAGTTTCAGAGAAAACCACGGAAAATTCTGAACGGCTAGATTGATAATTGATTGCTGTGATTGACCTGGGATCGAACCGGACACTTCCCATCTACCAGCTTTGAGTGCAGAACCGCTCGGCTACTAGTAGGCCTGTGATGAGAATCAAAGCAGTGTTTAATTTTTCCGTATGAAGGTAAAGCCTTTTGCAGAAAAGACTATCTAAAGTCAACGCATTAAACAGATTTTCTAGACACCATAGGCGAGAAAAGATCACCCTTATGTAATTTAAATTTACTCTTATTTATTTTTTAATCTTAATTTATATATTTTGCACATTTTAAATCTATCCTGAAGACCTTTCTAAAATCTGGACTTTTTCTGACTGGTTTATGAAGTTATTTTTTTCGCAAATGTACAAATCTTTCAAGAATTTTACCATGTTTTTATTAACTTCGATTCTTGTTTATGGGTTTGTTTGTGGGTTTGTTTGTGTGTTTGTCAGGGACAAATCTTGCAATCGATTTTTAACTAACTTCCCGACTAGCTAGATATTTGAAATTTTCAGGACAGCTCACAACACGGTGACAATACATTTTTCTAATAATTCTAGTCAACTATTTCAAGTCCAGCTGCCTTCGGCAGCGCTTATATGATTCGACAGAAAATTTATTTAACTAACTTCCCGACTAGCTAGACATTTGAAACTTTCAGAATAGTTCAGAACACGGTTGAAATGCATTTTCTTAATACCTTTAGCCAACTGTTTCGGGTTCCTGCTGCCTTCGGCAGCGTTATCAGTACAAAGCTTGCAATCAATTTTTCACTAACTTTCCGACTAGCTAGACATTTGAAACTTTCAGGACAGCTCACAACACGGTGACAATACATTTTTCTAATAATTTTAGTCAACTATTTCAGGTCCCACTGCCTTCGGCAGCGCTTATATAATTCGACAGAACATTTATTTAACTAACTTCCCGACTACCTAGACATTTGAAACTTTCAGAATAGTTCAGAACAAGGCGAAAATGCAATTTTTAAATATTTTTAACCAACTGCTTCGGGTTCCTGCTGCCTTCGACAGCGTTACCAGTATAAAGCTTGCAATCGATTTTTCACTAACTTCCCGACTAGCTAGACATTTGAAACTTTCAGGATAGTTCAGAACACGGTGAAAATACATTTTTTTAATACCTTTAGCCAACTGTTTCGGGTTCCTGCTGCCTTCGGCAGCGTTATCAGTACGAAGCTTGCAATCAATTTTTCACTAACTTTCCGACTAGCTAGACATTTGAAACTTTCAGGCTATCTCATAACACGGTGACAATACTTTTTAAAAAAACTTTTTGTCAACTGCTTCAGGTCCCTACTGCCTTCGGCAGCGTTTATATGATTCAACAGAAATTTTATTTAACTAACTTCCTGACTAGCTAGACATTTGAAACTTTCACAATAGTTCAGAACACGGTGAAAATGCATTTTTTTAATACTTTTAGCCAACTCTTTCGGGTTACTGCTGCCTTCGGCAGCGTTACCAGTACAAAGCTTGCAATCGATTTTTCACTAACTTCCCGACTAGCTAGATATTTGAAACTTTCAGGATAGCGCAGAACACGGGGGCAATACATTTTTTAAATACTTTTAGTCAACTGTTTCAGGTCCCTACTGTATTCGGCAGCGTTCATATGATTCAACAGAAAATTTATTTACTAACTTCCCGAGTAGCTAGACATTTGAAACTTTCGGAATAGTCCAGAATACGGTAAAAATGCTTTTTAAAAATATTTTTATCCAATTGCTTCGGGATCCTGCTGCCTTCGGCAGCGTTTCTAGCACAAAGCTTGCAATCAACTTTTAACTAACTTCCCGGCTAGATAGCCATTTGAAACTTTTATAATAGCTCAAAAGACGATAGCAAGGAATTTTTTTAATACTTTTATCCAATTGCTGGGGTTCCGGCTGCCTTCAGTAGCGTTTATATGATTCAACAGAAAATTTAAAAACATGGTTTATAAAAAATTTTTTATCTTATAATTATTTTATTTAGATACTTATAAATTTAACAGCGTATTTTTTTTTTCTATTTTTCTTTTTCTTAGTTCTATTATTTAGTTGATTATGGATGAATTTGATATAAGGAGTTCGAAATTTGCGCTGAATGAGATTAAAAATGAGGCTGCATGTGAAACTGTCAAATGTGACGCGTTAGTGATGTCAAGTAAAAGAGCTTCGAATTTTTTAGATTTAATAAAATTATCGTGAATAAATTCTGTTATTCTGATGGGTGGTGGAATGTTTAGGTCTAAAACCAAATTGTTTAACCAGAGCACCTAATTTTAATTCCCAACTGCAAAAATTCATCTTGGAAATTTTTACAAAGTTTTACTTGAATAACATAAAGAAAATTCTTCATTTATTTCTTCTGTTTTAGACTTGTTCGCAAATTCTGGTGGTAGTTTATTTTAAATGAATGAAATTTCCTTGTCCCTGAAAGGTTTAATGTGTTTTTATACAAAGTTAAAACCTTTAAAGAAGGTTACTTTTAATTTACAACTGAATATACACATATTCCTTAAGAGAAAAAAAAAAGATCAAAAATTGGTTTATGATTTTCGCTTTTCTTCCATCCATCCATTTTTCTTTTTTTTTTCCCTTCAAATTTTGGCCAGTGCTTCAATTCTTTTGGCGGCCCTCCTTTTTCGGCGGCCCTAGGCGACCGCTTAGGTTCGCCTAATGGTAAAGCGGGCCCTGTTCAGTGCCTTAAAAACTAAGCCTCTCACCAGAGGTCAGTGCGATCGAGTTTATTGCTTGAAAAACTCCCTACTAGTTAATTATATACTTAGATCACGTGATTGAGCATACGAAACTGGGAAAAGCCAATCAACTCATCGATTTCAGCAAAAAATTCGGTCGCAGTGCCATCTGGGAAGCTTATTTTTTTAGCAGTATTTTAAGCATTCGATCATAAACGCTTGCTACAATGTATACTCAGTTATGCCTCTGGGGGGTCACCGAAGCGGGAGAGATCCGAAAATCCCTTCCGTGGAGGATCAAAATTGTGATGGCATGTCTCCGGACTACCTCTAGGGGTAAGTCCCAGACCCTCGCCTATTGCCCATTGCGCAGCACTAGTGCGACGTAAAAACCCAACCAACCATTTAGTAACTGAAAGAAAAATGTGTAGTCATTTTTTTTTTTAATTGCTTGCAAAATGGCTTGAGCTACAAAATTTAGTTGTAGTTATTGAATACACCTCTTTAGTTTGTTTTAGTAAGTGTGTGTGTGGGGGGGGGGGGGAAGGGGGGTCAAAGTTTCTTAGACAAGTAATGGATTTGTAATATATTTCTCTAGACATTATTTTTCTTGCAAAATAAAGCTATTCATGAATAAAACATTATAATACATTTAAAAATGAAGCTATCTCTCCACTTTCTTTGCACAAACAGTTTTTCCACACAACAATTAGATATTTTAAAATTAACTAAAGTATGAAATTTAGGTGGAAACACTTGATTTTAAACTTTTCGTACTTTTTAGTGTGAATCAAGCTAATAAAGCATTTCCTCGTGATGTCTGGTGGTTGGCAAAAAAGCGCGCTCGACTTTCCCGCGCCCCGCCCACCATTGATTTACTATATTGGTAATCCGCCATCGCTATGCTTTTCCCAAGCCTTTTTGCCAACCACTCATAAAAGTTGAGATGTTTTTTTTACAAACAAGGAACTGCCCTATAGAAAAAGTCTTTAATTAATTTTTTTTAATATTTTATTTTTAAATATCCTGACTATTCTAAATAATCTTCTTCTTCTCTCGGGCAACAGCTTTTCAATTTCTTTTTCTTATTTCTTTCTTTTTTTTTTTTTTTTTTTTAATTCTCTAAAAGTAGAAAAAATAGCTTCAGACGATGAATTACCATTCTAAATTCATTTTTTTTTTTTTAAATACCTAAGATAACGCTATTTATTTATTTGTAAACGATAAATTTCTTTGTTATTAATAAAAAACATTAACATATATATATTTTTTTTACACTATTGATCACATTTTTATTTTCCTATGAAAAATAGCTTCAAAAGATTGAAAAAACCATTATTTAAGAAACTTTTCTGAAGATGGCAAATAGAGTACTTTTATTAACCCGAAGTTTTTAATTAACAACTTCGTTAATTAAGATGATAGAAATTTGTAACGGACGGAAATGCCTTCCTTGGAATATTCGACACATATTGATACCTCTCTTGACGCATAGAACGATAGAACACTAACTACCCTCCGCGAGGAGATGCGATTGCAGACAAAAAAAAAAAAAAAAAAAAAAGAAAGAAAAAAAGAAAAAAGAAAAAGAAAAAAGAAAATTGACACCAGCGACAGTAACTTTTTTAACTTTTGAAGAAATTTTTTTTTTCTACTTATCCTTGCATCGGTTCTTTTGTTTTTATAGTTTGCTTCTTTTCTCGCTCAAATCATGCGAGAATAAAGTTTTATGTTACTTTGTTCTTTATAGGGAAATATGTGTATCACGCATTCAGAGAATTGCGCTGCTTGAGGCTTGCAGTCGGCAGCAAAATTATTGAAGCCCACATCCACATTTTTCATACTTTTTTGGTTGCTAATTTACCATGTTTTTATTAACCTCGATTCTTGTTTGTTTGTTTATCCGGTAAAAATCTTGCAATCGATTTTTAACTAACTTCCCTACTAGCTACACATTTGAAACTTTCATAGTAGCTCAGAATCCAGTGACAACACAATACTTCGAAGTCCGATTTTTGAATTTTCGATTACTTTTCTTTTAATTAATTAAAATATGAAAATAATAAGCTCCTAATAGCTTTAAAAATAGCCATTAAATATTAGCTATGATTTAATTGTTGCAAAAAACAAAACAACAAAAAAAAATCTGGTGTGAAACAACCAAACGACTTCCATTACCCGCTATTACATGTATTATATGCATTTTTGAGAGAGAATGTGATCAGAAAACATAAAAGTGACCAAAAAAGAAAATCGTTAGAGCCGTTTTTGAGATACCAACTTTCACAAAAAATCAATTATTGAGCGGAAAACAATAATTATATACAAAAGCATATTTAAAAGTGAGTTAAAATGGCGAGTTTGAAAAAAATCCGAACAACCGTTTTTAAAGGAACGCCTTTGCGATGCCTGAAATTGAGCTATTTATACAGGACGCCTATCAATTTTCATGAACTAACCAACTATATCATTCGAAAGGATATCTGATAGAGTGTTTATATGGCAAGTTTGAAGAAAATCGTTAGAGCCGTTTTTGAGATACGGACTTACGGTCCCACTTCCGGTTTCCGATGTCCCATTTCCGGTTAAACTCAATTATTGACAGGAAAACAATAATTACATACAAAAGCATATTTAAAATTTAGTTAAAATGGCGAGTTTGAAAAAAATCCGTACAACCGTTTTTAAAGGAACGCCCTTGGGAGGCCTGAAATTGAGCTATTTATACAGGACGCCTATCAATTTTCTTGAACTAACCAACTATATCATTCGAAAGGACATCTAATAGCGTGTTTATATAGCAAGTTTGAAGAAAATCGTTAGAGCCGTTTTTGAGATACGGACTTACGGTCCCACTTCCGGTTTCCGATGTCCCATTTCCGGTTAAACCCAATTATTGACAGGAAAACAATAATTACATACAAAAGCATATTTAAAATTGAGTTAAAATGGCGAGTTTGAAAAAAATCCGTACAACCGTTTTTAAAGGAACGCCCTTGGGAGGCCTGAAATTGAGCTATTTATACAGGACGCCTATCAATTTTCTTGAACTAACCAACTATATCATTCGAAAGGACATCTAATAGCGTGTTTATATAGCAAGTTTGAAGGAAATCGTTAGAGCCGTTTTTGAGATACGGACTTACGGTCCCACTTCCGGTTTCCGATGTCCCATTTCCGGTTAAACTCAATTATTGACAGGAAAACAATAATTACATACAAAAGCATATTTAAAATTGAGTTAAAATGGCGAGTTTGAAAAAAATCCGTACAACCGTTTTTAAAGGAACGCCCTTGGGAGGCCTGAAATTGAGCTATTTATACAGGACGCCTATCAATTTTCTTGAACTAACCAACTATATCATTCGAAAGGACATCTAATAGAGTGTTTATATAGCAAGTTTGAAGAAAATCGTTAGAGCCGTTTTTGAGATACGGACTTACGGTCCAACTTCCGGTTTCCGATGTCCCACTTCCGGTTTTTCAATTTTCACCAAAATTTGGAAATTTCATCTGTAGGCCAGACGTATTTCAATTCTAAAGTTTCGTAGCTCTATCTTTATTAGTTTATGAGCTATAATAGCCAGAAGATTCTCCACATACATACATACACACTGAAGGATTTCAATGCATGTTTCTCATATCAGCTGTTAACCAGCGAACACCTGTCATGACGTCAGATGTGACATAACTGTATTACGTAATCAACGGCGCATCTTCGCTCCCTGAGAGAGAGATGTTTATAAGAGTCTGTACGAGAAAGCTTTGCTAAGCGTGCGGCAAGAAATGCCCGCATTATGTTATCCTACTTTTCTATATATTATTAAATGTTGTGATTGTTCAAAAGACTCTGCTTTTCACTCTGCGGACCCATTTATACCAACAATGGTTATGGGCCCAGAGACACGCATCTTACTGCGGACTTTTTAAAAATTTAAATTAACATTCGTTAAAACGAAAGTGCGACTTAATGTTAAGCCTAAGGGCTGAAATCGAAAGTATTTTTGATTCTATTTTTATAAAGAAGCTACTATAGCTGTTTAAATATGTCGCAAATATTAAATATAGAAAAGTTATCGAAAAACAATTTCGATACACGGAAGCTGCAGATAGAAGCTGTTTTAATCAAGAATGATCACTGGAGTTATGCTAACGGAACGAAAATTAAGCCCGATGAAGGCGCCGAAGGCGAAGAAAAATGGCTCGAAAATGACCTTAAAGCTAGAGCCGATTTAATCCTAGCAATTACCCCAAGTGAGTTGTGTCATATTAAACATTGTACCACCTCAAATGAAGTATGGAATAAATTAAAAGAAGTTTACGAATCGAGAGGACCGGCAAAGAAAGCCACCCTATTGAAGCAGCTCCTCTTTAAGAAAATGACTGACAGTGAAAATATGTCCGATCACCTCAATATTTTCTTCGATATAGTGGACAAGCTAAAAGAAATGGACATTGAAGTAGCCGAAGACCTATTATCAATTTTGCTCTTATACAGTATTCCTGACAGCTATGAAAATTTCAGGTGCGCCATAGAAGCAAGAGATGAATTGCCGAAGCCTGAAGCTCTGAAAATTAAAATGATGGAAGAATACGAGTCAAGAAAAAATAAAAAGAATCAAGAATCATCAAATGCGTATTTTACGACTCACAAGAAAAATCTTCCTGAAAAGAACAAAAGAGAAATCTTAAAGCCTGTGCAGAACAAGAACACGTATGGCGAAAGAAATTATGCAATCTTCAAATGCAATTACTGTTCAAAAGTAGGGCATAAAGCCTCAGAATGCAGAAAGAAGATCTCAGACAGAAAATTCACTTCATCGAATAAATACAAAGATAGATCTTTCATGGTTGAAGATAGTACAGAGTTCACGATGGCAGCCAGTAACTCTTTCCAAGAACATTCCGAGTGGTGTCTCGATAGCGGTACGACATCCCATATGGCTCATGACAAGAATTTGTTTATAGATTTCGAACCTAGAATTGGATCATTTATAAAATTAGCTGTAGATGAAACAGCGGAGATCACAGGTGTTGGAACAGTCAAATTAAAAGTTCCCGGTAATCACGGTGTAACTAATTTAAAGTTGACAAATGTTTTGTGTGTTCCAAAATTGAAATGCAATTTAATGTCTATATCAAAGGCTACAGAAAACAACTGCCGAGTTGTATTTACCGAAAAATGTGCGAAAATCACAGAGCAGGACGGCTCTCTGATTATAAGTGCTACGAGAAAAGGTGATTTATATTTTTTTCAGCCGCATGTGGATATCGCTGCATCAACTCAGGTAAGCAACTTTCATAAATGGCATTTAAAATTAGGACATTTAAATGAAAAAGATTTAAAATTATTAAAATCTGAAAATATGTTAAGAGATTTAAATTTTAATGAAAAAGATTCCTTAAAAGATTGTAAAGTATGTATTAGGTCTAAACAAACTGTGAAACCATTTTGTAAAGAAAACAAATTTCATAGTGATGAATTATTAGAAGTAGTTTATTCTGATTTATGTGGCCCTATAAATGTTAAATCCCATGGCGGATCACGTTACTTTATTACTTTTTTGGATGATAAATCTCGTTACATTGAAGTAAATTTTCTAAAAACAAAAGATCAAGCTAAGTACGCGTTCCGGAGATATAAAGCAGCAGTCGAAAATCGATTAGGAAAAAAAATTATAATACTGCATACTGATAATGGATTGGAATATTGTGGCGAAGAATTCAATAAATATATTGAAGAATGCGGTATTAAACGCGAATTTTCATCGCCAATGACCCCTCAGCAAAATTCTAGAATTGAAAGACAAAATCGTACATTATGCGAAATGGCGAGGTGTTTATTAATGCAATCAAACCTTCCAAATACATTCTGGGCTGAAGCAGTAAATTGCGCTGCATATATTAGAAACAGGTGTCCCACTAAAGGAATTAAAGAAAACAAAACACCTTTCGAATTGTTTTTCGGTTATAAACCAACTGTTAACTATTTTAAAATTTTCGGACAGAAATGTTTTGTTCTAAATAAAAAATCAAAAGGGAAGTTTGAAGCTAGGTCACACGAACATATATTCGTTGGCTATTCAAATGAATCACGCGCTTACAGATTATGGAATAAGGATACCAGAAAAATTGTCATAAGTCGTGATGTTCGATTTATAGACGAGTTTCAAACAAATGATTCAGCTACTACTGATCAATTAGAATTAATTTTTCCGTCTGAGAATAAATGCAATGATTGTAATATTAAAAATGAAACTCCTATCACTACTCAAACCGCAGACAGGGGGGAAAACAGCGGATCGATTTCCTATCCCCCTGAATGCAACGGAGAGAGTTTCTCTTTTTGGAAAGGGGGGGAAGGCTCGCTTTCTGAAGGGGGGAACGTAGAAGATGTGAGTGGAGGGGAGGAGAGTGTTGACGATATATGTAAACAAGAGAAAGGGATTAATAAAAACAATCCTATTTTTAAACGTGGTCCCGGAAGACCTAAAAAAGGTAAAAGTTGGAACTTTCAAAAGTCTCATAAGGAGTGTATTACTGATACAAAATATAAAGATGAAACTTCTCAATTAGCTGATAACTCATTTAATGAAATTAATCCCAGCGTGATCGACGCGTTAAATGGAGATTATGCTAAAAATTGGGAAAACGCGATGAAATTAGAATATGATTCTTTAGTTAAGCAAAACGCTTGGGAAATTGTAGATAGACCAAAAGATAAAAGGGTAATTGGGTGTAAATGGGTTTTAAAAACAAAATTCAAACCAAATGGTCAAATTGAAAAATTTAAGGCCAGATTAGTTGCCAAAGGGTGTTCACAGAAACAAGGTATAGATTTTGAGGAAAATTTTTCACCAGTAGCCAGATTAAGTTCTATAAGAACTGCAATCGCGTATGCTATCCAGAATGGTTTCACAGCATACCAGTTAGATTTCATTATGGCATATGTTAACGGCAATTTGAATGAAGAAATTTTTATGGAACTTCCTGAATTTTTTGAAAATGACATACACGAAAGTAAAGTGTGTTTATTAAAAAAATCTTTGTATGGGCTTAAGCAGTCAGGAAGACAGTGGTTTAAGAAATTAGATGAGAAACTGAGAAAAATGAAATTTAACCCTTTGAATTCCGACAAATGTGTCTATTACTCAAAATATCCTTTTGATGCTATTATAATCGTCTATGTCGACGATTTAATTTGTCTCACTAAAAGTGAAGAGCACTATTTTGATATAAGAAATAAATTAGCAGAATCTTTCAAAATGAAAGATATGGGTCTTCTGCATTATTGCTTAGGCATTGAATTTAATCAAGATAGGGACAGCATCACTATAACACAAAAGAAATACATTGAAGATTTACTAAATAAATTTAATATGGAAGATTCTAGAGTGGTGAATACACCTTTAGATAGCAGTGTAAAATTAACTAAACAAATGTGTCCAAATACAGAAGAAGAGAAATCATACATGTCAAAAATTCCTTATAGACAATTAATTGGTTCTCTTATGTATCTGTCGGTTGCTACCAGACCAGATATCACCCATGCTGTAAATTATTTAAGTCAGTTTAATAACAATCCAGGAAAACCTCACTGGATAGCTGCTAAAAGAATACTAAGGTATCTCAATGGCACTAGAAATTTAGGAATTGTGTATTACAGAGACAATAAACCATTAACAGCATTTGTTGATGCCGATTGGGCATCCGATATAAATGATAGAAAATCATATACAGGATACGTCTTTAAATATGCCGGTGGACCTATTTCTTGGGAATCTAGAAAGCAGCGAACCGTTGCTCTATCCACAACAGAGTCTGAATATATGTCTCTGTCTGAATCCGCAAAAGAGACAATTCATGTTAGAAATTTCTTAAAAGAATTGGATCCTGAAATTGTATCAAGTCCAACTGCAATCATGTGCGACAATCAATCTGCACTGAGATTAGTAAAAAATCCTGTTCATCACAATCGATCTAAGCACATTGACATTCGTCATCATTTTGTGCGAGAAGTTTACAATAATAAACTAATTGACATTAAATATATTTCATCAGATGAACAACCTGCAGATATTTTAACAAAAAGTTTAAATGCATATAAACATGAAAAATGTTGTGATATTATAGGACTTAATACTCAGGACTGATGAACTTAAAAATATATATATATTTAAACTGTGTTTTCATTAAGAAATTAACTGCTTATATTTTACGTA
Organism: Salticus scenicus; assembly: GCA_963930645.1. Classification (NCBI taxonomy): domain Eukaryota; kingdom Metazoa; phylum Arthropoda; class Arachnida; order Araneae; family Salticidae; genus Salticus; species Salticus scenicus. Next base: position 1,156,643 of record CAWVNO010000050.1, read on the forward strand.
TTTTATTTTATAATATTAACCATAATTATTTGCTTATAATTCTATTTCTTTACTAACACTTTTCTTATTTTAAGTAACTCTTGCATAAAAATAATTTTCTGTAATTTTTAATATGCTATTATAATGCATAAATATGTTTTATTTTCGAAACATTTATTGAAAAAGGGGGAAATGAAGGATTTCAATGCATGTTTCTCATATCAGCTGTTAACCAGCGAACACCTGTCATGACGTCAGATGTGACGTAACTGTATTACGTAATCAACGGCGCATCTTCGCTCCCTGAGAGAGATGTTTATAAGAGTCTGTACGAGAAAGCTTTGCTAAGCGTGCGGCAAGAAATGCCCGCATTATGTTATCCTACTTTTCTATATATTATTAAATGTTGTGATTGTTCAAAAGACTCTGCTTTTCACTCTGCGGACCCATTTATACCAACACACACACACACACACACATACATACACACTGACCAATTGCCAAAAACCACTTTTTTGGACTCAGGGGACCTTAAAACGTGTAAATCAGGTGAAATCTCGATATCGAATTTTTGGACCGAATACAATACTTCCATTACCTACGGTAGTAGGGTAATGGAAGTAAAAAAGTTTCTTTTCTTTTGGCATAAAAATAAATACATTTAATTAAACGTGAATGTTAAAAAATTGCAAAAAGTTAAATTATACTACATTTCACAAAAATGGACTTCATTATCACTAAAAATTTTATACGCATTGATAAAGTGCTAATGTAGTTCTATAGCTATGATTCAACAGAAAATTTAAAAACTTGGTGTATAAAAAGTTTTTCATCTTATAATTATTTTATCATCAACTAGCAGGCAAAGCCCGCTTCGCTGGTCCCTATTTTTAAAAGAATCACTATAATTACTGAATTCTCAAAATTGCATTAATTTTTATCACGTGAAGAAAAAAAGAGAAACAAAATCTGATTGGGAAAAATGTCGCACCGGGTTCTCACTGCCTTCGGAAAAAATTCCCAAAATGCTCTAACTCTTATTTCTATTATTTCCCCCCCTTCGCCCACCCCCCCTTCCGTCTATCCTAATAATTTTACAAATTCGAAAATATCTGCAGTCGATTTGTAAGTATCAAAATCCTCTATGCACCAGTTTTGAACGATATATCTCTATTTTTATTTTTTGCCCCTCTGCTCTCCCCTTCCCGCCCCTCCCAATAATTTTAAAAAATCGAAAATATCCGCAATCGATTTGTAGGTATCGGAAACTTCTATGTACCAATTTTGAATGATCTAACTCTTTTTTTTTGCCCCTCAGCCCCCCTCCCCCAACCTTCCCGGCCCTCCTAATAACTTTACACTTTCGAAAATATCCCCATTCGACTTGCAGGCCTCTAAAACTTATCTATACCAATTTTGTACGCCCTAACTGTATTTCTATTTGTTTTTGCCCATAACCCCCCCCCCCCTTACAGCCCCACCTGGAGGCTGAATTTCTAAAATTCCAGAAATTGGTTTTTAGATATTTGCATTAGCTATATTTTAGAGCAAAAATTTCACTTATGTCTATTTTTTGTTTGAGATATATAGGATTATGCGAAATCACGTTTTACGCATGTGAAATCACGTTTTGCCCCCCTGCCCCCCTTGGGGACCGAATTTTGATAATTCCAGAAATTGGTTTTTAGACATATGTATTAGCTATATGTTAAAGCAAAAATTTTACATATATCTGTTTTTTGTGTTTGAGATATGAAGGATTTTGTGAAATCACGTTTTGCCTCCCCTCCCCCCTCGGGGGGCGAATTTCGTAAAATCGCTTCTTAGTGGATGCCTACGTCATAGAACGAACATTGTCACAAAATTTCATGCTTCTAAGTCCAGGAGTTTGGGCTGGGCGATGATGAATCACCCCCTCAGTCAGTCAGGAAGAACGATTTTATATATATAGATTTACTTTTTTATAAACAGCATAAAATAAGATCATGGCTTAACAAATATTTACTTAACAAAACAGTATTAAATAGGAATCTTTTAAATAGAAATTATGGCTAGTGCTTCAATAATTTTGTTGCCGACTGTATTTTGAATGTAAATCGTATGAAAGATGCAAAGATGTTTGGCTATGTAGTAAATATCGCTATATCAGTTCGTTCGAAGATTTCGTAATACAGGTTCGGTGGAAGACAAACACAGGAGTGGAAGACCTGAGTGACCAGATTTTTTTTTCACTGAATTTGAGGACAAATATAGCGGTGTCCTCGAATTTCGAGGACAAAAAATAAATAAATAAACAAATCACCTTAAATTGTAAAATTTTAGTAATTTTCATGTGTGAAACACCTAAAAGAACCTATTTCAGCTTATTTATTATTCATATAATAAATTATTATAATAAAACATTAATAGCTTTACAACTGGTGTCCCCAAATATGTTGTAATGTGTAGGGGACAAAGGTAGTTTCCGAGGACTGTCCTCGAGATTCGAGGACGTATGGTCAGCCTAGGAAGACCTAAAGTTATCACACCAAACTTTCTGCAAGACACTCAACAAAGACTATTTCAAACTCCTCAAAAATCCGTTACGTGTTTGGCACAAAACATGGGCGCATCTCGTGTATCGACACATAAGGCTTTTAAGAACTTTGAATTTTCGCGCTTATTGTGTAAAAATGGTACAGGAGATAAAGCAGCTATTATTGCCGGTGCATGGTTGCGGAGATTTATTCTCAACGTCACCATTTTGTACAAAACGTTTTTCTCCGATGAAGCATGTTTTCATTTAAGAGGTTACCTGAACACACAAAACTCGCGCTTTTCAGCAACGACCAATCCTCATTCATTAACGCAAAAACCTTTACATTCTCATAAGATCTAGTGTGAAGCAACCACACGACTTTCATTGCCCACTATTTCACGTATTATATACAATTTTAAAAAAATGTGATCAGAAGACACAAAATTGACCTAACGAAGTACACACCTAACAAATTTCCTGTAACAGAAAAGCTGTTATACACTGAGCAAAAAAAAAAAAAAAAAAAAAAAGCCGCACTGCAGAAAAAAAGACTTATACCTTTTTCATTTGTAATAACTTCAAAATTAATGGTTGAAACAAATAAAATTGTCATGTTTGCATAATACCAAAGTGATGAAATGATACCTATGTACATTTTCGACTTAGTAATTCGTTTTATTACACTCTACGAAGTACTTTATAAAAATATACATAAAACTTTCTTTTTACACATAATGCAATAAACATACACTTTGTATTCTGTTATGATTTATTATATAAAATAAACAAGTTACATTTTAATATATGAAATAAAACTATTAATTTATTAGATGTAAGCAATTTTTTATTAAAAATATGTATTATTCTTCATTGAGTTAATTCCCCCTTTATATGGAATTATTGCTTTAATGCACAGTGGTATAGTATTATACCGTTTTTTGACATAAATCTCAAAAATATCACTGTGCTAAATATTGTAAAAAAAAAATTCTAGCTCTTGCAAAGTTGTAGGCTGCAAATTTCGAATCCTCCTTTCTCTCCCTGCACCTTTTTATGACTAAACGTTTTCAAACTAACTGTTTCCAAGTCTAACAAAGAAGAAATTCTACGATATTCTTTGTTGGATTTAACTTAGAGTGAAAAAAGATATTATTACATACTATAGGTACTAATGGCAATGAAGAGGTAATTTTAACAATTTGATTCAAATTGACGAACCACAAACGCAGTACAACAAGGTGCATTTTTATCTTGAAATGCTGTTTGAAGAAAAGTCTGAAATACCTTCAAAATAGTCGGTCAGACGCCACTTTTATAATCACCGTGTTTTATTTTGTGTTAATTGATCCCTTGAGCATGAAAATTTGTCTGATTCTTTGAAAAAGTATGCACCTCCGTACCATAATGTTCGGAGAATGTGTCACTGTTTTAAGAGAGCAGTTTTCATTAAGTCAGTTCCATTTTTACCTTCCTAGTTGTTTTTTTAATCAGCTCGAAATAAATTAAACTTGACTCATCAGAAAAACTCAGTTCAGCCCGATAATTAACAGCTAATTTTTTTAAATTTTTGGTCAACTAATGTCTTGCCTTTTTTTTTTTTTTTTTTTTTTTTTTTTTTTTAATATTTGTTCTTTGCAGATCATCTGGTTTTTAACCTGCCTTGTTTAATTGCTCCGGACTATTTTTGAAGAAAGTATTTTGCTATACACTTTTTTAAAATCTTTTTAAAGTTCTGAACATCATACAAATCGATTTTTTAAACATTTGCTTTTTAACTTGCGATTATCTTGCTTGGATGAGTAGCGTGACCGCTTAACCCTTTCCGGTGCAGTGTTCCCGCTGATGGAACACCTAATTTTAATTCTCAAGTGCAAAAACTCATCCCGGAAATTTTTTAGCAAAAATTTACATTTATAACGTAGCAGAAAAGCCCTTTTTTTAAACCTGAAAACTTAAAATGTCTTTTATTTTAATTTTGTTCGTGAATTCCGGTGGCAGTGTATTTTAAATAGTCCGATTTACACTGCATTGCAAAGGTTTAAAGCCAAATTTTCAGTTTAAACGGCCAAAAATTTTTATACTTTGCTAAAAACCATATTACAAATATTTCGTTAACATCCAATTATTTTGTCATCTCACGTATTAAAATATTTTTCGATTTTAATTTAAAAATTAGTACTTTTTGTGGCATCGTTAACTACCTTATTCTTACCATTTTTGAAATAATTTCTAAAATTACAGTTTTTCTGACAATTGGATTTTGTTTTTAACACTGGACTTAATGCTAAAGTGTATGTGGAGGGCAACATAATAAAATCTGTTCGAAAATTTGCTTTTTAAACGATAAAATTGGCGGTTGTAGAAGGTAAAAAGGAAAATATCCAAATGCGGCTTTTTTTTTTTTTTTTTTTTTTTGCCGCTTAGTGTAAATATAAAAGCTGATATATGTAGACAATTACAACAGTTTAGACAGCGAGTTAAAACATAAGAAAAAAAAATAGTAGAGTTATTTTTTGAAACACCAATTTCCGAGATCTAAAACTGACCTACCTAAGCAGGATTACTGTTAAGTTTCCTGTAATAACCACGTAATATACGAGAAAGGATATCTAAAATGGATTTATGTAACATTTTTCAAGAAAATCGTTAGAGCCATTTTTGAGATACCAACTTTTACCAAAACTTGGCATACTCAATTATTGACCGGAAAACAATAATTACATACAAAAGGGTATTTAAAAGTGAGTAAATATGACGAGTTTTAAAAAAATCCGTACAGATGTTTTTAAAGGAACGCGCTTGCGAGACCTGAAATTGAGCTATTTATACAGGACGCCTATCAATTTTCCTGAACTAACCAACTACATGATTCGAAAGGACTTCTAATAGAATGTTTATATAACAAATTTGAAGAAAATCGTTAGAGCCGTTTTTAAGATACGGACTTCCGGTTTCCCATGCCCCAATTCCAGTTTTTCAATTTTCACCAAAATTTGGAAAATTCATCTGTACACCAGACCTGACTCAATTCTGAAGTTTCGTAGTTCTGTTTTTATTAGTTTCGGAGATATGATAGCCAGAATATTCCGTACATACACACACACTGACCAATTGCTACAAACCACTTTTTTGGACTCCGGAGACTTCAAAACATGGAAATCAGGTGAAATCTCGATATATAATCTTTGGATCGACTTCCATTACCTACGATAGTCGAACCCCTGATCTAAGCATCCCAGATCTTTTTCTGTGGGGACATTTAAAGAGCAAAGTTTATGCAGACAATCCTCAAGCAATAGATGATCTCAAATTACCATTACTCACAGGATACAAGAAGTCACTCCCAGCATGTTAAAACGCGTTTCTCCAAACATGCGGAAATGAGTTCAGCTTTGCCTCCTAGAAAGAGGTGGACATTTTGAACATTTAATGTAAATGTAAGTTCCGTATATTTTCTTCCATTATTTTAAATGTGCTTTTTATCATTAGCAAAAAAAATAATCGTTTAAGGTTTGTTGTTTTTCGACTAAAAATACATCAGCGTCAGTACTGGATCTTCTAAGGCACACTGTATAATTGACAGAAAAATAACAAAATAAACATAATTTAATTTATTTTTGAAAACAGAAGAAACTTTACTGCCAGTCCGATAGAAACTTTTAAATATTATTTTCTAAAGATGCACACCTGCACTTTCCTAAAATATTTTTTTCTCTCTCTCTTCTGACAGATAACCCTTTCAAATGTGACTGTTATCTTCAGCTGTTTTTAGATTGGGTCAAGACAAAAAGTTACCATGCAGTTTCCAACGGTATTTGCCAAAAATCTGATCATGAAAACAGTCTACCAAATCAGCAAAACTGCCCAGACCCTTGTTCCTGCAGGTGTACAAAATTTGAAAATGTTACATTCATGTTTGTCGACTGTAGCTCCAGAAATTTGTCTACTGTCCCTCAGATTTTGGAAAATAAATTTACGCAAGAGGGGGTAAGTATTATGGTATGAATTTATTGGATATTTTTACTTAATTAATGTCTGCGAAAATGAGAAAACTGCAGAAACCTAATACCTTATTAGACAATTGAGATAATTAAATTTGTTAATATATGCTGTTAAGCGTTTTTTTTATTTATGAGTATGGTGTCCAGATTAGAGTACCTTTATAACAGAGAAGGTTAAGAACTGCTTACTATTATCTAATTACAGACATATTTCTTTATTCTTAATATATAAGGACTAAAAATAAAATATCAGTGATAAATAATTTACTAAAAATGTTTTCAAAATAAAGGCTGTCCCCCAAAAATGGGAACATTATTTGGACAGCTAATTTATGGGTCGTTCCATGGAAAAGTAAACCTCAGATATGAGGTTCATACAAACCGTAATAGCTGCCAATTTCTTTTAATACGACATATACTCTAATAAAAAATAATTATAAGATAAAAAACTTAAAACCATGTTTTTAAATTTTCTGTTAAATAATAGCTATAGAACAAACTACATTAGCACTTTATCAATGCGTATTGTTACGAAATTGTAAATAATTGTATTTATTTTTGTATACATTCTTTCAAAGAGGCTTAGTAAGTTGATAAAATGTCAATTTTCTGCCTTTCCAGCTCTTTCTCGCGTTAAAATAGCTTAATCTTCCCTTTAAAACGCATTAAAAAGCTCCAATAGGCAGGTAATGGATTTGGCGACAAATTTGGTGACTTTTGGCGAGAAAATCTTTATTATCGATATTCCAGAGATGGACATTCTTATGTGATTGGTTAAAGAGCTGCGAGAAATTTGAATTAAATAAAAAAGTTGGTTTTAAAAATAAAATATTAATCCTTTCCGAACAACATATACTTGCATCATGAACTACATTAGCACTTTATCAATGTGTAGAAAATCATGATAATGACGTCAATTTTTGCCAGATGCATAATTTAACTTTTTACAATTTTTTAACGCTCACGTTTAATTAAATGTATTTATTTTTACTGTATCGCCCAGTGGTCGAAACTAGACCATTTTTTTTTTTTTTTTTTTTGCAAAACGAGGCAAAGCAAAGTTATTGCCTTGTCCTAAACGGAATGCAATTGCAACACAGCTGCGGCAATTGTTTGCTGATATTCACTCTAACTGAATCAGCAGAGTTTTACTTAATATAACTATTTCTCTCTGTAGATGTTAGCCTTTCCTGAAATGAGAAAAAATCGCAACGTGAAAATGCCCCTTGTTGTGTGATACAGCCCAGAAGCTAATAGGTACCATGTCAAACCAAGGCCCAGCCAAGTATCAAATTCTGTTAAATTAATTCGATTGGTTCATAAAGTACAGTGTTTGAACACACACACACACACACACAAAAAAAAAAAAAAAAAGATATTTTTCAAAAATGGTCGAATTGAGTTCGGGAAATTTCAAAACGTGTAACTTTATCGAAAACCGAAAATCTAAAACTTTTCTGAATCTTATATTTTCTACTTATGTATGCAGAGGAAAGAATAATAAATCCACTTTTAAAAAAATAAAAATAAGTAGTCAATTTCACTTAATTAAAATGTAAGGAAATCTCAAAACGTGTAAATTCATCGAAAACCGGAAATCAAAAGTTTTTATGTATCTTCTACTTGCTTCTTCTGCCCAGAAAAGCTAGCAATAAAGAAACTTTTTAAAAAAATAAGTAGCCAATTTCAGTTAATTGAAACGTAAAGAAAGCTCAAAACGTGTAAATTCAGCAAAAAACGGAAATCGGAATTTTTTCCGTATCGTCTACTTATACATGCAGCAGTTAGTAACAAATCCATTTTCCTTTTATTTAGTATATTAGTTGAATATTTATTGTTTAAATATCACCCTTTGAAATGAAATGTTTATGTTTACATTCGAAACTGGAACTTTGCCATTTTTTTTCTGGAGTTTTGTGATTTTAAATTAAAATTTTATCAATTTTACAGAAAAAATAACTCAATCAAACACATGTAGACAGTAACTTATATATAACCCAAATATCGGAATAAAATTCGGAATAATTTCCGTTATTTTTTAATAATTTTTTACAAAAAATCCAATGGACTATTATCATAGAAAATCTTTTTCATGGCTCCATGGACAGACAGTGACGTCATCACTTCGCTTGCGTATAGTGATGCTACATTATACAAATTACTGTGTCTATGGTTTTATTTGAGCTTTATGAAATTGCCAGATTTAACAACTTTCTACTTTTAGGTATTTTTTAATGTAAAGGAATACGTGTATAAAAGGGAAAAATGGGGGAAAATGCATAAAAAATAAATGTATTTTTAAATACCTTCTTGACATCGTAAGAAAATAATATTTGTATTCGCACCTTCCGGCTAACCATACCTTTCGAATGATACCATTTTCCACCCTCTACTCCTATAATTAATATGTTAAAAAGGGATAACAAATTTTATGCTTGCCTATTAATATATAGATGTCGAAAGAAAATGAACTCGTATTTTTTTTTTTTCAACAATTAAATTACAGCTACTATTTTAATGACAATTTTTATTGCTATTAGGAGCTTATTATTTTCATATTTTAATTAATTAAAAGAAAACTATTCGAAAATCTGACTTCGAAGTATTGTGTTGTCACCGGGTTCTGAGCTACTGTGAAACTTTCAAATGTCTAGCTAGTAGAGAAGTTAGTTAAAAATAGATTGCAAGATTTGTACCGGACAAACAAACAAGCAAGAATAGAAGTTAATAAAAACATGGTAAAAATAGAAATACTACATATATCTAATAATAATATAGAATAATACAATGATAACAACAAAATATTAATTACCCTGTATATAATGCTGCTGAATAATATCTAAGCTATATTTCCTCATAGCCCTTTCCGATCCGAAACATTTTTACCTTAAACCATTACATTCTTCTGTTTTTGCAAACTGAAAGAGAAATATGGACAATAACCGACATTTGTTGATTGAAAATTGTACTTTATACTTTCTGCTAATTAGCTCGATCGTTCATTTCCTTTTTTTATTACATACGGCTGTTCCAGATGCAAAAATGCAAGTGGATGTCGTGGATGTCTAACCCGCACGATCGTACGGCCTGGTTCGGAAAGGGATACACTGAGAAATTAACAGCTCCTAAAACAAAATGTGGGATTCAATTGGCCAGCTCATGATTTTATTTCAGTTGTTGAAAAAAAGTATATTTTGTATGGCCCTGAACAATTAAATGAAAAATTATCATTTCATCGAAGTATGAATAAAAAAGATAGAAAAACCACAATATGGAGAAAAGAAAAGATAAAAAAAATACGTGTGGCACTCGAGGACTGCCGCGGTAAAGCTATTGCATAGCATTTTTTTTTTCAACTTATGCAATTATAATTATTTATTTATTTTATTTACGCAGTATAAATAATAATTGTGCAGTAAAAATAATAATTAAAAATTTTTAACTTAACCTTCCTCGCTTTCATGAAGTTTTCGGACAGTATTAGTATTTTATAGCATTAAATTGTTGCTTGTGCCTGGGGGGGGGACTCATGTCAAAGTTGGACATGGGGGGGACTCATGTCAAAGTTGTGCCTTGGGGGGGGGGGACTCATGTCAAAGTTGTGCCTTGGGGGGGGGACTCATGTCAAAGTTGGGCCTTTTGGGAGACTCATGTGCCTTGGGGGGACTCATGTCAAAGTTGTACCTTGGGGAGGGGACTCATGTCAAAGTTGTGCCTTGGGGGGACTCATGTCAAAGTTGTGCCTTGGGGAGGGGACTCATGTCAAAGTTGTGCCTGGGGGGGACTCATGTCAAAGTTGTGCCTTGGGGGGGACTCATGTCAAAGTTGTGCCTTGGGGAGGGGACTCATGTTAAAGTTGTGCTTTGGGGGGGGGACTGCATGGGGAGTCGTTCCTTCACATATATGAGTTTTAATTATAGCTTTAAATAAAGGCAATAATTAATTACTATATTTTCAATAAATTAAATGGCTAATAAAAATGGATGACGAAATTCTAAATTACTTTTATATTTATTCGCTTTTGTCTATAATAGATATCTTAATTCTAATAATACTTTATCCCTTATGCTATTAAAAACTGAATGAGTTATAATTTTTTTAATTTCGCGCTTTAAACCCATTGAAATAGAATACGCGACCTTCCTTCGATGAGATTGTATTACGTGTTCATTGCCACTTTTCGTTACCATGGGAACCACTTCAAGGAAGAGAGTGTTAGGTTTATTTTCGTTACGGAATTTCTTGATTCGGTCGCCGCGCTCAAAGCCCGCGATAAAAGCTATGCAATAGCTTAAAAAAAAAAATATATATATATATATATATATATATATATTATAGTTTTAAAAAATTAAAGAACACGCTTTTATAGAAATGTGAACTAAAAAGCACAAAATATCTATCTTAGTATTAAGATTCAGGGTAAGAGAAAATCGTGTGAGTGATACACCGTAATATTTACATACATTTAAATCTTTAATTAAAATAACTTAGAATTAACAAAAACCATTTAAAAAAAATTTCCCCTGACGGGGATCGAACACTGGACCTTTAGGTTCGTAGCGCGGCGCCTTACCTCTACGCCATATCGTTCACGAAGGGGACGTATTTTTTTTAACCGACTTCAAAAAATTGTATGAAATGAAACTAAATTGCGCCAAAAAGTATAAAATAATTTCCTTCGCCAAACAACCTATAACACTACAATTAATCATAACTTTTGAAGTCGGCGCAAAATTAAATAAAAATTGATGCCTTTATTCAATACAAAAATCGAATCCTATTCAAACTACACATCTCACATTGTCACTTGCAAAACGCAGCCGAAAACTATTTTGATTCAAGAAAACAAATAAGATTTTGTAAGTAGCAAAAGTTGGCGAAGATGCTGGTATCTGACGTCCTTGGTGAAAGAAAAATCGCAAAATTATCTGGCAAACATATTTAATTTCTTTGGGATATCATGATTAATTTGATAAGGTATATTAAGAGAGTAATCAAGAATATGAAACAATACTTCGTACAAAATGTATTATGAAAATATACATCTTGCGTGTATATTTTTGCAATACGTTTTCAACGCCAAATCCAAAAGCCACCAAGGATGATAGTTATCAAAGTTATACCAAATTTGCAAAGAAAACTCTAACTTCGTAGAAACATAAATTCTGCATTGTGATAAATTTCCACTGTTCTGTGTAGATGCTACCAATGGACCAATTGTATACAGTGAATACAATAATAAAGGAAACATGAAAATGGATCATTCGAGACGACAGCATTTGTTGCTACCGATCTAAAAACAAACCTTTAAAAACTAATTAAATTTTATTTAATTTTGCGCCGACTTCAAAAGTTATGATTAATTGTAGTGTTATAGGTTGTTTGGCGAAGGAAATTATTTTATACTTTTTGGCGCAATTTAGTTTCATTTCATACAATTTTTTTTTTTAATAGTAGTTGCTTTTTGGAGTCGGTTCTATTTTTTTACAAAAAGATTTTATTTCACAATATAATTTTTTTGTTTGCTCCCAGAGAAGTTACAAACAAACATACATACATACATACATACATACATACATACAGGTGAAGCTAATATAAGCGTGTTAAAGAATACTGCATTTGTGATAATAATAAAATGTATGTATATAGAGTACTCACTCATTTTCTTTCACTATTTTTTCATCACTTTCTTCATTAATAAATGCACTTTGTTTATTCATATTAAAAACACTTTATACACAAATAAATGCACTTTGTTTATTCATATTAAAGACACTTTATACACAAATTGTACGCGTACAGTTATTCACTGTTGCACATAAATGATAGATACCTATACACCTATATACTTTCTCACAAACAGCTGCTTACGTATTCGTCTGATTTCGGAGCAGCTCGTCTCGATTCGTGCGAGCTTCGTACAGCCGAAGTCTACCGAAGTCTGCCGAACTGTGTTAGGTTTTTTTTTTCGTTACGGAATTTTCTGATTCGGTCGCCGCGCTCAAAGCCCGCGATAAAAGCTATACAATAGCTTAAAAAAAGCCCTATGAATTTAAAATTTGTCTCGACATCATGAATAAAGCTATTGAAAGTCTCTAGTCGTAGGGATAAATCATTACGTTGCGAACATTGACAGAAAGTTGAACTCCCCAGATTTGTCCCCATAAATTTTAGAATTCCCCAAAAAAGTCCCCACAAACATTTGGTTTCTAAAATTGTCCCCAAAAGCCTCAAAAATCTCCAAAATTGGGACAAAATCCCCAATGTGGCATCACTGCATCTAATTGCCTTTGAAAAAAAAAAAAAAAAAATATTTACTATCTATAACTCCGAAATATCCGTGCAGTTTCACGCAAACAAGCACAAATATTTTATTAATTCAAATTAGTGTTAAAATAAAATCACTATATTTAAAGGGGACTAATTTGCAAGTTGTACCTGACGGGACTAAAGTGAAAGTTGTACCTCAAGGGACTAATGTGAAAGTTGTACCTCACGGAACTAATGTGCAAGTTGCACCGAACGAACAAACTATTTCTTTCAACGAAAATACCTACTAACCCTGGACGATAGGTCTTATATATCGTATCATATTATGTATCGTATTTATCGTAATATAACTCAATACTTATTTCGCTTCCTTCTTCGACTCGTTTTGATACGCATTTTTTATATGCATGAGCAGCCCCCGAAAAACAAAAACATTAAATCATTAAATTCATTTTTTTACTTATTTTTATTTCATATTATTGCACGCGCACTTTTTATTTCCTAATTCAAAATTATTAAAAGAAAACTTTTTCGATATCGCTTATAACGATACTGATTATTATTAATTTTCTTTTCTTTTTCTTTCAATAATAATTTAAAAAAAAAAAAAAAAATGATGAAATTCTGGCAAAAGCAGAATTTAGTTTAGGACGGAGGCCTATTAGTTTTTTTTTTTTTTTTTTTTCTTTTTTCAAATTATAACATCGCTTTCAAATTATTCAATTATATTTTCGATAAATTTTAGATTTCGGCAAATGTCCAACTATCGAAAACGACAACGCAAAAATCCCAGATTGAGACTAATAGGCCCTCAGTCCTAATAATAATAATAAAAAAAAGTACCTACTTCTAAAATATGACACTTTATGAGTGTGTACTTTTTGTTAAATTTGTTACGTTACATTACTCACATGAAATTTTATTATTACTTTCATTTACTTTTAATTTGAGACGTAATTAGCATTTCTGACCTATTAAAAGTTAATCCTCACATTCTTATGTTTGAAAATAGTGAAATGTAAAATTGCAGAGCTGTGGGAGAAATAACCCTAGAAATCACATGGTACCATATGTGGAATGTCTATCAGTCTGTCTGTTCGCGATTTAATTTTCCTCAAATATTTTTAGCATGTCTCAAAATTAATATATTTCATTTAAAGTAATATTAGATGGTTTCCTTTTCAAAATAGTACGCATGTCACTACTAGCTTGCGCATGTGTACAAACAAAAGAATCTATATACGTTACTGTGTATAAGGTTTGGTGTCCTATGGTCTGTAGAGTTTAGGTGGTATGAAGGTAATAAAAATCCTTCCACTGTAACTTTTTTCGCAAAAACTCTTTTTTCTTTTCTCCAGTGCACTGGATTAAAGTAGCGTCTTTTTTAGCATGTGTTAAAAGTATTTTTTCTATTGAATATGGTTGGATTAGCATTAAAGTTTTGTTTACTGGATCACATGAAAGATTCGGATACATACATAAAAGGAAGTGGTTGAAAGTGCATTTTTGGTTGTATTAACCATTTTAAATACCTTCCTATATTGTTTGATGAATGCTAATATTTTTTATTTGACTTTCTGTCTGTCTTAGTGCCTTCTGTACGTCTGTAATAATGAATTTCTGTTTATATATAATTATCTTGTAAATGTTTAGCAGTTTTGTTAAAGAACATTCTATTGCTTGGCTATATAAAACCTCTGCAAAACACATACTAAAAATTGTTTTCATACAAAGGCATGCATTTTTTTTTTTGTTGTTGTTATTTTACAATTTTTTTTTTTTTTATTCGTGCTGGGCTGGGCCCGGGCCTCCAAATTTCGGCCCGTGCAGATCTCTATGTGGAACAGCCATTTTAAATGTTCCCTCACCTTTTTTAAATACTTAGTATAGCTATCTATCAGCATTTGAGAGTGACTACACATACTTAGCAACTATATAATTCAGGCAATTGCACAAAGAAATATTCTTTATCATTATGGCCTATGGGGCCAATTTTTTAAAAGTGTGATAGCGTCTAAACGCCTTATTAATTTCAGCAAAATAATTGTATACATGTTATAGGTCACAGGTGCACCACTATATAGATTTTGGTGAATTTAACACTTACAGTTTTTTACAGGGACACAACGAAAAAGTCTTTATCATTATGATCTATGGGCTGAAAGTTCAGTAGCGTTAAATAAAACATCGTGTAATATATGGAGAAAAATACTCAAACACACTATTATGGTTTTCTCTCTTTATTTGTTTAACAACTCCTCTTTCTTTACTTCATCTACAAAACTGTTAATTACTCAATGTTCGGAAAGTCGAGTGGAGTCACTCCAGATTTTTTTTTCTTTTCCTTAATATGTACTTAATTGACAGTGATTTTCCCCACTTTCATTCCATATAATTATTTAATCATAAGAAGAATCTAAGTGTTCAGTAAAAATTAAAAACTTTTTATAACAGAGGATTGTCCGAATTCACCTGAACTGATTCTTTCTTTAATATGTACTAATTTGACAGTGACTTTTATCACCTTCATTCCACCTTATTATCTATTCATTAGTAGTGTCTAAGTGTTCAGTAAAAATTAAAAACTTTTTGTAACTCAGGACTGTCCGAATTCACATGAACTGTGATTATGAATTTTTATGTAGTGTTTAAAGGTAAAAGTTAAAGTGACACTTCAAGGCTGATAATGAAGAATATAAACAAATGTAAAATTGTGTTATTGGTTATTTTTTTTTAGTATCTCAATTTTGTGTGAAAAAAAAAAAAAAAAGAACATTAGGTAGGAAATGTATTATTTGATTTAAAATTTGTACGAGGATCCTCCGTTTAATGTTTATTATAAACTATTAAAATTTTCATTCATCTAAAATGTTCTTTTGTTTTGTGATTTATTTTTATCATGAGAATTATTATTAAGTGGTTTTATTCATGAGGTTTTGATTATTAGTTAAATTAATTTAAAAGGTTTATTTTATGAGCCACTAGCAGGCTTCGCCCTCTTCGCTGGACCCTATTTTTAAATGAATCACTATAATTACCGAATTCTCAAAATTGCATTAATTTTTATCACGTGAAAAAAAAAAAAAAAAAAAAAAAGCGAAACAAAATCTGATTAGGAAAAATGTCGCACCGGGTTCTCACTGCCTTCGGTAAAAATTCCCAAAATGCTCTAACTCTTATTTCTGTTATTTTCCCCCTTCGCCCCCCCCCTCCCGTCTATCCTAATAATTTTACAAATTCGAAAAAATCCGCAATCGATTTGTAAATATCAAAAACCTCTATGCACCAGTTTTGAACGATCTATCTCTATTTTTATTTTTTTGCCCCACCACTCTCCCCCCCTTCCCAATAATTTAAAAAATTCGAAAATATCCGCAATCGATTTGTAAGTATCGAAAACCTCTATGTACCAATTTTGAATGATCTAACTCTATTTTATATTTTTTTTTTGCCCCTCCGCCCCCCCTCCCGTCCCTTTTAATAATGTTACACTTTCGAAAATATCCCCATTCGACTTGCAGGCCTCTAAAACCAGTCTGTACCAATTTTGGACGGCCTAACTGCATTTCTATTTGTTTTTGCCCATAGCCCCCCCCTTACCGCCCCTCCTAATAATTTTACAAATTCAAAAATATCCGCATTCGATTTTAAGTATCGAAAACCAATTGTGTACCAATTTTGAACGATCTAATTCTATTTTTATTTTTTTGCCCCCCCCATCCCCTCCCCCCTTCTCGCCCCTCCTAATAACTTTACACTTTCGAAAATATCCCCATTCGACTTGCAGGCCTTATAAACCTATCTGTACCAATTTTGAATGCCCTAACTGTATTTCTATTTGTTTTTGCCCATAGTCCCCCCCTTACCGCTCCACCCCCTTCCCACACCTCCTAATAATTTTACAAATTCGAAAATATCCGCAATCGATTTGTAAGTATCGAAAACCTCTATATACCAAATTTGAACGATCTAACTCTATTTTTTTGCCCCCCCCTCTCCCCTTCTCTCCCCTCCTAATAACTTTACACTTTCGAAAATATCCCCATTCGACTTGCAGGCTATTGAAACCTATCTGAACCAATTTTGAAAGACCTAACTATATTTCTAATTGTTTTTGCCCCTGCTGCCCCTCCCCCCCACCCTGCTGCCCCACCTGGGGGCTGAATTTTTAAAATTCCAGATATTGGTTTTTAGATATTTGTATTAGCTATATTTTATAGCAAAAATTTCACGTATATCTGTTTTTTTTTTTTTGTTGTTGTTTGAGTTATATAGGATTATGCGAAATCGCGTTTTACGCATGTGAAATCCCATTTTGCCCCCCCCCCCTTGGGGACCTAATTTCAAAAATTCCAGAAATTGGTTTTTAGACATTTATATTAGCTATATTTTAAAGCAAAAGTTTTACGGATATCTGTTTTTTTGTTTGAGATATGAAGGATTTTTTGAATTCACGTTTTGCCCCCCTGGCGAATTTTTTCAATTTTTTTTATTTCCTAAACCATCCCTGACCTATAAGGGAAAAAAACAAAAAAAGAATGATCGAAATCGGTTAAGCCGTTTACGATTTTATAAAGGACATACAGACAAACATTCATTTATATACATATAGATTTAGTTTGCTGCTGTAATATGTTGTATGAGGAAGATATTAAAAACGTTAAAAATTTTATGAAATCGTAAAATTTAGGAAAACGTTGTATGATGTAATTTGATTTGAAGAAATTGTGTGGTATGACTCCTTAACATACAGCAGGAAACAAGTGTTTATTTTATTTATTTTTTTCTTATTAAATTGGTGGGGAGGCAATGACTCTTCTGTTATATATATATATATATATATATATATATATATATATATTGTTATTTAACAAATATTCATTATCTTTTTATTTATGCAGTTTGTATATTTTATGTGAATATAATTTTGGGTAATTCAACTTATGGTAGTTTCTGTTGTAAATTTTGAACGCTCAGGTGTCTAATATTCTTAATTAAAAAAAATGGTTCTTAACAGAAACTGCCAGAAGTGTTAAGAACATATTGCAACAGAGATGGGGCAACTCTCCAGTGGCTACTGCTCATTTAATAAAGAAGCATCAATAAACTGGCGTTGTAAAAATATTACTTACAAACTTTGAATAAACACCATAAAATGCAATAAACTCGCATCAATTGTTTCGGGTCGAAAAAACACACGACCCTTCATCAGGCGAATAAAGTAAGCACGAGTACTGCAGTCAAAGCGGCAACGCACAAAATCGTTTAAAATGAAAAGAAAAACTTTATAAAGTAGAAAATAAATATAGCTACTGGTGTGAGTAGAATTGTACAAGAAAACAAGAAAATAAATAAATGAGTGAGATTAAACATATAACAATCTAAGGATAACAAATTTTTTTAGAGTAATTTCCAAGCATCAGAGAAGAAAGGAGTGGAATATTTCTTCCACTGTCTGTTTTGCTCGCAGAACTAAATTTTAGTTTTGTCATAGTTTTTTCCTGTTACAGAGTTGATGTTGGGCTTATTTCTGTACCTCACACATAGTTAACCAATGTTTGATCTTATTCGCCAATTCTGGCATGTTACTTTGGCTGCGTTAGGAAAATTTTAAGAGTTTGGGTGAAAATTTCAAAAAAAGGGTCAAGCATTTAGATATTGTTAAAGTAAAATAAACAGTTTCTTAATCTGCTTCCTGTGTGATATTTAATCTCAGAACAGTTTTATTGACTTTCGTTTTCATATTCCAGACTTTTTTTTGCTTCCCGCCAAACTGATTGTTTAATGCACCTGCCGCATCACGTGACGATATGTCGCGTCTCTCTACGAACTGTACTGTAATACTTTTTCAATCCTGTAACTTTTCTTGTTCGGGACAGATGTTCCATTTTTTATTCTATTTAATCGTAATTTTTTTTTTTTTTTTTGTCTAAGATGAATAAATTTAAAGGCTAAACATCTAGGCATTCTTCTATTACGCAGCAATATCTGAATTATTGTGGATAGTAATTAATCTACATATAGTGTAAGATCATAAATACTAATTTACATTTTTATAGAAAAAGAAGTAGTTCTGGTTTAAAACAGAAGTTCCATAAAATATATATCTATGCATTTTTCATCTAATTTCAAGTGTACGATCTGATGATAAAAGTAAAGAGATTGTTCTTCACCAATGGCATACATGATTACCTGTGACAACCCAGGTAAGTCAAACTTTATTTAATTATATGACTGTTGATTTTTCAAATAAAGAATTATTTGTTATAAAATACATTTCAAAGAAACTAATTTAGGAAGCCTGCGAATTCATGCCTTCATTCATATATAGTATTCTTCTAACACTTCCTTGCTTAACATGTTAGAAAAATTAAAATAAAAATTTTAAAAATTAAAAGTTTCTCTTTCAAAATTTAGTTTTGGCTAATTTCTGTGGGTAAAATGGGCGTCCCATTCGGATTCAGAAGGTCATTTTACGTAAGAATTTGCAAAAGTGGTGTTGTTGGCATTTTTCTTGGCGAGCAGTGATGTTAGAGTAGCTTAACGGAAAAGGTTTAACAGTAGAAATTCAGTTATCCCACGATTTTGAACTATAACATTACATTCAATGGACTCTTCCCACCTGACGTCAGAGGTCACATGATAGAGGAAAAACAAATAGCAGACGAAGTTTTGTTTATTTAGAGCGATTGCTGAAATAACACATTTTCTATTCTTATTTTTGATCAATCGTATTTAATCTGTGTTGTTTTTTATACATCATCATTTTTAATCCATTTTATATCATTATTCGTCATCTTTTGTTTGCTGTATACATTTACAATCATCATTTAGTTTATACCTGTTATTGATGTTCATGAAGACCATGTTTAAATACTCTGATTTTTGGTACTTAAATCAGTGACAGTGCAATATCGTACTGCGTAAATCCATTTAGACCAGTAACTAAGTTAATTAACTCGTTGTGACACCTTTATTCAATTAAATTAAATGAAAACATTTTAAAATTTCAAATTATAATCCGTAAACATTCCACAAGAAGCTATTATTTATTGCTAGCTCAGTTAATGTTACAGTTACACTACAATATACAAAAATCTATTCTTATAGGTAAAAATAAATAAACACATAAAATGTTTTTTAAAAATTATTAAATATACAAATACAATTATTCTACTGTTTACAAATGCACAATATTACTTCTATTTTATTTTATATTAAATATTAAAATTTTTGTTCTTAAGAACAATATTTAATTGAATTCGATTCTCAGAATCCGATTATTCGTTTTCCTCTATCACGTGATTGAGCAGACGACGATGGGAAGAGCCCATTGTAATAATATTACCAGAATTCTCCTCTTTCGTTAATATTTCTGTTGTGTCATTTAAAACTTTCTAAGCTGAAAATGTCTGTTTAATTTTTTTAGGCCAATGAAACGATGCCTTTTAATGATCGGCATCCTATTCTGGTGAGTCAAAATATAGACCCTTCGTTATACTTAGAGAATCAAGTTTTAGGAATCAGTTTAGTGAACAACAACTTAGAGTCGCTTGATAGCGCTCAACTTTTACCGAATCTCATTCAACTTTATTTATCTAACAACCATTTAAAAGAGTTGTCTGGGTCCATTATTGACAGCCAGTTGAATCTGAAAGATGTTTCTCTATCCGGAAATCCATGGAAATGTGATTGCAGTGCATTGGAATTTAAGAAGTGGATAACCTCCAATTATCATATCGTAAGTATTTTAAAGTTATAAATTAAATTTAAATGAATTTGAATACGGGATATTTGTTTAATATGGAATTGTGTATTATATAATGTGTCTGCTAATACACTAAATGGTGTAGTGAAATTAAATAAGCACGAACGTTATAATATTCCCAGTGAAAGCTATCACTTAATGTGCTAAATTATATTAATTACATGGTTTAGTTAAGTAAAGAATGTGTGTATTAATTAATATAGCTAATGATGCAGGTCACCTGGAACTTTATATCCCAAAACTCTTTCACGAAACAATATCAAATATATGCATTTTCTGTATATTGAAGATTTTCTACATTATATATAAAAAAAAAAAATAATAATAAAAAACTGATAAAAAATACTTTGATTATTGGAGCTAAAACTTCATTTAAAGAAAAAAAAAGCCGATCACAAATCTTTTTTAATCAAACTTGTTTCCGAAACACATATTACTGCCGGTTCTTTTAGTTTAAATATATTCATCAACACATCAAAACATTACAGTACCTTCTACACACAACTTTACACCAGTGATGCCAGATTGGGGATTTTGTCCCCATTTGGGGATTTTTGAGGCTTCTAGGGGCAATTTTGGGAACAAAATGTTTGTGGGGACTTTTTAGGGGAATTCTAAAATTTTTGGGGACAAATCTGGGGAAATCTTTAACTTTCTGTCAATGTTGGCAACGTAATGAATTATCCCTACGACTAGAGACTTCCAATAGCTTTATTGGTATTTGGGGATTTTTTTTTCAAAAATTGCCTTCATTTAGGAAAAAATCTGAGCTTAAATCATAGAAAAATCTGCTTAATATATATATATATATATATATTTTTTTTTTTTTTTTTTTTGAAAAAAATTTTATTTTCATTTTTTAGTAGAAATCAAGTTGGGGATTTTTTCGGAAAAAAAAAAAAAAAAAAAAAAAAAAAACCCTGATTTGGGGAATTTGAAGACCTGCTTGGGGAAATAATTTTCGACCATCTGGCATCACTGCTTTACACTGAAAAAGTTTACAAATTGAAAGATCATAATTGCAATAAATATAATTCGATATGTCTTCGGAACACCACTAGGGTTAAATTCCACACCGTCGCCAACTGCCCTTTTGCGTAGCTTTAGAAAGGTTTTAAAACCCATTCAACTTGAAACTTTGAAACTAAAGTAAAACTTCAAATAAACTTCAAAGTAAAGCGAAAAACCGTCGTCAACAAGAAAATACTGATATTTATACTAACTTGCTTCGTCGCCGAAACCCTAAGCTAATGTTATTCTATGGGAAATTTTGTTTACTTATAACACATTCACTAATACATATTTTTAAATTCTGTTTTCACATTCTGAAAATTCACAACTGTTAAACTACCGGACGTTTTCAAAAAACGGGTTTTTTTTTTTTTTTTTTTTTTAAATACTTTATTTTGAAACTGTAAAAGGAAAATTTTCAGATATTAATAATTCGTATTTTACTGCTTCAAAAAAAAAAAAAAAAAAATCCATTAATTTAACAGTTGTGAATTTTCTGATTGTGAATGCAGAATTTAAAAATATGTATTAGTGAATGAGTTATAAGTAAACAAAATTACCCATAGAATAACATTGGCTTGAGCTTCGGGCGACAGTAAGAGAAGCGGACACTTAAAGAACTACTGAAATATGCTAGTTCTGGCTCCTGAGACTATTACTGATTACTGAAATTATAAGATACGTTCGTATACGACACACTACCATTGATATGTATATCGCTCAGATATAGGGTGACCAAACGTCTCCATTTTCCGGGAGCTGTCCCCAATTTCGGCCACCTGTCCCCAAAAACAAAAGCAGCGATTGGGGACCACATTTTTTGTCATTTGTCCCCAAAGTCCCCAATTTTCAAAAAAATTCTTAAATATTCATAATTTTGCTACTTTTCCTTTCTTTGTTTTGTTTCGTTTTTTTTCATAATTCATGTGGTGAAAAAAAGATGTTTCTACTCCTATTAACTCTGAAAAACATGAAAAGGTTCTATAGTTGTATCAGCATAGTCTACAATGAAAGGGTTTTGATAGCCAATAATGCCAGTTTGAAGATTGCTGTGGCTGAAAACATTTTTACTTATCATAATGACATGGACAACTTTCAGAGAAATAGACTACCTGCCCAAAATATTAAAGAGAGTACTTTTGTCCCAGCCTATTCTTGCGACCAAACAAAACGTGAGTGCATTGTAGAAAGTGTTTTTGAATCTAGGCCAATGAAGGGACTTGCATTAGAACAAGAAAATGCATCATTTGTTATCATAACTTTGAGTGCTAGTTCTAACTATTCGAACCACGGAAATGTTGAAGTGTTTTCTATTAGGATAAGATGCTATAATCCTGACAAAGATATAAGCGTAAAGTTCTTGGAAGGAAAAATATATGCTTATGTATTCCGTATATATGTTAAGTGTATACTTATTGTATTGATCTACAATTTGAATTAAATACATGGTGTCCCCATTTCGGCATCTGAAAATTTGATCACCCTACTCAGATATCGATAGAACAAGATGATTAGCCAAGTTTGTGTAAAGATATAAAAAGATACATAAAAGTTGCTTTGATAAGTTGTATTTCATCTGCATGTAGTAACTCAGGGGCAGTGTTGCCAGATCTGGCGGATTCTTTATTCAATAATCAAGAATAATTTTTAATTGTAACATTTGCCTAATCACTTCGAAGATTGATAGTCCGTTACGTTTATCAAATTTCACTTCTCAAAATTATTAGTGCTTATTGAATAAAAAATTCGACAGATCTGGCAACACTGCCCAGGGGTTTTTGCGTTCTGGGTTTTTAGTTTCCCATCATATTATAGGTATGGGGAACTTAGGTAATCGTGAAAATTTTCGACCTCGGTTTTTTTACTTTTTTACACGTTTTTAGGTGTGAGGAATCCGAAAATGACAAAATTTGTATGGTGTCTGTCTGTAGGGTGTCTGTTAGTCAGTTGGTCTGTTAGTCTGTTAGCCCGTTAGTTTGTTAGTCTGTGTACACGATATCTCAAGAACAAATTGTCGCAGAGAGGTCAAATCAGATTTAAAATATTACTTTCGACACTGGCAAGAACCCTATTCATTTGCAACATTCGAACTAAAAAACTTCGTAAGTTATTAGAAATTTACGATTTTCTTAACATGGGAGAATAGGACAAAAATTCACTTAAACGTGCATTAAATGGAAACTTTTTACTGTAAAAATGTCAGACCAGTTTTAAAATATCAGTTTTGATGCCGGAATGAACATCAGTAACTATAAATATGCTACTTTGGAAATTTCGCAAGTTATTGGAAATTTACGAATTTCTTAACATGGCAGTTTAGGGCAAATTTTCACATAAACGTCAATTTTGAGAGATATTTTCATCATAAAGATGTCAGACTACTTTTGAGATATTATTTAGGACACTGGCATGAATATTAATGACTATGAATTTTCCAATATAAAAATTTCGTAAGTTATTGGAAATTTACGAATTTCTTAACATGGCTGAATAGAGCAAAATTTCACATAAACGTCAATCTTGAGGGATATTTTCATCGTAAAGATGTCAAACCACTTTCGAAATATTATTTAGGATACTGGCATGAATATCATAGACTATGGTTTTTCAATTTAAAAAATTCGTAAGTTATTTGGAATTTACGATTTACTTAACATGTCAGAATAAGGCAAAATTGAGCATAAACTTCCATTTTGAGGATCATAAATACGTTAGACAACTTCAAAATTACATTTATGATATTTGTTTGAACATGATTGAATACAAATATTCTAATAGGAAAATTTCGTAAATTATTCGTAATTTACGATTTTATCAATATAAAAAAAATTGAAAATTTTCCATATGAATATGCATTATACGATTGTTGCATAGAAAATAATAGCATGAAAACTAAACTACGAAATTGACCCTAATAAAATAAATTAATAGATTAGAATAAGATAAATATATCGAAGTGAACGGTGGATAGCCTATTAGGCGGGGATTTCATTCCATCACTGTGTCAAGCGTTATTAGGCGCTGTGTGATAGCTTATTAGGCGGGGATTTCTTTCTGTCACTGTGTCAAGCATTTGGTGAAAATCATTTCTCTTAACATGATAACCATGCTAAGAGAATGTTCTGTACTAGAAATTTATGAAAACATATATATGATGGGGAACTGAGCAGAGTCCACATATGCCAACTAGTTTATTTTATTTTCATCAGAAATTACAAATTGTAATTTTGATTATAGTCAATTGCTAAATTTTAATAGAAATCTATTAATAATATCACTGTAAAAAAAATTCTGGTAGCAAATTCCGGGATCACAAACACCCCTGCCGTAACCAGAAAGGAGTGGGAGTAGTCCTGATAAAACCTGTCGGTTCTATGACTTTTATCAATTTTTAGATTGACATTAGCGGATTTTCAGACATTATATCTCCTTAGAATGTATCTGAAAGCTGATATGGACAATAGATTTATGCATGAAACAATAGGTTTGTCTATGCTTTTTCGACTTCTGATTGTTTGGATTCCATTCATTATTTCAGTAATGCGTGGTTTTATTGATTAAGACGTGGTTGCACTGATCATTAGCGAACTTTCAGAATTTATAACTTGAAAACGAGCTGACGAGGGCAGTTGTTTTATGCGTAAAAGGATATACATACATATATATATATACACACACATATATATGTGTGTGTGTGTGCTCTTTTCATTGTTTGGATTTTTTATTATTACAGTAAGGGGTGTTTCTTGGTAAGAAGAAAAAAATCATCACTTACAGAAAACAATATATAGATGTTAAATTACATTAACAAAACAAGTTTAAAAAAAAATAGTGAAATTTGAAGTAAATGCAAAACTAGTTGGCATAGGTGAACTCTGCTCAGTTCCCCACCATATTTATGGTCTCATAAATTTCTAGTGCGAGACATATTATAATCATGTTAAAAGAAATTAATTTGACCAAAGCTTGATACAGTGACAGAATGAAATCCCCGCCTAATAGGCTATCCACCGTTCACTTCGATATATTTATCTCATTCTAATCTATTAATTTATTTCATCGGGGTCAATTCCGTTGTTTATGTTTCATGCTACTATTTCCAATGCAATGATCCTCAAAATTCATATTTATATGAAAAAATTACAATTACGCTATGTTGATAAAATCGTAAATTACGAATAATTTACGAAATTTTCCTAGTAGAATATTTGTATTCAATCATGTTCAAACAAATATCGTAAATGTAATTTTGAAGTTGTCTAATGTATTTATGATCCTCAAAATGGAAGTTTATGCTCAATTTTGCCTTATTCTGACATGTTAAGTAAATCGTAAATTACAAATAACTTACGAATTTTTTTAATTGGAAAAACCATAGTCTATGATATTCATGCCAGTATCCTAAATAATATTTAGAAAGTGGTTTGACATCTTTACGATGAAAATATCCCTCAACATTGACGTTTATGTGAAATTTTGCTCTATTCAGCCATGTTAAGAAATTCGTAAATTTCCAATAACTTACGAAATTTTTATATTGGAAAATTCATAGTCATTAATATTCATGCCAGTGTCCTAAATAATATTTCAAAAGTAGTCTGACATCTTTATGATGAAAATATCTCTCAAAACTGACGTTTATGTGAAATTTTGCCCCATGCTGCCATGTTAAGAAATTCGTAAATTTCCAATAACTTGCGAAATTTTCAAAGTAGCATGTTTATAGTTAATGATGTTCATTCCGGCATCAAAACTAATATTTTAAAACTGGTCTGACATTTTTACAGTAAAAAGTTTCCATTTAATGCACGTTTAAGTGAATTTTTGTCCTATTCTCCCATGTTAAGAAAATCGTAAATTTCTAATAACTTACGAAGTTTTTAAATTCGAATGTTCCAAATGAATAGGGATCTTGCCAGTGTCGAAAGTAATATTTTAAAACTGATCTGACCTCTCTGCGACAATTTGTTCTTGAGATATCGTGTACACAAACTAACAGACTAACGGACTAACAGACACCCTACAGACAGACATCATAGAAATTTTGTCATTTTCGGATTCCTCACACCTGAAAACGTGTAAAAAAGTCAAAAATCCGAGGTCGAAAATTTTCACGATTACCTAAGTTCCCCATAAAAAAGAAAGAAAACTATTTTATGGTGAGCCTAACATAAACTTTAAAATAAAAATTGATAGTTTTATAACTAATCAATAAAATAATAAAACAAATATTTTGAAATAAAAATCGTAATCTCTCTCTTTTTTTTTTTTTTTTTTACTAATTATTAAAAATGTCAGAATTTTTGCAAAACATACTTGAACGAAAGTTAATCTATATATAAACTAGCAGGCACAGCCCGCTTCGCTGGTCTCTATTTTTAAATGAATCACTATAATGAATTCTCAAAATTGCATTAATTTTTATCACGTGAAAAAAAAAAGAGAAACAAAATCTGATTAGGAAAAATGTCGCACCGGGTTCTCACTGACTTCGGAAAAAATTCCCAACATGCTCTAACACTTATTTCTATTATTTTCCCACTTAGCCCCCCCCCCCTCCTGTCTATCCAATAATTTTACAAATTTGAAAATATCCACAATCGATTTGTAAGTATCAAAAACCTCTATGCACCAGTTTTGAACGATATATCTCTATTTTTATTTTTTTGCCGCTCTACTCTCCCGCCTTCCCACCCTCCCAATAATTTTAAAAATTCGAAAATATCCGCAATCGATTTGTAGGTATTGGAAACCTCTATGTACCAATTTTGAATGATCTAACTCTATTTTCTTTTTTTTTTTTTTGCCTCTCTGCCCCCCCTTCCCGGCCCTCCTAATAACTTTACACTTTCGAAAGTATCCCCATTCGACTTGCAGGCCTCTAAAACCTATCTGTACCAATTTTGAACGGCCTAACTGTATTTCTATTTGTTTTTGACCATAGCCCCCCCCCCCTAATAATTTTAAAAATTCGAAAATATCCGCAATTGATTTGTAAGTATCGAAAACATCTATATACCAATTTTGAACGATCTAACTCTATTTTTATTTTTTTGCCCCCCCCCCTCTCCCCTCCCCCTTTCCCGGCCCTCCTAATAACTTTATACTTTCGAAAATATCCCCATTCGACTTGCAGGCATCTAAAACCTATCTGTACCAATTTTGAACGGCCTAACTGTATTTCTATTTGTTTTTGCCCCATAGCCCCCCCCCTTGCCGGCCCACCCCCTTTCCCGCTCCTCCTAATAATTTTACAAATTCGAAAATATCCGAAATCGATTTGTAGGTATCGAAAACCTCTATATATCAATTTTGAACGATCTAACTCTATTTTTATTTTTTGCCCCCCCTCTCCCCTGCCCCCTTCCTGTCCCTCCTAATAACTTTACACAATCGAAAATATCCTCATTCGACTTGCAGGCCTCTAAAACCTATCTGTATCAATTTTGAACGCCCTAACTGTATTTCTATTTGTTTTTGCCCCTTAGCCCCCTCCCCCCCCCTTGCTGCCCCACCTGGGGGCTGAATTTCTAAAATTCCAGAAATTGGTTTTTAGATATTTGCATTAGCTATATTTTAGAGCAAAAATTTCACGCATATCTATTTTTTTGTTTGAGATATATAGGATTATGCGAAATCACGTTTTACGCATGTGAAACCACGTTTTGCCCCCTTCCCCCCCCGCCCCCTTGGGGACCGAATTTTGAAAATTCCAGAAATTGGTTTTTTGACGTTTGTATTAGCTATATTTTAAAGCAAAAATTTTACGGATATCTGTTTTTTTGCTTGAGATATGAAGGATTTTGTGAAATCACGTTTTGCCCCCCCCTCCCCCCCCTTGGGGGGCGAATTTTGTAAAATCGCTTCTTAGTGGATGCCTACGTCATAGAAAGAACATTGTCACAAAATTTCATGCTTCTAGGTCCAGGGGTTTGGTCTGGGCGTTGATAGATCACCCCCTCACTCACTCACTCAGGAAGTGTTCTTTTATATATATAGACAATGAAGGATATGTGAGCAAGTTTCACACATATTGTTTTTAAAATATATAATTTTATTTTTATACTTTATATTATAAAAAAAAAAAAAAAGTCAATTTAATAGGAATAATTAAAAAATAATTTTTCATTTAATAGATAGAATTTAATTTATTTCAATTAAAGAAAACATTTTATTCTATAACATTCGATAAAATTAATTAAATCTTTTATTAAAATTAATCCTGTTTAACTCTTTGCCAACCTTAACGCTCTAAAACGTTCTAAACAATGTTGCCAAATTTACTCTGGATTGATGTAGTTTTTAAATTTTTATTCTTTCTCCTGTGTTTCAAAAATTCGTTTAATCCTATCAACAAAATAATTTATTTTCCTAAATAACTCTTAAAATAAACAGAAATTTTATTCTTAAACGGTACTTAACAGTTTCCAGTTGTCAATAGTCACTCTTAATGATTTTATTTATTAATCTCAAAGGCGTCTTCTATAACTTGATTACAGTTAATTAGCATTTCTTTCAATAATAATAAATAAATTTTTAATGTTATCTTGTTGGTGTCAGTATATTAATTTTACTTGTCGTATTCGTTTCGCCAATTGTTCATTGTTTATTTTGTAACGAATAAAACATTTTAAAACTGACCAATTAAAACTTTCTCTTGGTAATTTTTGTGGCTTCGATTAATCAGTCTCACGTGGTTCTTGGCTAATTCTACTACCGTGATTTCACAGCCATACCAGCCCACCACATACTCTTTTGCAATTTGCATCGGCGTGTAGAAGTTGTTTTTCAAGAAGCTCTCCCTTTCATCCTTTCATTCTTCAGCCACGTTTCTTGCGACCATGAGAACTTTTGCTCAAGTGCTGACCAGTGGTGCCAGATTGGAGATTTTTGAGGCTTCTGGGGACAATTTTGGGGATATTTTTGGGGAATTATAAAATTTTTGGGGACAAATCTGGGGAGTTCTTCAAATTTCTGTCAATGTTGGTGTGAAGTCGTTCCTTCACATATATGAGTTTTAATTATAACTTTAAATAAAGGCAATAAGTAATTATTATATTTTCAATAAATTAAATGGCTAATAAAAATAGATAACGAAATTCTAAATTACTTTTATTTATTTGCTTTTGTCTATAATAAATATCTTAATTCTAATATTACTTTATCCCTTATGCTATTAATAAATCGTCTGAGAACAAAAACATATTCTTTTTAAATGACATCTCTCAAAATTATAAGCTCTTCTAAATCATTTAATAACTAAATATAAAAAAATATTATTTCCATGTTATAAACCGTTGGATACATAATTACATTTTCATTCTTTTAAATTGCGTATGTTTATTTATTTGAAGCTAAATTAAGCAATACATTTCCGTTATGATATCAATAAAGAGTAATTTATATTTTTTAATGATAGGATATGCAATAAATCGCAGACTTGATGTCTCGCTTATTTAACGGTCTTCTGGCGATAAAACTTGGCATAGATGTTTGGCGTTGTTTCTTCAACGGACGTGCTAAATTCACAATATTTATATTAAATTATTCTAGAAACAATGGAATATCTTTGGCTATAAAATTTGGCTCCTTTTTAAAATTCTTGGCGTAAGTCAGCAGTCTGATCTTAATTGCAATAGAGTCAACTTCAGAATTCGCTCGTTATCGACTGGTGTAAAAACACGTAATCGCGAAGCTCTCTCTCTCTCTCTCTCATCTAACCCTCTGTATGTCTGTTCAACTTTATAATAGACATTTTGAAATATCTTTATTAAAGACTTTCTTGATTTTCATGCTGATTAAATAAAGATGATTGCTGCGAAATTATTGATTCTTATTTCCTCACGGCCTAAAGTTTATTGTTCCTGGAGTTTTATTGCGACTCTTATCCTATAGCTCAAGTCTTCTTCAGAATCTTCTTGACAGTTGGCAACGTAATGATTTGTCCCTATGACCAGGGATTTTCAATAGCTTTTTTGTTATTTGGGGATTTTTTTCGAAAATTGCCTTCATTTGGGGAAAAATCTGAGCTTAAATCCACTTAAATTTGCTTGATCGTTTTTTTGAAAAAAAATTTATTTTCCTTTTTTAGTAGAAATCAAGTTGGGGATTTTTTCGGAAAAAAAATCCTGATTTGGGGAAATTTGAAGACCTGTTTGGGGAAATAATTTTCGACCATCTGGCATCACTGGTGATGATTCAACGAGGCCTCTGTTAAAATAGCGGTGATAACTGATAACCCATGTGCATGCTTGCCAACATCCTCGTGAATATTCCGTATTGTTGCTAATCCCACCCTTTTTATCATATCAGTAATTTTTTAGAGTAATATTCTCTAAATGCAATTACGATTAAATAAGAAGAAAAATACTCTAAAAAAATATTGGTGCGAAAAAAGAGGCGGGGCTAACATTACTACGGAATATTAATTAGGATATTGATGTTGGCAGGTTTGCATGTGGTTGAGAAAAAATAGCGATTAGATAGCGCTGAATGACTGTATGTTTACCAAATCTCAACCTTTCAGTAAATTTAGCTCCCCTCCGAGCCTTTGGAATCATCATTAAAGCTAGACGCTAGACACGTGGCTGCACTATATAACTCGCATTCCATCTTTTCATTTTGTAGTTGCGGAATAGTATTTATATTTTATGTTATAAACTAAATATGTGTAAAGACGTTCTGCAAAAAATAGAAATAATTAATTGAGAAATAAACTTCCGAACCAGTGGATTATAATTTTTCTTATAGCGGATCATAGCCTCCTAAACTAGATGCCTTACGTGAGGCTCGGAAACTTGGCAACCGTTCAAGTGGTAGACAGCGCCGCCTGGTACAGATTGCGCTCTTTTTTATTCAACTGTCACCAACAATTTTAAGAAGGGATATATGATTTATATAATCGACGTTTTTCGATTCTATTCTCCTTTTTTTTTGTATATCAAATCCCACTTTTAAAAATATTTGGTGGTTGTTGAATAAAAAAGTCGCGCTATCTGTACCATGTCTACCGCCAAGTTTCCGAGCCACGCGGAAGGCATCTAGTTTAGGAGCCTATGCAACCGAAAAAAAAAAAAAAAAAAACTTTTGACCAGTACATATTTTTTTATGTCTGACTATAAAAAATATGTGCAATTTGGTAAATTCTGATCGTATATAAAATGTATGTGAGTCATTGTGTGAGACTGATTCCAATTCATCAATTTAATCAATGCTATTAATAACAAGAAAAGTTGAATAATGAAAACCAAGCATTAAGTATATACACATCAGTTTTAGTATTTATGTGTTTTTCGTTGGGGGGGGGGTGTATATATATATATATTCGAAAATAATAAATATTATTAATTTATTTATTTATTTATTCATTTTGAATTGTGTAGATACGAGATATCGACAATGTCCGTTGTGGCACAACTGACGAAGGATGGAAACATTTGCATGGAAGAGTTTTATGGAAACTTACAGATTTAGACCTCTGTCCGACAACAAATATAAAGTGGTTTATTTTAGCACCTCTTGGTGTTCTCCGTAAGTATTTTTTTTTTATTCTTGTCTATTTCTTTCTTTTTTAGAATCCTTTATAAATAAATTCATTTTACTAAGAAACATTTAGAGGTTCAAAACCACCTGTTATAGTCTTCATAATAAGAATAGCATTAATTTCACAGCGATAACAATTCCACTATGAATCACTCTACTTTAGACTTCACAGCTGCAAAAATAGATTAGGAGGTAGGAGATAAAATTTCATCTTTGGTTGGGTCGACTAAAATAATATTTTAACCCTTAAATGCATGAATTTTTATTTTTAATGAATAACATTTGAAATCAACCGGGTAATGGATGTAGGTAATGAGAAATATATATATATATATATATATATATATATATATACACTTCTGCCCATTAAAATTGCTACACCAAGAAGGAATAATAATAACGGAATGAAATTTGTTGGACACATACATTATAGTAGGAAGAACAATTGATTAAAATTTCAGGAAATTTGGAGTAATATGTGCTGAGAAAACAGTACATAAAGCAGCGACCTCTGTGAGCAATAACAGAACATATCTGCCTAAGCATTGAATCGAACAGCGATTGGATGACATGTACGGGTAGAGCACTTCATGAAGTTTTAACACGATGCCACAATTCATCGATTGAAGTTATTGGTGAGTGGTGGGGGCCAGTCGCTTTTCAACGATTAAACAGTCATTTTCATTGGTGCGAGATCAGGGGAACGCGCTGGCCAGAGCAACAGTCGAACACATTCTGTATCAAAGAAGGTCCGGACAATACAAACAACTTGCGGTCCTGCATTATCTTGCTTACATTTTGCGCTACGGAGTCCTCGAATACTGGGCAGAAGGGCGGGCCTTAACTCATCAGAAATTTAATGGCCGCTGTTCAGAGTGCCAGGAATATGAACATGAAGTAATCGAGACGTGTATCCAATGGGAACCCATAACATCATTGCGAATGATGGACAGAATGATGATGTCGAATCCCAGCTGGCAATGTACATTATTCATAATGCCGTTAAATACGGATAAGGCAACCTTGATGCTGTAAACAGGATTGAGATTTGTCTGAAAAGTGACTTCACGCCATTCCTGCGTCCAGGTTCCTCGTTGATTACACATTAATGGCGCCCATATCAGTGATGCAGTTTTGAGGGTAATCAGAATTTTGGTAGCCGCATACTGAGTCACCACCTGGATTGATGGTATGTGGTACCATTGGATATACGTCCCAGTCACCTCTTGTTTTCATTTCCGCCACTCTGAATACCAGCCATTACATTTCTGACGAGTTAAGGCCCATCGCTCTGCCCTACGTTCAAGGCCTCCGAAGCGCAACATTTAAGCAGGACAATGCACGACCGCAAGTTGTCCATATTGTCTGGACCTTCATTGATGCCGAATGTGTTCGACTGTTGCTCTGGCTAGCGCGTTCTCCTGATCTCGCACCAGTAAAAATGGCTGTTTAATCGTTGAAAAGCGACTGGGCCCCCCACCACTCACCAGTAACTTCGATCGATGAATTGTGGCATCGTCGTGTTAAAACTTCATGAAGTGCTCTACCCGTGCATGTCATCCAATCGCTGTTCGATTCAATGCCTAGGCAGATAAGTGCTGTTATTGATCACAGAGGTCGCTGCTTTATGTATTGTTTTCTCAGTACATATTACTCCAAATTTCCTGAAATTTTAATCAATAGTTCTTCCTACTAGAGTGCATGTTTCCAACAAATTTCATTCCGTTATTATTATTCCTTCTTGGTGTAGCAATTTTAATGGCCAGTAATATATATATATATACATACATAAGAGTTAAAAAAATGAAAAATGATTAAAACATAACTAACATTTAAAAAAAAATCTAGTATGTTGTGGCCACCACATGTGCTTCTTCTATATTTTCCTATACAAAATCACTATTATTTAAAAATATTATCTTCCATGGTAATGCAGATGATTTCCATATTAGAGAAGTAGTATAAAGCGCGTATCAGACCCAGCAATTTTAGAAACAACCAATTTTTGAGCCGACTTTAGCGCCGATTTTTCCTAGACGAAAACGCCGTAGAGGTTACAATAGACGGGTGAAAAGTCGGATGAAAGAAGACTAACTTCCCACGCTTATCACTTTTCTTGGCGCGAATAAAATACTCAATGATTAGTGTTAAAATTCCCTTTCATTTGTGCAAAATATCGCATTATTATTTCTATTTTGATCTTTGTTACAACTATTGCCATAACGCCATACGAAAATAAAAACGATTAATTCAAAATTCTAATCATTTAACGGTAAAATAAACGTGCTTAACGACAGTATTTTTTCTTCAAATCTCCACTTTAAGCGATTCCCGTGTTCCGCCATCTTGGAAATAGGACGTATCAAAATAGCACATCCTGATGATTGGATGAGTCTGTGGAAAAATTGTGTGTAGAGTCAATTTTATCAAGACAGCTCTGAAAAAGTTGGGGAAGTTCGGTGCGCGCTATCACACTGGGAGTAAACGCAATTTTTTCCGAAAAGTCGGCGGTGATCAGTGGTTGGCTCTAAAATCGCCTATACAGTTGTCGAGTCTGATACGTGCTTAACACTAAACATCCAAAAAAAGTCAATTTTATTCTCAATATTACATTTTTTTTTTTTTTTTTGTGCGGGGGGGGGAGGTTAAAAATGAAAAAAAAAATTGATAACTTTGTTTTAAATTATCGCAGTTCGATGGTTCAACCATTCGTTTTAAAAGTATTGGTGAGCTCTTTTGAAAGATATCCATCATTAATTCCCCCCCCCCCCCAGTGGGGGAGGCGAGCCTCCTACATACACATTTTTTTTTCCCAGTTGACTATCCCTATTACTAATAATTCTTATAAATTTCATAATGATTATTAAAAAATAATTCTCTTTATGCAGATTTTTACAAACTTTTGTCCTATACCAACATTTTAAAAATTTAGAAAAATCTGGATGGCAACGAAACCTGTAAAACAAGTTTAACAAAAGTTGGTAGGCATTAATTTATGTCAAGGTGTAACTACATACCAATTTGTATGAAATTCTGTGCAGTAGTTCCTGAGATACAGTTGACACAAAATTTTGTCGCACACACACAGACAGACAGACAGATACATTTTCTAAAAATGATCAAATCGTGTTCTACAGCTCTCAAAACGTGTAAATTCATCAAAAACCCGAAGTCGAAAATTTTTACGAATGCAATGCTTTCTTCCATTGAATATAGAAGAAAGTAAAAAAAGCTATATTTTCCTTGCATAAATTTATCAGTAGATGCAAAAATATAAATACTATCGATTACACTTGCATTGTTTCTACCCGAAAATAATTTTTCTTGTATTTTTTTATTACTTTTTATATAAATAATCGTAATTCGTAACAGCCGCTGAAACGAAATTGTCGCCAACAAATGAAAATTGTCATAGATAAAGAAATAAACTGTCAAAGATTCTAGCTGCTATCTGAAATGATAAAATGCACACACATGATTTATTGCCTATGGTTATCAACGTGCGTTCGGAAACGCACACACTCGGATTTTTTAATAAAATTAAGTGGAACTAGAATGTAGACATTACGCAAGCATATAGTAATAAGACATAGATTGATCAGCGAGAGGGAAAAAGTGATACCTTTTTTTTCGTGAAAGGTCACTTTAATGGCTGCCTTTCTTCAAGTAAATCACACACAGAAATACACACGGATAATTTAGTAAATAAAATTTAGGAATAATTTATTCACAAAAGGTGAATTAAAAACTCCAGATACAGTTTCAAATTCATTTTTCTTTTTATTCATTTTTTCAATATTCTCTAATGGCTGATTTTAGAACTTTTTTTCGGCATCAAAATTATTTGCTCGATAACATGGGGATGATAGATCTATATATATTACTATATCTATGTACGCAAGTGAAGTGTGACGTCACTGGCCGTCCGTAGATGCAAGAAAAAGATTTCCTATGTTAATCGTCCATTGGATTTTTTGTAAAAAATTATTAAAAATCGAGGAAAATTATTTCCCGATTTTAATACCCGTATTTGGTTATACATATGTATTAGTTATCGTGTAGATTGAGTTATTTTGCTGTCAAGTTGACAAAATTTTAATTTTAAATTTCAAAACTCTGTCGTCCTTGGCGTTTTTTTTTTTTTTTTTTTTTAATTTGGCGATCAGAAACGTACTAAAGAAAATATACATGTCAGATGTATATTTTCGTAATATGTATCGTACGAAATAGTGTTTCACATTATTCATTCATTGCTCTCTTAATATAAGTTGTTAAAGTAACCATGATTTTTGAAAGGAAAATATGTTCGCCAGATAAGTTGGCAATTTTTTTTTTTTTTTTTTTTTTTTTTTTTTTTTTCCCCGTCGAGGATGACAGATATGAAATCTATTCCGCTGCAACATATTAGTATCTTATATCGGATACTTTATTTAGACATTTGAAAAGAAACTTGACTTCAAATTATGATAGAACATTTATCATTTTCCTTTTAATCAGTATATCAATTGGATATTTATTCTGTAAATATCATCCTCTGAAATGAAATGTTTATGTTTTCAATCGAATATGGAAGTTTGCCATTTTTTTTTTTTTTTTTTAGAGTTTTGACATTTAAAATTCAAATTTTATCAATTTTACAGCAAAAACGAGTTATTGTAACGCATGCACACGATAACTAATGCATATTTATACCCAAGTACGGGGAATAAAATCGGGAAATAATTTTCCTCGATTTTTAATAGTTTTTTACAAAAAATCCAATGGGTGATTAACATAGGAAATATTTTTCTTGCATCCACGGACAGTCAGTGACGTCATCCCTTCGATTGCGTATTGGCAGCAGAGTTAAAGAAAAATTGATAGGAAAGGAATATAAAAGACTTCATAGCTGCGAAAATATATACAAAAATAAATAAATGAATAAATAAATTATACCCATGGTTTGAAATGAATATAATACAAAGAAAATAATAAAAATGAGATTATATTCTAATTTAAATGCACTTTTTTGTTAGTTACGACTTATCAAACATCCTTCGAAAAATTTTTTATATTTTGCATATCAACGAAATGCATAATTATGTCACCATTTTAATAATTTCTCCTATCCTTTTATAATTAGAGGTATAATTTGTTTGAAAAACTAGTATGTTGTGGCCACCACAAGACTTTCTTCTAGATTTTCCTATACAAATTCACTCAATAACAAAAAAAGAAAAATCGATAACTTTGTTTTAAATTATCACATGCTTATAGTTCAACCATTCATTTTAAAGGTATTGACGAGACCTTTCGAAAGATACCCATCTTGAAAATTTACCCCTCCACCCCCACCCGGGGGTACTTCCCCCAGGGGGGAGGGAAGCGACGCCCCCACATGCACAAAATTTTTTTACTAATTAACTACTACTATTATCAATAATTCATATTAATTTTACAATCACAGGTTAAGAATAACTCTCATTATGTACATTTATACGGATTTTTATCCTATACTGCTATATTAAAAATTTAGAAAAAATACGATCACAGCGCCACCTGTTGAGCGATTGATCCCCAAATCTAATCAGCACCAGTTTATGTCAGGGGCGAACTAAATACCAAGTTTGGTTAAATTTCGATAAAAAAAATAATAATACGATTTTTTTTCAAGTTTTTTTCCGTTAAAAGTAAAAAAAATCGATAACTTTGTTTAAATTTTCACAGATTTATAGTTTAACCATTCGTTTTAAAGGCATTGACGAGACCTTTCGAAAGATACCCATCTTGAAATTTTACTCCCCTCGAGGGGGGAGAAGTTTTCGAATCCAAAACTTCATGAACGGCCGGTTTTTTAAACCTTGAAATTTAAAATTTCTTTTAGTGTAATTTAGTTCATGAATTCCGGTGGCAGTATAATTTAAATGTTTCAAATTGTTTTGCTCCGCAAAGGGTTAAAGCGCCGTGTTAGTAACGCAGTGGTCGAGCGTCCGATACCCGAAGGTCAAGAGAGTTAATTTTTGCAGATAACTAGTAGAAAAGATGTCAATTG
This sequence comes from Salticus scenicus, assembly GCA_963930645.1. Taxonomy (NCBI): domain Eukaryota; kingdom Metazoa; phylum Arthropoda; class Arachnida; order Araneae; family Salticidae; genus Salticus; species Salticus scenicus. The sequence goes on from CAWVNO010000050.1 coordinate 1,194,763, forward strand.
ATAACAGAAAATATTTCGTTGACTACACAGTATCCTAAGAATTTTTGAAGAGTTTTATTAAGAAGCCTTTTTTTTTATGTTCGAATGCTGAAATTTAAAGGCAAAAATTTAGTATTCAAACATAAAAATGTTTTATAAAAATTAACTCATCAATAAATTCACAAAGTAGTACACAGACATATTTAAAATATTTTTTTAAGCTCAAAATTAAAAAAATTGTTTGTAGGGAGAAACATTGCATGCATATTTTTATAATTCTAAAACAATTATGCAGTTATTTACAGAAAAAAAAAAAAAAAAAAAAAGTTTTATGCATATTTACGTTTGTAATGACCGATAGATGGCACAACCAGAGAACAAAAAAAAATTTGCAAAATCATAACTTCGAAAAGATTTATGATACATTAAGAATTTGGGTTTTAAAAGTTTTTTTAAATAGATTATTCATCATGTTTAAATTCTTTTGTCTTTAATACTGAGGAAGGAACTTAAGATGTTCCAAAACGGTCGTATAGTTAAAAAAAAAAAAAAAAAAAAATCCGTCATTTGTGCTTTTTAACGTTGTTTTCACTTTTTCTTTAATATTCCAGCACAGAGTGTCTGGAGATACATTTAATTATCTATAAATCCTACTGAATTACGGTACAGAGAAAAAAGCTGACTTGTGCTACTTTTCTGTATCACTCCAAAGGTTGTTTCTACGGTGAAACCAGGGACCATATACAGGGTGATTATAGCTAAAGTTACGATTACAGAACGCTATAATTTTAAAACTACAAATCAGAGCGATTTGATATTTTACCAGAGCAATCGTGAGGCAATGAAATTTTGATTGGCAAAAAAAAAAAAAAAAAGTTCCAAAATGTGCCGTTAATTATCCGTAAAGTATTTGTTTCATGAAGATCCTCTTTTTCTCTTTCCACTATGATTGTTTCCGCTGTAAATACGTATTTTTGTCTTTCTGCTAAAAAAAAAAAAAAAAAAAAAATGTAGTAAACATTTGAAGTCTATTGTTTCCCGCTATTCCATTGTATTGCTAACAACATTCCTGTGTTTAAGAGCGGACAATACCTAATCTCGCCGGCAGCCTTCGCCCATGTTATTCAATGGGAAAATTTGTTCACATAATTACTCACTACCTAATGAATATTTTTCAATTCTGTTTTCACATTTAGAAAATTCATGTAGTAAACATTTGAAGTCTATTGTTTCCCGCTATTCCATTGTATTGCTAACAACATTCCTGTGTTTAAGAGCGGACAATACCTAATCTCGCCGGCAGCCTTCGCCCATGTTATTCAATGGGAAAATTTGTTCACATAATTACTCACTACCTAATGTATATTTTTCAATTCTGTTTTCACATTTAGAAAATTCATAAGCGTTAAATTAGTACTTCTTTTCCAAAAATTGATTTTTTAAAATTTTAGTATTTCATTTTGCGACTAGAAAATGAGAAAAATGCAATTTGTGAAAAATCGCATTTTTGAACTCAAAATTAAAATGTAAAAATTAAAAAAACTGAATTTTTCAAAAAGGAGTACTCATTTAACGGTTATGAATTTTCTGACTGCGAAAACAGAATTAAAAAATATTCATTAGGTAATGTGTAATTGTCGCAACAAATTTTCCCATAGAATAACATGGGCGAAGGCTGCCTGCGAGATTAGGTATTGTCCCCTCTTAATGAGACCATTTAGGCGTTTCCCCTGACATTGCCCTGACAGCGCCATCTATAGCAACATGTTGGAACTACTTTTTCCCTCCCCCAAACAAAATGTCATTGCCTCACGATTGCTCTGGTAAAATATCAAATCTCCCTGATGGGTAGTTTTAAAATTATAGAGTTTTCAAATCGTAACTTTAATTCTAATCACACTATACTAACTGATAAAAAAAATTTTGCAGATAAAAAAATTCTAAGATAAAAAAAATTCTAAGATAAAAAAATAAAAAGTAGCTTTTTTTTTTTTTTTTTTTTAACATGTACTTGTATTGCGGGTTATCGCTTTTCTCAGCCCCTCGTTTTGAATATACTACTTACATTTAAAATAATTTAATGCTGTTATAAAATTCAGCCTAAAATTAATTGACTCCGATTTATTCGGGCAAATACCCGTACCACGTTTTAAAACGTAGAAATCTTTATCAAACATTTCATGCGGCAGCCTCGTATAATTTTCAAATTCTTAATAAAATCTCAACATTCGTATTCAAGGAATCTCCAATCGCATAATTAAGACAAAAATTCAGTGCTGAAAGTTAGACATCAAGCAAAACTTTGTCTACTGATGTGTGGGTATGAAAAGGGTGTAAAAATGTCTTTGCAATTCCTAAGCAGTTTTCTTAGATTTCGTAAAATGTAGTATAGCGTTTTCATCAATTACGTTCTTTTGTGTTACCCTGTAAACGATGGATGAATGATTTTTTCTAAGATATCTTTTACAAAATATGCTTTTATTCATATAAAGAATATATTTTAATTTCATTTCGTTTAATACAGTCCGAACATGCTAAATCGTTTAAACCTTTTTGGGACACCCTGGTTATATATATAACTTTTTTTTTTTCCTTTTCAGCATGCATAATATTTTGCTTAGTTGCAAAAATTCTTTATACGAAATACGAGCTGAACATCAAAGTGTTTTTGTACGCTCGTGGCTTCAATTTTGTGAAAGAGGAAGAGCTGGACAGCAATAAAGTGTTCGACGCATTCATTTCCTTTAGTCATGAAGATGATGAGTTCGTTATAACGGATATTATTTCAGGTAAGGGGGCATCAAAAGTATACATTGTGAAAGGTAATAGTTCAATATTTTACCCAAAATGGTCTAAATGAGGCAAAGTTAGTAGTAATTCATATTCTGCAGCTAAGTTTCACCATTTTAATACAGTTTACTAAATGCTGATGCATAACGCACCAAATCCATTTTAAATATTAGTTGAATCTAAATCGGAACTAATTTTCTAGTGAAACGTAGGAAATTATTTTTACTGTGTAACATATCTGTACATAGCAACTCTTTAAAATGATTTTAGTTATTTTCATGTACATATTGGTGTTATTAAACTGGCTAAATCTTTTAGATTTCCTAGAAATTTCATATAAGGTGTTTGTTTATAAGATGAAATTCAAATATAGGATGGAGTAACACTTGAATTATTAAATATATAGAACTAGAACAGAGTTTTTATAAACCAATGCGCAATAAGGAAATATAAAACTATAATAAATAAGCAAAATAATTAAAGCCAGATGAAAAAATAATCCCAAAACACATGAGGGCCTTCATCAGGGGAGCTTCCCCATGTAGGAAAAGGAAAAGGAGAAGTTTCTGACGAAACGCTGGTAATTTAACCAAAAAACACGTTTCTAGCCTCCAATTTCTCACAGATGGAAGCAAGACCATACAGCAAACGAATTTTAATTATTACAAAGCATAAAAAGCAATTAAATTCAGAAATCAAGTACAAAATATAATACATCAATATAAAATACAAGAATATATAAATACATACCTGGACAATCTCGAATAGTCATTAGAATATGGAAAATTGAAAACCACCCCCTATTATAAATATAGAACCCGCTTCAGCTAGTAGGGACACTTACCAGCACTTGAATGTCACCCAAAATGGAGCAACAAACCTTAAGTGGGGTTGTGATCAAGAATACTGAAATGTTTATTGATTACAAAAAGAGGATAGCGGTTAACAGTTAGTATGTTTTTAAGATTTTTCAAAACCAGATTCAGGTCTAAATTATTATTGCAAATCATTTTCATGCTGTTCATTTGGGTGAACATAACACTGTTTATGTAAAACCATATGGCTATGTAAAACCATAAATAGCGTTGAAACGGTGCCTGTAGCACGAAAATTGCCTGCGCTAGAAGAAAAGAGAAAACAACTTTGATGTGCCTACCTGAGCAGGACTGATGACGTCACATTTCCCACGGAGTCTTCTCGACTTAAAGCTCCTCTCAACGCAAGCCGACTTGTGGAGGCTGGTTTACAGCCTCAACATGTGAATTATCTTCCATCTTAAATAAAAAGTGTGTAAAGGAATGAATTGAAGACGGCAACTTAAAACTAATCTTTATTCAATTTGACCTATGTATATACTGTCTTCCTTTAGAATGAATAAGTGGACATTCTCTAAATCACTTAACTAGAAATATGGATTTCCGAGCTATGCGCATAAGGCACGCCAATAAACTGAATAAACGAAATGATCTAGAATTTCTAGTCTACACATTGCTAGATAGTGAAACAATATTCTGAATATTCTGAATGTTTTGTATGGTGATAATTTTTCGCTTGATTATCTAGAATAGAGCCATAAACTAAGATTATAGTTGCTGAAACCCGCCTCTTGTGTTCGCATTTATTTGGAGATATTTTCAAATAGGTTTAATCTCGATAATATAGACAAGCTCTCTAGAATTCTAATAGGGGTTTCTAGAATTCGCTTTCAAAGGGGACTATAATTTATAAGGATGACATGGAACTACTTTTTTCTAGAGCCACAATTAAGATTATAGATGTCAGTTACAGAATTTTTTCTCAGTGTGGAGATAAATGGGAAATGTAAATTGATGATATATATCTGATACACATGAATATAAAGATGAGACATACACACGTATAAAAATGTGAGACATACGCGTATAAAGATGTAAAGCTCATACTCATATTGTTAAGGATTGCTTAATTAGACAATTTTATTAAACGTTTATTTATTTATTTTTATTTTTTTAAACAATCTATGCAATTTTAAGAATGTGTCGAAATTAAAAATGAAATAATACATTGTGTGTAACTTTTGCTTTCTTTACAGAAATTGAAAGCAGAGATCCTAGTATTCGCTTATGTGTACACTACCGTCACTTTAGACCCGGGGAATTCATCCATAACAACATCACTTACGCTGTGCAGAATTCTAAGAGAACTGTCGTGATTCTTTCAAGGTAAGCCCTACCAATCTTTGTAAATTACCCTTTTGCTGATATTTAATTCATTCTTCTTTCCGAAACTTAGGCTCGTTCTTTTCGCAGAAACCATTTCACAAACAAAAATCACTGTCTGAATAAAAAAAAAAAAAAGTCTTTCCGGCTCATTTAATAGAGCAGGTTGATTTCTTTTTACCACGTTTCTATTAACTCGCTTTCTTGTTTGTTTGTTTGTCCAGTACAAATCTTGCAATCGATTTTTAACTAACTTCCCGACTAGTTAAACATTTGAAACTTTTAGAATAGCTCAGAACACGATGACAAAGCATTCTTTTAATATTTTTAGTCATCTTTAAGCAGAATTGAATTCATTATGATTTTCTTTGAAGTTGATGGGATAATTCATCAAAAAAGTTTTTAAAAAGTATTATTAATACGTATAGGATTTGGCAGAATATGATTATGAACATTATATGATTCAACAGAAAAATTAAAAACCTAGTATATAAAAGTTCATTTTATCTTTTAATTATTTCTTATCAAGTGCCGATATTGAAGTGTGCTATGTACATATGGAGTTTTAAGCAAATCGGTTCATAACTACCTTTTTTTGGAGAATTTAAAAATTTCGTGTGGCTGGAAGCAAGATGGCGGATCAAGTTGGGAAACGAACATACCAAATGTACTTCTAAGATAAGTCTACTGTAAAAATTTGGTTCGATGTAATTTAGCATTTCAAAAGTTACCGTGGTAACAAATCTTCAAGTAGCCGCCTCTTGAAGACAAAATGACAGATAGAGTTTACCAGTGTTATAATCCAAGATATTTGTAAGATAAGTCCACTGTCAAATTTTGTTTTGAATTAGTACAGTATTTTAAATGTTATCGTGATGACAAATTTTCCAGTGGCCGCCACTCGTAAACAATAGGACGGGACAAGATACCCTGAGTTATAATCCAAGATATTTTTAAGATAAGTCCATTGACCAATTTTGGTTCGAATTAATTCAATATTTCAAAAGTCATCGTAATGACAAATTTTCCAGTGTCCACCACTTGGAAACAATATGGCGGAGCAAGCTGCCCAGTGAACTCATCCAAGATATTTGAAACATAAATTCACTCTCCATCATTGGTCCAATGGACCATATTCCCACTTTGGGTCAGGACTATAGATAGAGAAGGGCTGGGTCACGAGAGGTAGAAAAGTGCCGACGGAAGTAACCTCTGATGACGTAGCTGGGCATTCTGCTTAGAATGAGAGTATAGGGGATATTAGGGGTTTAAGAATCTTAAAATAGTTTTCTTTCTCTCTCTCTCTCTAATCAATATTAACTATTTTAATTTATCTTACGATTTCTGCTTCTTAACCCTTTAACATTCACTCCATATTTCATTTTGAATATTGTTAAACTAATTAATAAATAAATATATAAAATAAAATAAAATGCTATCGAACACATAGGATTATAAATATGTAACAAGGTAAAAAAATAAATTTTTTTAATTTCGGGAAATATTTCGTGTGACACATCTATAAGTTAACCTGATTACATTGAAACAATAATTTAAATTAAAAATAACTTTCTACATAAACATTATAAATTGAAAAAAAAAAAAAAAAATCATAACATTTGTTATGGAATTAAAATAATATCATAGCACTTCATCAGTTTTAAAAACTAGGCACGACGGCATCACTATAGCAACGAATATTTATTGACAGCTATAATGAAATTTAAAGTGACCTCTGCATTTGGCTTTCTCTGAAACATCATTTGTTAAATTTCGGATTAGCGCTGCTGTCTACTGAACACAGATGATCTAAAAATTTAAAAGAACATTTATATATACATATATATATTTAAAAATTGTTGCGAAAATAAATAAATAAATAAATAGGTTTTGTTTCACTGTGAAACCAATGAACAATAATTGTCAAATATTTTTTAAATTGTTGTATAAAATAAGCTTTCTTTCTTTCATTCTTCTTCTTCTTCTTCTTTTTTTTTTTTTTTTTTTTTTTCCCTAACAAATCGGTGAAGTAGTGTTTTTAATTTCTATTGTGTATAAGTGTTAGAGAAAATATTGTTTCAGGGTGACATTTTCGATCTGCCTTTTTGTTATAATTGCATGTTTTGATGTTACCTGAATCCGAAAATCAGTTTTGAGCAGCTGATTCTGTATATCTGGCTCCGTGTTTTTCCAGTTTATTCTAACATAAAGGTCAATCCAATATTAGTCGCATAAGTTTTAACGAGTGGTGTGAGGAAATTTTCTAAATAATTTTATATTTTTTAAATAGGAACATTAATATTTTTAAATAAATAGCGTTAAACAGCTAAATATTAAATGTTTTTTGAATGAGCTACAGTATTCAAACAATGGTTTCGTAGAAATGTATATTACATAAAAATATTTTTATAGTTCTTTGAAATACATTGGAAGCTCCTGAAATATTTTTTCTTTCTCATCTTGGACTGTGATATTACTTTCATAACAATGCACGATAATAAAAGAAGGTCGTATAAATCCCCCAACTATTTATTATTATTTTTTTCTAATTTCATATTAATTTTCCCAATTCGAATATTTAAAATAATAATAAAAATAATAATAAATAGCACAGATATGATCATTATTATTTTCTCTTTTTTCATATAGACAGAAAGGCAAGGGAAAAAAAATGTATTGGGAAAGAAAAAAAAAAAAAAAAAAAAAAAAAGGCTGTTAAATGATAATAAGAACAATGAAATTGAAACAACAAAATATTTTGTTAAATAAGCCAAACATTTTGTTTAAATAGGCTCAACAAGAATTTGATTGTTACAGCAAAACATTTTACTTCTGTATTACTTAAAAATAAATAATTTGCTCTCTTAATAGGATTTTTTTTTTTTTTGTAATAATCAATAATATTTCCAACTAAAATTGAATTAATTTCAATTTTCTTTAATTAAAATAAATTCATGCCTAATTTATAAAATCTTACCTGACTTTCATTTATTATTATTATTATTATTTTCATTTAGTACTTAGATTTACTGAAAATTCATAAAGAGTACAATTTTTATTTTCCAAGGAAGTTAAAAAGAGCATTTTATGATTTCCATTAGTATGTCTATCTGTCTTTTCGCGCTTTATCTAATAGCTCCTTTTTTTTTTTTTTTTTATATATATAATATACTTGAAATTCATATACGACAATCAGGTTTCCTATTGAAAAGAGTTTACTGCTACATTACAGTAGAACTAGAGTGTCTTGAATTTTTTTATTCTTGAATATTTATTATAAAGAATATTTTGAAATCTTTTGTTAATAACTGTATATTCATTAACAAACGAATTTGAATACGTTACTTTCCGACCGATGTATTCCTTTTAAACACAGTTTAATATCTCTATATAATGAAATATACATTACTATTGTTTCTTGTACATCGATAGAAAATATTTTTATTTTCTCTGCTTTTTTTACGCATTGTAGCGAATTGCAACCGCACAAGACATCCCCTAACAATAAATTTTACAATATTTTATGATTAGCTGCAAATCCTTAACTTATATAAACGAAAACACGTGAAATTTTTGGACAGTTCTAAAGCCTTTTCTATGGCTATCCGCAATCTCTTACTCGAACTGTGGATGCCCGGTGACGTCACATGGTCAACCGGAGATGGGTACGCGTCGGCATGCTTTTCCTCAAAGGAATGAACTAGCCCTTCTCTTCTATAGTCCTGCTTTGGGTTCGAGGCTACAAGAATATCAGCTGGTTAGGGAAACAATCCTCAACTCTACCATAACGAAGCATTGTGGCTGGCAAATTTTTATCTTGCAATATTATTTATAAGAGTTACAGATTATATGAAATTGAAGTAAGAGTGGTATAGTGATACCTTTGTTTTGTTTTTAATCCAGTTATAGTAATATACTTTAATATTAATCAACATATCTAATATTAAAAGTTGCCATGTGAACTGTGGCGATGTTAACAAATTTAAACGGATGTTCCATTTATTAAATTCCTTTATTAAGGTGATTGAAATTATAATTATTTAAGCTTTGATGTCTATATATATATGTGTGTGTGTATAAAATGTTCTTATTAATCTTTATTCATTATATATATATGAGTGTGTGTGTATATATGCATAAAATGTTCTGCAATTTTACGATTTGGAATAGTCTTAACTTTATCATTCGATTTAGTTGTTTACATTTCTCTTTTGTTCTTGTTTGAACATTATTATTAAGTTTCACTGGAGAAATATTTAGGAAAATGTTATGCGTAACAATAAAATGGCATCTTGAATCTAATTTGTTTACAAAATATAGGCCACGTGTTCGGCGATTTTACCTACGGTGACGTCACAGGAATATTGTCCATTTAGCACTTTAATTCGAGCAGGTTCATTATTTTGAAAATTATTGTGGTGACAGGATTTTACAGGAAATGAAAAGAAAGCTCATACAGAAAGGGAAGTTTAATTAAAAAATCTTTTCCAAATCCAAGAATGAAAGTGTACATTAACACTTTCACGCCCAAGGGAAATATTTTTCCCTTCTACAAAAATCGTTATCGGTTGTTCAATTATTATTGAATCGATATTTTTTTTTACTGAATGTCAAAATAAAACGTATGTCCAAGGCAGCAAATGTGTTTCTGAACGAATAAAAAAAAAAAAAAAAAAAAAAAAAAAAAACGTATAGAAAATAGGACACATAATAAATGTGTTATGTGCAATGTCCACTTGTGTTTCACAAGTAAACGAAATTGTTTCGTAGAATACCATAACTAGCTATTTATTTTACTTTTCTGATCATTTTTATATTACAAAGCAATAAATTTGTATTACAAAGCAATAAATAAAATACCGATATAATAAACCTAACTCTTCGTTTATTTACTTTTATGGTCCATAGGGAAAATGAAATTATAGGAAACCTATACACCCTGCTATGTTTTTCTGGTGATATTCTCTTACTTTACACCCACAATAGCTATAATATTGTGTTGTATTGGCATATTTAGCCTTGGAAATCTTTTGGTCCTGAAAGGGTTAAAACAGTACTTCATCAGAAGCGGTGGTTAAATAATATATGCAAGTAATATGTGAATTTCTGTATCTGTAAGCCTAAAGCCAAATAAAATTACAGATCAACTGCCCGATTCACCTGTACCAATCGTAACCAATGAAACACGAAAACAAGACAAATTTAACACATAGATCAATTGGAAGGTATAGAGCAACTAGAAAAAAAAATACTTATTAGCTTAATTGAAAAATATTTAATTCAATATAATTATTTATATATAGAAAAATTTATTATAATAAGTATATATATATATATATATATATATATATATATTATGGTGGTGTTTTATGTCATCAGTTTTGTTTTTGCATTCTACTTCTTTTGTTACAAATTACATATATACAATAATCTATAACACGGTAAACTTTTATCATGTGTTTTATTTTTGCCTTCTACTTCTTTTGTTACGAATTATATATTAAATATGTATACAGGGTTTTCACGTTTAAACTGAACGACCATTATTTTCGCAACCGTTAGTCCTGGATGCATACTTCCATTTGTAAAACCGGTGAAAACTAGATACAGAGTGAAGATATTAAGAGTTCGAAGCAAATAATATTAATAATAAATAAAATAAAATAAATGAATAAACAAAAAGAAAAAAATTAAAAATTAAAATTTGTATATAGCGCCTAGATCCCAACATTCATGTTTAGGAAAATCTTGTTCATGCAGAAACGTTTCAAGCACAAAAAGTTCGATATTTGTCCGACCAATATTCACGGAGAAATTCGAGTTAAAGTTTTAACGCATAGTGTGTGTGTGTGGGGGGGGGGGGGGGGGGATGCGCAGATGGAGATGTTTGAATAATAATCTAGAAATTTCGATTCATCTTAAGAGAAGAACAGTTTCGATGATAACATTGATTTCAAAAGTTCGTGAATTCAAATATTCTATCAGATGAGGTATTATAGGTGGGCTCCCGGGGATCTTAGGGGGCTCCATATAACACAAACTCAATTTATCCAAATGGAAACAAAACTTTTTCCTTAAAAAATCGTCTTAAACGGATAAAATCTGTTTGAAAATATGTATTGCTATTTCATAATGTTCGAATAAAAGTCTAGAAATTCCGAATTATCTTAAAATGAAAGAAATTTCGCTGATGACATTGATTTCAAAAGTTTCGTGCATTCAAATAATCTATCAGATGATGTATCACAGGTTGTTATCCGGTTCTCTAGGGGCCTCGCGTAACAAATTCAATTTTTTCAAATAATAACTATAATTTTTTATTCACAGATTCATGTTAAGCAAAAAAATCTGTTTTAAAACATTTTTTCCCCTCCAATGCTAGGGTTCTCCCGAGCCCCGATTCTTATGTTCGAAAAAAGTACAGGGCCATATGATAACTCATACGATAAGTTATCACGAAACTTTTTTAATTAATAAATCCAGTGAAATTGTTTTCTCTTCAAAATGTTTCAGAGCTGTAAAGAAATAGGGGCTATAAAGCCCCCAAAAGCCACAATATAAAAACTGAAAGACACTTTAAAACAAGCAGATTCTTTCCGCTCAACATGATTCTGCAAAATAAAATAATAATATAAATAAAATGTTTCATAAAAAGAAAAAAAAAATGGAATTTATGTTACAAGGAACCCTCTGGGGTCCTTGCGATCTCACCTGCGATAGTTCATCTAATAGATTATATTTGAAAGCATAAAAACTTGCATTTAAAACATTATATATTTAGAGAAATTGCTTTACATTAGAGATAATTCAGATTTCCAGATATTTAATTAAATAAATATCAGGGCTCCGGACCCTCTACTTAAAAAAAAAAAAAAAAATCGATTGATGTTTGAAAATAGATTTTTTTCGCTTTATACGATTTTGCGAAAAAAAAAAGAAGTATGTTTACATTTAAAAATTTTGAAATTACGTCACCTTAGAGACCCAAAGGGCCTACCTGTCATAACTAATCTTATAGATTATTTGAATGCACGAAACTTTTGATATCAATGTCATCAGCGAAATTGCATTCCTTTTAAGATAATTTGGGTTTCCCAACTTTCATTCGAACATAACAGTCGGGTCGCCGTGGCACCCTACTTCGGTAAATGAAAAATGCAAAACAGATTTCAAAACAGATTTTTTTCCGATTTAGACGAATTTGAGAAAAAAAAAAAAAGTGTTTTCCATTTGAAAAAGTTGAATTTGTGCCACGGAGGTCCCCTAGGACCACCTGTGATACCTCATCTGATAGGTTATTTAAATGCACTAAATTTTTTATTTCAGTGTCATCAACGAAAATGCTTCCCTTTTAATAAAATTGAGGGCTACCAGATTTTTATTTGAATATAACAATCGGGCTCTGGGGCCACCTATTTTGAAAAATGAAAAAGCAAAACATGTTTTAAAAGAGATATTTTTCATTTAACACGATTCTGTGTAGAAAAACCCTGCATTCTATTGGAAATAATTCAGTTTGTGTTATGGCAGCCTCCTGGGCGCTCCGGGGGTCCACCTATAATACCTCATTTTATCGATCATTTGAAGGCACGAAATTTTTGAAATGAATGTGTTCAGCGAAATTGCTTTCCTTTCGAGATATTTCGGTATATCCAGACTTTTGAAACAACTTAAACCAAGCTAAACCACTCTTTTATCTAACTTTTAATATATTTTAATATCTCTTTCTCTCTTAAATTGTTTCAATTTTCAGATGTCCCCCGAAGAGTTTCGACTCTTAATTTTTTTAACAATACAACATAACATCAACTTGTATTAAGCTCTTAAAACTGTTGATTTCGTGTGTTTCAACGATTTTAATTGCTATTTTAAAACAAATGGAATATTTGAAATTTAATTTTTTCCGACTGAGTGAAAATAATGCCTGGACCGGGACTCGAACCCCGGATCTTTGACTTACAAGGTCAAGGCTCTACCAATTGAGCTATCCAGGCCGACATCCCGGTCAGCTAGTTGAGCTATCTAAATGATAGACCAGATTGTTTCTGCCTAAAAAGTTGTCTGAGTGAGTAATGCTGACCGGGATAGCTCAATTGGTAGAGTCACCTTGTAAGTCAAAGATCCGGGGTTCGAGTACCGGTCCAGGCATTATTTTCACTCAGTCGGAAAAATTAAATTTCAATAAATATGATTTTCTTCCACAGTTGATTGTGTGATTTTATTTAAAAAAATTGCATTTCATTCTCCCATTGTTTAATGGTGTTTTCCATTTTCCTGTTGCTTATTTCTGTTGAGCTATTTAAATAATAGACCAGATTGTTTCTGCCTAAAAGGTTGTCTGAGTGAGTAATGCTGACCGGGATGTCGGCCTGGATAGCTCAATTGGTAGAGCCTTGACCTTGTGAGTCAAAGATCCGGTGTTCGAGTCCCGGTCCAGGCATTATTTTCACTCAGTCGGAAAAATTAAATCTCAATAAATATGATTTTCTTCCACAGTTGATTGTGTGATTTTATTAAAAAAAAAATGGAATATTTATTTATTTTTTATCATTTCATGGATAACCCTCTAAAGTAAGATCATTGGCGTCGACTCATGGATGGAAGAATTTCAAACAAAGTTCAGTAAGTCATCATTTCAAAATTTAAATAACTGGGAGACTATTTTACTTAGAGACATGTTTTTTTTTTTTTCCTTCTTAGATCGCAGACAACACTTTTCTGAATACACCTCATAGAAAAAAAGGGGGTCTTATTAAAATTAAACTTCGTATTTTAATATTTATTTCCCTCGAAAAATGCCATAATCTGAAAGTTAATTTTCATTTGAACCAATTTTGTAATTGAAAGTATTTTTGCATTCTTGGAGGTTCGTCAGTTGTCCGAGAATGAAAGGCGAAGTTCCGCAGCTTATTCACAGAAAATTCCAGCAGAATACAGGCCTATAAACTAAGTATCAATTTCAATTCTACCTATAAACACAGCTTAAATAACAGCTGTCAACAGCAAATCCCCAGTAGAAACTGTATAGCATTAACACATACAGCAATGCAACAGTATTTCCAAAGAGGCCTAGAGCTCTTTCAATAGCAATGCAAGCATTAGCGGAAATTAATCTGAGACTGACTGATTGGGCGAGACGCATCTCCTTAAATACCCTCGTAGAAAAATGTAGAAAATTCCAGAAACTGGTCAGCCAATAAAATTACAACTTCCATATTTGGTATATCGATAATAAGGTTTTTCTTGCCAAAAGCCGCTAAAAAAGTCGCCAAATTTGGCCCCAAATCCATTACCTGCCTTATTGGAGCTTTTCAATGCGTTTTTAACGGAAATTTAGGCTATTTTAACGCTAAAACAAACTAGAAATGCAGAAAATTGACATTTTATCAACTTACTAAGCCTCTTTGAAAGAATTTCAACAAAAATAAACAGAATTATTTACATACTCGCAACAGTATGCATCTAGGACTAACGGTTGGGAAAATAATGGTCGTTCTGATTAAACATGGACACAGTGTATACTTTTTTCCTAAATTAAAATTTAACACTACTGTTTATACAACTATATAAAATAAATATACGTAAATGTTATTAACAATAACACCACCTACGCAAGGAAAGCGTAGTAATATTAATAATAATTAATGTAATATTAGATAGAATCAGTAAAATCAGTTCTCTCATTTTTAACAATTTTGTTATTTTAAATTTCAGCCATTTCCTCGAGAGCGAATGGTGCATCCACGAATTCAGAAGTGCTCATACACAGTCGCTGGAAGATAAAGTCAATCGGATAATCTTGATTAAAGTTGGAGATCTTCCGAAAGAGTTCGATCCGACCATTAAAGTGTATCTTAAAAGTACAACGTACCTGACTTGGGGTGAGGGCAATTTTTTTCAGAAATTGCTCTTCTCTCTGCCTTCTCGAAACAGTGCGTGTAATGCCACTACAAGTAATGAAAATGGTGATAACAGTGACAATACAGTTTACTTTTTCCCAGCTTCTGGCCATTAAATCAAATATGGCTTACAGAATTTAAAAAAAAAATATTAAATTATTAACTTTTCAAATATGAGTTCAGATTTTGTCACAGCATGAAGGATGGAATGTATACTTAATATTTGGAAAGAGTACAGATCCTTGCTTTCTAAGACTGCATTCTTCTAAAGCTACAGTCGGTAACAAAATTATTGAAGCCCCACATCCACATTTTTCAGATTTTATTATTATTATTATTATTATTATTATTATTATTATTATTATTATTCCG